>JARQOC010000003.1:393923500-394121000 GCA_033576535.1 Allobates femoralis
GTTGGGGGGTTGTCCCTATTCTACATCTGAGAGGACCACACCAGCCTGTATGGCTTGCTAAAACATCACACACTTTTTGATCCATAAGGCTACATTCACACAGCTGCGCTTTTATACGCGCGTATTTTGTGAAATACGCAGCTCCTTTAACACACTGCATTTTTCTCTGCGCTTTTTCAGAGCCCATTTATCATTGGGGCAATGGAAAAACGCAGAGAAAAACTGCAGAAAGAATTGACATGTTGATTCTTTTTACGCCCGCGTTTTTGTAGTGAAGACGCGCGCGTAAAAAAAAGCACAAATATGCAGTGTGTGAATGGATTTTGTCAAAACCCATAGGTTTTGCTGGACTGTGTATCCAGAATTGCGTTTTCACTGAAAAAAACGCGCGTAAAAAAACACAGCAAAAAACGCAGTAAAAAGCGCAGAGAAGCAGCAAAATACGCAAAGTGTGAACGTAGCCTTACACAGGTAACATTAGAAAACTAAGCCAAACAAACTGACCGGTGCCTTTCTCCAGCTGCACAACTTCAATCATCCTTGTACTGAAACAGGGTGTTCTGCCTGTTTGTGCCGAGAAACTAAACTGTCACCAACTGAGTCACTGTGCATTGCATTCCTTACCATATGCTCTCCAAAACAGCCAGAGTGTTGGATAAAAGGACCAAGGACATTGAGGCCGGGAAACCTTCAGTCCTGGACCCGGCATCTCATTCCTTACCAACTTAATTCAGGGTACAACTCTCAGAACTTCATGTGCTCTCTACCCAGTCAAAGTCTTGGAGGTACAAACCTGTGAAAAAAGAATGCGCATATAGGGTCTTATCTCAATTAAACACTTTCACTTTGCGATGTGAAATTGCTCACCTTTGTCAGTTGTGATCACCCACAACTGGTAGAAAAGCGTTAGGGCAGCTGCTGCAGGGACCGCATTCCCACAGGAAACCGTGGTTGTGATGCAAAAAATTCTTTGGACGAAGTGCCTTAACGTCCGCGCTGCTGCTATAGGGTCAAAGGAACCAAGACACAGGAATGTCTGGATCATCTCAAGCCTTTATTTTCTGACGCGTTTCGGAGCCTCTTACCGAGGTCCTTCCTCAGGGAACATGATCCCTGAAGAAGGACACTATAGCAGCAGTGCGGACGTTAAAGCACTTCGTCCAAAGAATTTTTTGCAAAGTGTTGGAGGGTAAGACTACCAGAACTTCTAAAAATAAGCAAAATAGATTTTATTACCCACTTTGTTGGTTATGCCGAAAAAGTGCCGCACCAAGAACCTGAGGTGAAAAATCAAACATCGTACAATATCAACCAGTCAGCCTAGTGCCCAAAATGGAATACGGGGTCAATTGAAATATGAAGTGTACCTCTCAAACATTGGCTTGCCTGTGCAACCATTGTGACAAAATTTGACTCCGGACCGGGACATCTTTCCGAAAAAAAAAGGGGGGTATACTCCCAATAAAGGGGAAGAGCCATACCAATCTATTCTGAGTTCTCGAGCACCACTAAAGCCAACATTGAACTTCGGGAAAGTGTGTAATATAATATATATATATATATATATATATATATATATATATAATATAACTATATGGAAAATAGGAGCAGCAAGGATTGCTGGGTATCTTGGGTGCAGAGCGACCTCCACAGTCCTCAATGTGTCTCGATATACGTACAAATGTCGCAGCACTCCTTTAGCGATGCTTATAGATGTTTTTATTCCAGCTTGCAAGGGTACAATGGCCATTGTACCCTTGCAAGCTGGAATAAAAACATCTATAAGCATCGCTAAAGGAGTGCTGCGACATTTGTACGTATAAAATATATATATATATATATATATATATATACATATATATACATATTATGTTATGTATACCATATATATGCAAATCCAAAACGTGCCAGTCACATACCCGCCTTATATATATATATATATACACTATATAATCGTCTAATGTTCTCTGTCACAGAAATCGCGCTAGCGCTGATTGGTCCGTATTGCGCCATATTAGTATACCCAAGTGATGAGTATGCTAATATGGCTCCGGTTAGTGGCGGTACCGACATCCTCCACTGACGCCCCACACGCCGCCTACCTCCCACTGCCTGCAGCACCCCGCACGCCATCACCCTGCCCCCCCCCACTGTCGCCGCAGCACCTCGCACGCACGCCGCTCCAATGAAGGCCTCTGAAGTTACAGGACCTGTAATGATGTCACAGTCATGTGATCAGTCACATGACCATCACAACACCACAGATCCGAGACTGCAGCAACAGACTGCAGCCAGGATGAAGTGCAGAGTGGAGGGGGCAAAATGACTACCAGGGGGGGACAGAAAAATGACAAGGGAGGCCACTAAGAGTACAGGGGGCAGAAAGTCTACAGGGGGGCACAAAAAGTACATGGGAGGGGTAGAAAAAGAACAAGGGGGGCCAGAAAGAGTACTGAGGGGCTGAAAAAGAACAGGGGGGCCACAAAGAGAACAGAGGGCAGAAAAAGGACACAGGGGCAGAAAGTCTACAGGGGGCACAAAGAGTACAGGGGGGTGGCAGAAAAAATACAGGGGCACTAATAGTACAAGGGGTCCAGAAAAATTACAGGGGGCAGATAAAGTACAGGGGCCCCAAAAGAGTACAGGAGGGGGCCAGGAAAATTACATGGGGGGGGGCAAAAAGGGAAGAGAGGGAGGCAGAAAAAGTACAGGGGAGGCAAAAAGAGTACAGTGTGGCCAGAGAGCGCACAGTGAGGTAGAAAGAGAGAACAGGGGGGCTGTAAACTGTGGAAAGAGCGCCTGGAGGGCAAGGGAGTATATGGATGGAGAGAGCGCACACGGATGGAGAGAGCGCACGCATGGAGGTAGAGAACGCGCATGGATGGATAGAGTGTGCACGGAGGGGGAGAGCGTACGCACGACGTAGACAGTGTGCATGGAGGAGGAGAGCTTGTGCACGGAGGGGGAAAGAGCGCGCATTCAGAGAGAGCGCACGGAGGGCGAGAGCACACACGGAGGGGGAGAGAGAACGCACACGGAGGTATAGAGCGTGTACAGAGGGGCTGAGAGCACATGCACCTAGGGAGAAAGCACGGCGGTACAGAGCGTGCACAGAGGTACAGAGCATGCACGGATGGAGAGAACGCGCATAGAGGGGGAGAGAGTGCATGCATGGAGGGGGAGAGAATGCGTGCACGGAGGTAGACAGCATGCACAGAAGGAGGGAGCGCACGCACAGAAGTAGAGAGCATGCACGGAGGAGGTGATATTGTACACGGAGGGAGCGTGCATGGAGGGGGATAGAGCGCACGCATGGAGGTAGAGAGCATGCATGGAGAGAACACGCACAGAGGGGGGACAGCGCACGCACGGAGGTAGAGAGCATGCCCAGAGGGAGAGAGAGTGCACTGAGGTTGACAGCGTGCACAGGGGAAAGAAGCATGCACGGAGTTAGAAAGCATGCACAGAGGGGCAGAGAGGGGAAGGAGAGAGCATGCACGGAGGGAGAGAGCGCGCATAGAGGGGGAGAGAGCGTGTGCAATGTCCACATGATATGAGGAATTCACAAGGGTAAACTTTAACTGTATTTTATTCTTTTCTTCCATCTTTCTCCATCATCTACTATATAATCATCTAATATTCTCTGTCTGTCACGGAAATCGCTGCGCTAGCTCTGATTGGTCCGCCTGGCCGGGCGGTCCAATCAGCACTAGCTCGCGATTTCTGTACACAGAAAGAGACAGAATAAAAGATGGAGGCCGCTAGCGTGGTCGCAGTGGACTCCCACTGCAGCCTCACCACAGCCTCATGGACACTAAGCCCCGCCATGAGCCGCCCACTGACACTGGGAACCGGGGCTGCCGGGTTCGGGGCACCCAGGGTACACGGAGCAACGGGAGCGCGCTGTCAACCGGGGCCCAGCTGCACTGACAGGAGGCAGCTGACACCCGAGATCATCCTGCACACCGCCGCCTCTGCGCCCGCCTCCTCCACACCTACTCTCTGCAGGACAACGTGTTCAGCACTAGGGACATGAGGGCCAGCACTGGGACCACCAGGGGATGGAGAGGTGAGAGCCCGTGTGTGTGTGTGGCTGTGAGTATGAGTCTGTGTGTGTCTGGGTGTGTGTGTCTGGCTGTGGGTGTGATCTGTGTGTGTATGTGTGTGGGTGTGAATCTGTGTCTAGATGTGACTCTGTGTGTGGGTGTGAGTCTGCTCCTTCCTCCCCTGCCTGTGCCGCTTTGTCCTCCGTCCTCCTCATCCCCGCCACTCTGTGCTCTGTCCTCATCCCACCGCGTTGTCCTCCCCCTGCCTGTGCCGCTCCATCCTCCCCCACCCCACCGCTTCCTCCTCCTTCTTTGTTCTCCTCCTCTCCACCACTCCATTCTCCGTCCTCCCTCTGCTAGTGCTGCTCTTTCCTCCCCATCCCGCCGCTTCATCGTCCATCCTCCTCCCACCCCGCCGCTCTGTGCTCCGTCCTCCCCCTGCCGCTCCGTCCTCCCTCTGCCTGTTCCGCTCCATCCTCCCCCACCCCACCGCTTCCTCCTCCTTCCTTTGTCCTCCTCCCCTCCGCCACTTCATCCTCTGTCCTCCCCCTGCCTGTGCTACTCTGGCCTCCCCCACCCCATCCGCTTTGTCCTCCTCCTCCTCCCCCCGCCGCTCTGTGCTCCATCCTTCCCCTGCCTGTGCTGCTCCATCCTCTCCCACCCCACCGCTTCCTCCTCCTTCCTTTGTCCTCCTCCCCTCCGCTATTCCATCCTCCATCTTCCCCCTGCCTGTGCTGCTCCATCCTAACACAACCCACCGCTTCATCCTCTGTTCTCCTCACCCCGCCGCTCTGTGGTCTGTCCTCCCCCTGCCGCTCCGTCCTCCCCCTGCTTGTGCTGCTCCATCCTCCCCCATCCCGCGCTTCATCGTCCATCCTGATCCCCCTCGCCGCTCTGTGCTCCTTCCTCCCCCTGTTACTCCATCCTCCCTTTGCCTGTGCTTCTCCATCCTCCTCCACCCCACCGCTTCCTCCTCCTTCCTTTGTCCTCTTCCCCTCCGCCACTCCATCCTCCGTCCTCCCCCTGCCTGTGCTGCTCCGTCCTCCCCCACCCCGCCGCTTCGTCCTCCGTCCCCCCCTCCCCCCCGCCACTCTGTGCTCCATCCTTCCCATGCCTGTGCCGCTCCATTCTCCCCCACCCCACTTCTTCCTCCTCCTTTCTTTGTCCTCCTCCCCTCCACTATTCCATCCTCCATCTTCCCCCTGCCTGTGCTGCTCCATCCTCCCCCAACCCGCCGCTTCATCCTCTGTCCTCCCCCCCGCCGTTCTGTGGTCCGTCCTAACCCTGCCGCTCCGTCCTCCCACCTGGCTGTGTCGCTCCATCCTTCCCCACCACCGCTTCCTCCTCCTTCCTTTGTCCTCCTCCCCTCCGCCACTCCATCCTCCGTCCTCCCCCTGCCTTTGCTGCTCCAGCCTCCCCCACCCCAGCCGCTTCGTCCTCCATCCTCCTCTCCCCCGCCACTCTGTGCTCCATCCTCCCCCTGCCACTCCATCCTCCCTTTGCCTGTGCTGTTCCATCTCCTACACCACACCGCTTCCTCCTCCTCCCCTCCTGCCACTCCATCCTCTGTCCTCCCCCTGCCTGTGCTGCTCTGGCCTCCCCAACCCACCGCTTTGTCTGCCATCCTCCTCTCCCCGTCGCTCTGTGCTCCTTCCTCCCCCTGCCGCTCCATCCTTCCCCTGCCTGTGCCGCTCCATCTCCCCACCCCACCGCTTCCTCCACCTTCCTTTGTCCACCTCCCCTCTGCCACTCCATCCTCTGTCCTCCCCCTGCCTGTGCTGCTCCGACCTCCCTCACCCCACCGCTTCCTCCTCCTTCCTTTGTCCTCCTCCCCTCCGCCACTCCATCCTCCCTCCTCCCCTTGCCGCTCCTCCTCCCCCTGCCTGTGCCACTCCATCCTCCCCCACCACTAGCTCCTCCATCTTCCGTCCACCCTCCTCCCCCACCACTCCGTCCTCCCCTGCCTGTGCCGCTCTTTCCTCCATCCTCCTCCTCCCTGCCACGCCATCCTCCCACCGCCGCTCCGTCCGAAAGTCCCTCCTTATTCAGCCCTCACCACCTTCCCCATGCAATCCCTATTTCTATATTCTAGAATACCCGATGCGTTAGAATCGGGCCACCATCTAGTTATATATATATATATATATATATATATATACACATACCTACACATCTACACATACATACCCATGCATATATACCCATACAAACATAAATACATACCTATATATATATATATATATAAAAGTCCACTAACGAGAAGAATTTCACCTGAAAACTATAACTCCCAAACTTTCTTTTAGGACCGAGCTAGTCCACCTATCCCACCTCAGGTTTTTCAACTGTGTCGGTGTTGCTCACTCTTAAGCGTTGTGCAAAATCATCAATTGTAGAAAAAAAGAAACGGCACTCATCGGTTTCCTTTTGCTCTACTTTAATCCACCAATTTGTAGATTACATCTGGTGCGGGGAGGGGTGTTGGAGGCAGACGACGGCACCGTTTTGCTGATATTCAGCTTCCCCGGGTCTAAAATGTAATCTACAAATTGGTGGATTAAAGCAGAGCAAAGGAAACCACTGCGTGCCGTCTCTTTTTTCTACAATTGATGATCCCTATATACAGTTAGGGCCAGAAATATTTGGACAGTGACACAAGTTTTGTTATTTTAGCTGTTTACAAAAACATGTTCAGAAATACAATTATATATATAATATGGACTGAAAGTGCACACTCCCAGATGCAATATGAGAGTTTCCACATCCAAATCAGAGAAAGGGTTTAGGAATTATAGCTCTGTAATGCATAGCCTCCTCTTTTTCAAGGGACCAAAAGTAATTGGACAATGGACTCTAAGGGCTGCAATTAACTCTGAGGGCGTCTCCCTCGTTAACCTGTAATCAATGAAGTAGTTAAAAGGTCAGGGGTGGATTCCAGGTGTGTGGTTTTGCATTTGGAAGCTGTTGTGACCAGACAACATGCGGTCAAAGGAACTCTCAATTGAGGTGAAGCAGAACATCCTGAGGCTGAAAAAAAAAAGAAAAAATCCATCAGAGAGATAGCAGACATGCTTGGAGTAGCAAAATCAACAGTTGGGTACATTCTGAGAAAAAAAGAATTGACTGGTGAGCTTGGGAACTCTAAAAGGCCTGGGCGTCCACGGATGACAACAGTGGTGGATGATCGCCGCATACTTTATTTGGTGAAGAAGAACCCGTTCACAACCTCAACTGAAGTCCAGAACACTCTCAGTGAAGTAGGTGTATCTGTCTCTAAGTCAACAGTAAAGAGAAGATTCCATGACAGTAAATACAAAGGGTTCACATCTAGATGCAAACCATTCATCAATTCCAAAAATAGACAGGCCAGAGTTAAATTTGCTGAAAAAAACCTCAAGAAGCCAGCTCAGTTCTGGAAAAGTATTCTATGGACAGATGAGACAAAGATCAACCTGTACCAGAATGATGGGAAGAAAAAAGTTTGGAGAAGAAAGGGAACGGCACATGATCCAAGGCACACCACATCCTCTGTAAAACATGGTGGAGGCAACGTGATGGCATGGGCATGCATGGCTTTCAATGGCACTGGGTCACTTGTGTTTATTGATGACATAACAGCAGACAAGAGTAGCCGGATGAATTCTGAAGTGTACCGGGATATACTTTCAGCCCAGATTCAGCCAAATGCTGCAAAGTTGATTGGACGGCGCTTCATAGTACAGATGGACAATGACCCCAAGCATACAGCCAAAGCTACCCAGGAGTTCATGAGTGCAAAAAAGTGGAACATTCTGCAATGGCCAAGTCAATCACCAGATCTTAACCCAATTGAGCATGCATTTCACTTGCTCAAATCCAGACTTAAGACGGAAAGACCCACAAACAAGCAAGACCTGAAGGCTGCAGCTGTAAAGGCCTGGCAAAGCATTAAGAAGGAGGAAACCCAGCGTTTGGTGATGTCCATGGGTTCCAGACTTAAGGCAGTGATTGCCTCCAAAGGATTCGCAACAAAATATTGAAAATAAAAATATTTTGTTTGGGTTATGTTTATTTGTCCAATTACTTTTGACCTCCTAAAATGTGGAGTGTTTGTAAAGAAATGTGTACAATTCTTACATTTTCTATCAGATATTTTTGTTCAACCCTTCAAATTAAACGTTACAATCTGCACTTGAATTCTGTTGTAGAGGTTTCATTTCAAATCCAATGTGGTGGCATGCAGAGCACAACTCGCGAAAATTGTGTCACTGTCCAAATATTTCTGGCCCTAACTGTATATACATACTTATCATCTTATCTGTCTACTTATGATGGCAGGCAGATTCCTCTCTGTGAGGAGACTAGCTAGTCCCCCAGACCTCATTTTAGCCTCTCATATAGCCAGATCAGAATTCCCACACACTGCACTGATGAGGCGCAGCCACCCTGAAATGCAGCGTCTGCAGTTTCGGGTTCTGATCTGCACAATTCCTAAGTCATATTAAAAGGCTTGTTAAAGAGTCGATTATGACTTTAAGGATTGCTACCCTTATTGGGTGGCATTAGAGTTTTTCACTTCCGCAATGAAGTGACAATTTGTATATATATACATACATACACACACATACACTCACACGTGTATCAAATTTAGTTATTAATTAATTAATTTTTTTAGACATCCTGAGCAGATACGTTCGTGCCTGACTAGGGAATGCGTTATCCAGGTCGTAAAACCGTTGATCAAAAGATATGGCCAACCATGTTTCATCCAGAGTAACTTAAAATTAGTCGATACTCGGCTACATACCGTCAGGTTAACCAGCGTACAAAAGGAATACTCCTGATAATAATAACAACAATAATAATAGGAATAAACTCCAGACATATAGCATCAAGTATTCCAAAATAGCTCCCTACTCAAAGGTCCATATGGAACGATCACCGGTAACAGCAACCAAAATACAAAATTAAAACCAACATAAGAAAAAATGCAAACGCCCCTCCAACTACAAATACCCAATCCTGACTTAGGGGAAAGCGACCACATCGTGAGCGGTGTGATCCCACCATGCGCGGCACGGACGTGATTTTATTGACACAAGCTAAGAAGATTGTGCCTGGAAATTGCGAAGCCAACCCGCTTGGGTCCCTGCACAGACCAAACCACTAACAACACACAGGAACTGGCAGCTGTACCTGAATAAAAAGCCATCCCCATTTTAAAGAGTTTGCGCCTGGATATGAACCAGGAACTTGTGGTGTGCTACGCTAATCTGCTAACCATTTCCCTATGACATCCTTCATGAGCAGCAAAAGCCCACTTGCTCCTGCATTTTCTGACAAAGCAAGGGGTGATAGTCACTGACAACAAAAACCCTCTGCGACCAACACCGGTTGTAAATTTCACAGAAATTATAAATATAATATGAATAATTCAAGCCCTATACTGGTTGTCACATGTTTCACACTTAAAACCTCAATGGTATTACACTATAATCTTTGCAAGCTTAACATCCCAAAAACCCAGCGTCTCACCAACGCTTCACCCTCTGCAGGAGGAATATCTCTAATGGTACCTTTACACGCCGCGACGGCAGGCTGGATACATCGCGCTACAAGCTACAATTGTAGCTTGTAGCGTCCATATTGCCTGTAGTAGCGGCGTCTGAAGAGGCGACGCTACAGCCGGCGACAGATACATCTGTTTATGGGCTCTGCTCATAAACTTAAGGCAACATCGCCGATTGTAGCGAGCTGTATCGGCGTGTAAAGAAGCAACGGAAGGCAACTCTGGACACCCGGCGATGTGGCTGCCATGTATCTAAGGCGTGACACAGTCGCCATGTTACCGCGCCCCATGTGCGATCATTGGTGGAAGCTGCTGCATGACGATTGGTAGTCGCTGCATAGGGCGGGATATTTAAGGAGCTGACCAGTCACACTACACAATTACTCGAGCGTGCTGTATTAACCAGCCTCCTGCGATGCCTGGCCAATCCTGATGATATTGCGCTGTCCTATCATCGTACGGACGGCTCGTAATCCAAGATTGTTGCACGCCTATGTGCTATCCCTGCTGCACCGGGTCCGCCCATAGTAGCTTGTTGGAGCGGTGTGTAAACATGGTACGCTACGCTACAGCTGGCTACTTGAGACACCCGGCGATGTAGCTAGCTATAGATGTAGCGTGGCGTAGCGCACCTTGTCGCGGCGTGTAAAGAGGGTGCGTTGACCGTTTGTAGCCGTTTGAGCGTGCTCGTGCACGCGAAGTAGCGCGATGTATCCAGCCTGCCGTCGCGGCGTGTAAAGGTACCATAAAGGTACCTTTACACGCCACAACTATCACCGGCGATCGGTAGCAACTGAATGTGCGTGTGCACGTTTTTGATGGTTGATACCGGTCGCCGATGCCGCATGTACATGCCGCAATTGCGTCGTCAACTTAAGGGAACGTGGTTCCCCGGAAGTTGAAACAGATCCTGTGGGAAACATCCGATTGAATCCCGTCGCTGCTTCACACGCCACAATCACTAAGGGAATGTGGGCGTACCTGTGTAGCGGCTCGAACACATAGGTGTGCCAAACTCCGCTACACCGTGGCAAAACTACTATCATTGGCCAACGCAATAGCGTCCTGATTGGCCAGGGTGCGCAGGGAGGCTGTTGAATTTGTGACGCAATTGTGTTTGGCTTGTCACATGGAATAGATGCTTGTGTCGTGTACAAGTGTGCGTACATCCACTTAGGAGACGCTCACGTGTCACACAGGAGCGGTTTGGAGCTACACAGTGTCTGTAGCTGAAGGTGGGAATATAGGCAAAATACTGCTAACATATATGCCTACATATGTCCATGGTATTGTCCAGCTGCCATGGCACCACTCGACTATGTGTGTGTGTGCACATGTGTACCACAACTTGTGTCAACCTACATGGCCCACAATATGATGGCCAGGATCAATGTGTTGTGTCCAGGTGTCCCTCTGCCTACACCACAATGGATATGTACACACATTTGCCACATACACTGTAGGACAAATACCTTAACATGGCTCATGCATATCAACACATAATGTGTCTGGTACCCAGCCATAGGTCACAATGGGTGACAAAGCACTGGGCACACTAGAAAGCTTGGTTAACCTGCCCTCCATCCCCAAGTAATGAGTCTCACACGTTATTATTTGGATCCAAAAAAAATTAGTGTATTGTTTTGTTAATGGCAAAAAGCCTTGCAACATAAAAAATATACACTGTACATTAAACCATCATGAAGCATTTAAACACACAACAAACACATTGGCACACAAATACAGAATAAATGGGAAACAAATGTTAAAGGGTGCACCACACACAAAACAGGAAAATAACCTCAACTAACTAACTAACTAACTAAAAATGTGCACACAATAACATAAAATGAAACAATACATGGTGCAGCCACCCTGCTGACTACACCATGGCTACCATGTGCAGCCCTGACAACACCAGACACACTACAGCTGCTGGTGCTGCCAGGCCACTGCCCCAGGGCCATTAAAGTAGGAGCAGTATGCATCTCTACTGTTTCTAGCATCCTGCTGAGTCCGACCATGGGTCAGCGGCTGGAGTGACGCCACACCATGGTCGGTCTCACGCCAAGCCCCTGGACAGACCTCCCCTGTTGTGGGGTCCACTGAATCCACATAACTTGCCGGCGTGTATGATGACCGATCCCTACGACGCAGGAAGTTATGCAGCACACAGCAGGCCAACACTATCACATCAATAGGTTCCAGTTTCATATGCCGACGTGTATGAAAAACCCGGAATGTATTGGCCATGATCCCGAACGCATTTTCAACCACACGGCGGGCCCGGGATAGCCGGTAATTGAAAATGCGCTGCTCAGAAATAACGGTCCTCTGGGGATGTGGTAGTAGTAGGTGAGCCTGAAGTGGGAACGCTTCATCCCCCATAAACGCAAAGCTGAGATGATAGCTTGTCTCTTCATTTGAGGGCAAGTTCAGCCCACCTGTCCTTAGTTCTTGTCCAAGGAGCAGTGTGCGAACACACCCCCATCTGAGATTCGCCTGTTCATTCCAACGTCCTTGTAGAGGAACTCATAGTTAGCATCCACCAGAGCCATGAGGACTATACTAAAATAACCTTTGTAATTATAATACAAAGACCCTGAGTAGGGGGGTTTAGTAATCCTCACGTGCTTACCATCCAATGCCCCACCGCAGTTTGGAAAGTTCCACCGGCTATGAAAGCCTTGGGCTACTTCCATCCATTGAGCGGGTGTTTGTGGCAACTGCATATAGAATGGCAGCAGAGCACTCCAGATGGCCTCACATGTCTCAGGGATCGGGCGGCTCAGCAGGGACAGTGATACACGTGAAATGTATTGCAGGTTGGTCCTTGACCGGCCTGTAGCCAGGAACCGCAAAGTAATCACCAAACGCTCTTCAGCTGATACAGAACGACGCATGACAGTGTCCTGATGGGCTATCAATGGCCCTACACGTTCCAAAAGGAAAGTGAAAGAGTCCTTGGACATATGAAGGTAGTTCCTGAAATCATGCGGATTATGATCCTCCAGCTCACGCAACAGCTGCATGTGGCTCGGGGTCTCCCGGAGGCGAAGCCAATCCCGACTCCACACACGCCATTGTCTGTGAGTCGCAACCTCTCATATCTATCCTCCAGCCACAATTGCTCATCCACCAAGGCAAGAGCCACGATAACATCTCCATCAGGGTCAAACATCATCTCACGTATCAGCACCTGTATATGATAAACATAACATATAAGTAAATCTTAAATTTATTCACATGTTTGCATATATATTAAGCCTCATGATACTTCTGCTGCCCACTAGGCCAAAGCATATACAAACAGTGGTGTGCATCACACACACAGATATTTACCCTTTGCAAGGCCATAAACCACAGTGCACCGAAAACAAAGGAAACATGCTCACTGATCAGCCCTGTCCATCCTTGTTCACTTTGTAGACGGCAAACTTAATATACTTCAGGCCATATCAGGGGCAACAATGTACATGTGTCAGCACAAGGCAGATGCCTACATGTCTGTAAAATATTGTAGTTTTGCATTTTTATACACATAAACAATATGTATTTAAACACGTGCCACAGCCTTTGTGGGTGAAGATTAATATGTGTCGCGAAGAAGAGTATACATGAATCATCATGTAGTGGTCAAGGCCCAGATGTGTTGTCAAGGGTGGATGTCCACAGCTATACATTTGGTGCTGCCACAAGGCTAAATCTATGCCTGATACTAGCCATGTACGTCCCAGTGTGTGTTGTTCCCAAACAGTACTATATGTCCGCTAATATGTTCATCACCGCTAACAAAGACACAACCATCCTGCAAACATGATCCTGTATGGCAAATGGAAACAACAACATTACATTAAAAACTATAATGTTCCAAAGTATCAAGCAAACATGCATTTGGCACCACACAATAGTGTATGTGAACCTCAGTCTTTCACATTAATGCCACCACTTGGGCATCATGTACACTACACTATTGCGTTACCAAATTATCATTTTTGGAATACAACGAAAACACGCATCAACATTCATGTTTGCACAGCACTACTTACTTAATGACTCTGGGCAGCAAGCATGTCGGACATCCGGCGTGAGAACATTTTATATGTGAATTAACTAATCACAACGCTTTGCCGTCACGTGATCAGCAGGCGCATGGGTGTTCGCAGGTGTTGCAAAGTAATGTGCCTAATTGGTGTTTCATGATTGGTCAATGTCTGGATAAATAAGCCCTGTTTGTGGCTAGCCCCTGGCCAGACTGGAATGTGCATTGAGCTATTAGTGTCTTATCACCACTTCTCTGTTGGACAGACGGTAAGTGTACTCACATTGGTCTATTATTTGCGTTCGACTTTGTTTTGGTTTTACATTAATGTTTTTCATGCTGCTTCTGCGCATTCAAAGTAACTTCAGGTAGCGTCATGTACAAGTGTAGTTAGCGTTCTGAATTCAGCATTCTGACAACCTTTGCTCTGTAGTACACGTTGTAATGTAGTTATCTGGCCTTGACAATGTTTAATGCAGAACCTGGTTGTCTTCATTGAAATTTGTGTGTGAGCTGTGAGTTTAGCCAATGTTATGGACCATCATCACTATATTGTCAAATATTAACCCTTCACATAGCCTTAACTATATTGACATCACAGCATAATGTAGCCTCCTTCAACAAGGGTTGGCCACATGCAAACATACATGCTCCACACATGTTTTTTTGGGGCAACAGAGGGGATGTAGACACAGAGTAGCATGTGATGTATGCTGCCCATGTGTTTGTGGCCATGTATTTTGATATGTGACAATTGTTCGCAGATGGCAACGTATCAGGAGTTTGTGACCCAACTCCTCACCTTATACCAGGAGCACGAATGCCTGTGGCGGACGTCGCTGCCTGCCTATCACGATCTGGCAGCGCGGGCTGAGGCCTACAAACCTCGTGTGGCACTGGCTAATTGCCTCCAGCCCCACAAGAGGTGGAACTCGTGAAGGTTGCGGACAAGATAAAAGGCCTGCGCACCGTGTTCCAGGGCGTCCACAAAAATACTCTGATGCATGGTCCAGGGCTGGAGTTGAGGAGGTCCAAAGGCCCACTTTGTGGTACTATGACCTCCTCACCTTCACCCTGAGCCAAGAGGGTCCACATGGAACTCGGTGCAGCATGCGGCATCCGCAGCCTTCACTAGGCCCAGCCCAAGACCCACCCCGCCACAGGAGGTGGGTAATTGTGTTGTTCTGTGTCAGTATTTCACCATGTTTGCTACACAGGTGTGATTTGCTGCATGCATTTATTCTTCTACCTTGGCCATCTGCTTCACCTTGGTCTTTCACTGTTGTTTAAAATGCCTTTTTTCTTGTTATTGTGTCTGAGAATGTTTCTCTTTGTTCTGATCTCTTTACCTAGATATGTTGGATCCGCAGGTGAGTATACGTCACTAGTCTGATCCAGACTTGTCTGATCCATGTGTCTTTCAAACTACATCTTTCAAAGTACATTTTCTAAGTACAATACTTAGAAATAGACTAGAAATCTATGATATATTAATCCATTCATCACCATTGTCACTGCTGTATCATCAACCTCATCATCATCATCAGTATCATCTAATCGGGCTGTTTCCTCTTCCCACAGGTATGCATTGTGATCTACTCAGCTTTCCTGGACTCTGACTGTCTGTGTACTGTGCATATAATCTGTGTTCGGTACGCATTTCCAACTTCAAAGAAAAGATTGACAGAATCAGAGGCAGCTTGTACTGTGCATATAATCTGTGTTGGGTACGCACTGTGATCTACTCAGCTTTCCTGGACTCTGACTGTCTGTGTACTGTGCATATAATCAGTGTTGGGTACGCATTGTGATCTACTCAGCTTTCCTGGACTCTGACTGTCTGTGTACTGTGCATATAATCTGTGTTGGGTACGCATTGTGATCTACTCAGCTTTCCTGGACTCTCACTGTCTGTGTACTGTGCATATAATCTGTGTTGGGTACGCATTTCCTACTTCAAAGAAAAGATTGACAGAATCAGAGGCAGCTTTGATCCACTGTCCCCACAGCCTCCCCTCTTGCCTATACTGCCCTCTCCTTCCATCAACTACTTCACCCCCAATAACTGAAGACCAGCTCTCCTCCCTCCTGTCAAAATCATACCTCACCACCAGCGCCCACGACCCGCTCCCATCCCACCTCATTCCGAACCTCTCCTCCGTTATCATCCCAGCCCTGACTCATCTTTTCAACCTATCACTCACCACCGGCACCTTCCCCTCAGCCTTCAAACATCACACCCATCCTCAAAAAACCCTCCTTTGACCCCACGGCTGTCTCCAACTACCGCCCTATATCTCTCCTCCCCTTCGCCTCTAAACTACTTGAACAGCACGTCCACTCTGAGCTGTCCTCTCATCTCTCCTCCTGCTCCCTCTTCGACCACCTGCAATCCGGCTTCAGACCACTCCACGGAAACAGCACTGACCAAAGTCACCAATGACCTACTGACTGCCAAAAGCAAGCACCACTACTCTGTCCTCCTCCTCCTTGACCTGTCCGCCGCCTTCGACACTGTTGACCACTCCCTTCTACTTCAGATCCTGGAATCTCTTGGCATCACGGACCTTGCCCTCTCCTGGATCTCCTCATATTTAACGGACCGGACCTTCAGCGTCACCCACTCCCACACATCCTCCTCGGCCTACCCCCTATCTGTCGGGGTCCCCCAGGGCTCAATGCTAGGACCATTACTCTTCTCAATCTACACTCTCGGCCTAGGGAAACTCATTGAGTCCCATGACCTCCAGTACCACCTCTACGCCGACGACACCCAAATCTACCTGTCTGGACCTGACATCACCTCCCTACTATCCAAAATTCTGCAGTGCCTGTTCGCCATCTCCTCCTTCTTCTCTGCTCACTTCCTTAAGCTGAACATGGACAAAACCGAATTCATCGTCTTCCCCCCAAGCCACTCACCCTCACTACCTGACCTATCCATTGTCGTCAACGACTGCTCTCTCTCCCCAGTCCCCCACGCCAAGTGCCTCGGGGTTATCCTTGATTCTTCCCTCTCCTTCAAGCCCCACATTCAAGCCCTCGCCACCTCCTGCCACCTCCAGCTCAAAAACATCTCTCGGATCCACACTTTCCTTGACCTCGACACTGCTAAAACCCTTATTCACGCTCTCATCATCTCTTGACTTGACTACTGCAACCTCCTGCTCACCGGCCTCCCTGCTACCTCCATTTCACCTATCCAAGCTATCCTGAACTCTGCTGCCCGCCTAATCCATCTGTCTCCCCGCTACTCCCCTGTCTTCCCCCCTCTGCCAAGCCCTTCACTGGCTCCCTGCTTCCCAGAGATCCCAGTTTAAAACACTAACCATGACGTACAAAGCCATCCACAACCTGTCCCCTCCATACATCTCTGACATGGTCTCCCGATACCTACCCTCACGCAACCTGTGATCCTCCCAAGAACTCCTCCTCTACTCCCCCTTCATCTCCTATTCGCACAACCGCATACAGGACTTCTCCGTGCATCACCCATACTCGGGAATTTACTGCCCACAACATCAAGCATTCCCCTACCCTGGGAACCTTCAAAAGAGGCCTGAAAACCCACCTCTTCCGCCAAACCTACAACCTGCAATGAGACCCAGTCCTCCGCACCGCCTCACGACTGACACCTCCCCCTCCTACTGTATCCCCACCCGCCCCTCATAGACTGTGAGCCCTCGCGGACAGGATCTTCTCCCCTATTGTATCTGTACGTTAGAATTGTCCACAGCCATTGTTGCTTGTATTATTACTATGTTACTTGTCCTAGTCTGCCCTCTTAACATGTATTATTATTATTATTATTATAATAGTGGCTAAGATGGCCGCCGTGCAGTGAGGACGTGCTGCCATGCACTCCTCACCATCCATCGCCATCTGGAGCACCGGCTGGCCACGGAGCTGCGGCCTGCACCCCTCTCTACTGGCCACTGCTCCCCGCACCTACCCATCCACCGGGCTTCCCGGGTGCGCCCTCACCCACACGCCTGAGATACCACTGGACTTGGCCCAAACAACGGTCCCAGCACCCAGCCCAGCCTTGGAGCCAGCCCTTTCTCCAACTGGCCGGAGCGGTCCATCCCCACCTTTCTGAGGTGAGACCCATCTGGCTCGCTGTCCCCCGCTGCCCGAGCGTGGGGACCGGCGGGGCGCACCGCGGCCGCAACCCTGAGCCTGCGGGCCTCCCGTACCCACGGGTCTCCTCCGTCCTCCTGTCTGAGCTGCAGGAGGAGCAACAGCATCATCCCCGCCGAGCCGCTCCGGGCGCCGGCCCTGCCCTCGGAGCGTGTGTGCGGGGACCCAGCGCTAGAAGCGAGGCCCCGCCCTCCGCCGGAGACCGACCCCGGCCCGCACCGCTGCCTACACCAGCGGCGAGGACCTCGAGGCGCAGCAGGAGACCACCGGCCACCCGCGGTGAGTGCTGGGCATCTGCCCCTCCACCCCCTCTGCTGCTCCCCCGTTCACCACCACCACTTGCCTGCCCTGAACATCCTACGGTGCCTGACTCCCGACCGACCCTAGGGCCTGCAGTACTCCCAGGCACCTCTGCCCCCCTCCCTGGCCACAGGACCGCACCGAGTAATGGGCCGACCAGGTTCCTCATCTCCTAGACCACCAGACTCCTCCGTCCTGCCCGCACGGAGCCACCACCGCCCTTACGGTGCTATGACCCCTGCCTGCACTGCATCTCTGCTGTATTACCCTCCTGACTGCTTCTCACCCGTGGCTGCATCTCATCTCACCCGTGGCTGCACTACAACTCTGGCTGCATTACCCTCCTGGCTGCTTCTCACCCGTGGCTGCACTGCATCCCTGGCTGCACTACCCTCCTGGCTGCTTCTCACCCGTGGCTGCATCTCATTTCACCCGTGGCTGCACTACATCTCTGGCTGCATTACCCTCCTGGCTGCTTCTCACCCGTGGCTGCATCTCATCTCACCCGTGGCTGCACTGCATCCATGGCTGCATTACCCTCCCGACTGCTGCTCACACCGTGCCTGCATCTCATCTCACCCGTGACTGCACTAAATCTCTAGCTGCATTACCCTCCTGGCTGCTTCTCACCTGTGGCTGCATCTCATCTCACCCGTGGCTGCACTGCATCCCTGGCTGCTTCTCACCCATGGCTGCATCTTACCTCACCCGTGGCTGCACTACATCTTTGGCTGCATTACCCTCCTGGCTGCTTCTCACCCATGGCTGCATCTCATCTCACCCATGGCTGCACTGCATCCCTGGCTGCCTCTTACCCGTGGCTGCATCTCATTACCCGTGGCTGCATCTCATCTCACTCGTGGCTGCATTTCATCTCACCCGTGGCTGCATCTCATCTCACCCGTGGCTGCATCTCATCTCACCCACAACTGCATCTCCTCTCATCCGTGGCTGCATCTCATCTCACCTCACCCGTGGCTGCATCTCACCTCACCCGCGTTGCATCTCATCTCATCTCACTCGTGGCTGCATCTCATCTCATCTCACCCGTGGCTGCATCTCATCTCACCCGTGGTTGCATCTCATCTCACCCGTGACTGCATCTCATCTCACCCGCGACTGCATTTCATCCCACCCGTGACTGCATCTCATCTCACCAGCGGCTGCATCTCATCTCACCCGCGGCTGCACCTGCATCTTCATCTCACCCGTGACCGCATCTTCATCTCATCCTGTGCTGCATCTCATCTCATCCTGTGCTGCATCTCATCCCGTGCCGCATCCCATCCCACCTGTGACTGCATCTCATCCCATCAACGACTGCATCCCACCCCTGCTACATCTCATCCCCCGCTGCCTCTTGCCTGTGGCTGCTTCCTCCCCTGGCTGTATCCCACCCCCTTATCCCCGAACTACATCTCCTCCCCGGACTAAACCTCATCACCTGGCTGCACGCCAACCATGTCTGACCAGCCAACACCTGGAACTCACCCCTTCCACACCAGATCCCCGGCTACCTCTGCCCTCACCCACCTCTCCTCCCCTACTCACCCCACCATGTTCCCCCTTCTTCTCACCTTCACCCCATCCTTCTCCACTTCCTACTACCCCCACCCATCCCCCCACTGAGCAAAGAAATCCTATTCTCATCCTCCATCCTTCCTACCCACCTCACCCAATGCTCCGAACTATTTCCCCACTTTCAACCCACCGTCTCTAGACTTACACGCCCACCACGCAAGCTCCCCTGCTCCCACCTCCTAACCCTCTCCCTGCTCCTCCTACTCTCCGGTGACATTTCCCCTAATCCTGGCCCACCCCACTATACCATCTCACTCCTCTCCACCCCACTCCAATGACCCACCACCAACCCTCGTAACCCCCTTAACCTCCGTCCCATTCCCCCCACTCCTGCCTCCCCTGTCCCCTTACCCGGCGCACTCTGGAACGCCTGCTCGGTCCGTAACAAGCTCACACTATCCACGACCTCTTCATCTCCAGAAAACTCTCCTTCCTCGGCATCACGGAGACCTGGCTTACCCCCTCCGACACAACCTCCCCGGCTGCCCTCTCCTACGGTGGATTCACGCTCTCCCATACTCCCCGCCCCACCAACACCCGCGGCGGAGGCGTTGGCCTACTTCTGGCCAATGACTGCTCCTTCTCTCCACTTACACCCTCCCCCTCCCCTCCTTCGAGGCACACGCTGTTCGCATCTACTCCCCCTGCAACCTCCAACTGGCTGTTTCTACCGCCCCCCTGGATCCCCCTCTACTTTCTTTGACCACTTCACAACCTGGCTCCTCCACCTCCTCTCCTCCGACATCCCCACCATCGTCATAGGTGACTTCAGTATCCCCATCGACACCCCCAAAACCGCTGCCTCCAGACTCCTATCCCTCACCTCCTCCTTTGGCCTCTCCCAACGGATCTCTTCCGCCACACATACTGGCAGCCACACACTTGACTGGGTCCTTCCCTGGAGGGATATATGGCTAGTCCTGTGTTTGAGACTCCTAACCGAGGCTCCACAGACTCTATTTGCATATTCACACACTTGATCTAGTCTTCACCCACCTCTGCTCCCTCACCGACCTCACATACTCAACTCTCACCCACTCCGACCACAACCAACTGACATTCTCATCCCTCTCCCCCCCTACCACGCTACCCCCTCTCCGGACACTCCCCCACCCCCGCAGAAACCTTAAGCTCATAGACTTCCATTCACTCTCAGAATCCCTCCTCTCCCTCTCAGACTTGGCCTCTTCTCAAAACGCTGACTCTGCCGCCTCACTTTACAACTCCACTCTCACCACAGCCCTCGACCAGACTGCTCCCCTCACATTTAACACAACACGAGTACAACAACAACCCTGGCTCATGACCCTCACCAAAAAACTCAGACGGACAACTAGGGCAGCCAAGCGGAAATGGAAGAAATCCCACTCCACAGAGCACTTCGCCTTATACAAGTGTTCCCTCAATATCTTCAAGACTGCCCTTGACTCCGCGAAACAAGCCTACTTCTCCTCCCTAATTACCGCTCTGTCTCACAACCCCAAACAACTCTTCAAAACCTTCAACTCTTTACTTCGTCCCCCTGCACCTCCTCCCTCACTCCTCAGTCTCCAACTATCGCCCCATATCTCTACTCCCGTTTGCCTCTAAACTTCTTGAACAACACGTCTATTCCGAACTGTCCTCCCACCTCTCTTCCTGTACTCTCTTTGATCGCCTACAATCTGGCTTCTGACCTCACCACTCCACCGAAACAGCCCTAACCAAAGTCACAAACGACCTTCTGATCGCCAAGAGCAAACGACACTATATCGTCCTCATCCTTCTCGACCTCTCTGCTGCCTTCGACACTGTAGACCACTCCCTCCTACTCCAAATTCTTGAGTCTCTTGGCATTACTGACCTCGCCCTCTCCTGGATCTCCTCCTACCTAACAGACAGGACCTTCAGCGTCACCCACTCTCACACCTCCTCCTCGCCCCACCCCCTCTCTGTAGGTGTTACCCAAGGCTCGGTCCTGGGACCACTACTCTTCTCCATTTACACCCTCAGCCTAGGCAATCTCATTGAGTCACATGGACTCCAATACCACCTCTACGCTGACTATACCCAGCTCTATCTGTCTGGCCCTGAGATCTCCTCCCTTTTATCCAAAATCCCTCCATGCTTATCCGCCATTGCATCCTTCTTTTCTACCCGCTTCCTAAAACTCAACATGGACAAGACCGAATTCATCGTCTTTCCCCCGAACAACCCCGCTCTGCTTCCTGACCTATCTATCACCGTCAATGAGTGCACACTCTCACCCGTCCCCCATGCCAAATGTCTTGGGGTAATCCTCGACTCCTCCCTCTCCTTCAAGCCCCACATCCAAGCCCTTGCTACCTCCTGCCGACTCCAACTAAAAAACATTGCCCGTAGCCGTTCCCTCCTTGACCACAACACGGCCAAGACACTTGTCCATGCCCTTTTCATCTCCGGCCTGGGCTACTGCAACCTCCTGTTCACCGGTCTCCCTGCCTCCTCCCTCGCACCTCTCCGCACCATCCTCAACTCTGCTGCCCGGCTCATCCACCTATCTCCCCGTTACTCTCCCGCCTCCCCTCTCCGCCGAGCCCTTCACTGGCTCCCCATCCCCCAGCGATCTCGCTTCAAAACCCTAACCCTGACATACAAGGCCATACACAACCTGTCTCCTCCCTACATCTCCGACTTAGTCTCCCGCTACCTCCCCTCACGCAACTTGTGCTCCTCTCAGGAACTCCTCTCAACCCCCCGCATTTCCACCTCCCACAACCGCACACAAGACTTCTCTCTTGCTTCCAGCAGACTCTGGAACTCCCTCCCCCACCACATCAGACACTCCCCTACCCTGGGAACCTTCAAGAAAAACCTGAAGACTCACCTCTTCCTACAAGCTTACAACACACATTGAGACCCAATCCACTGCACCATCTCACCTTTCCCCCTCCTACTGTCTCCCTCCCCACCCCCTCTAGACTGTGAGCCCTCGCGGACAGGATCCCCGGCCCTATTGTACCCGTATGATTGATTTGTCGATTTGTCGTCGTTTTTCGACCACTTGTCTTTGTCTACCCTCTAACTTGTACAGCGCCATGTATCCTAATAGTACTATATAAATACCTAATATAATAATAATAGTGCAGTTGTTGTCCTTTTGTAGCTCTCAACTCTTCTCTTGGTTACCTGGCTTTTCTCCATGGTGTGTTTTGGACTCTGTTTGATTGTGTATCTTTGTGGCCTATTGTGATCAATGATACTGCTTCATGTTTTTGATGTGTGTGTTTTCTTCTTTCTTCTTCAGGCCCCTCTGGCACCTGGCTCTAGTGAAGAGGAGTCAGCAGCTGGCAAGGCTCTCCCATCGACAACAGCGGGAGAGCCAGTGCCCGGGACCAGTGGTGGGGGGCCAGGCCCAGGGTCCAGCTCTAAGAATCGTAGTAGACGTCCACCAGCCCCACCAAATATGGAGCTGGGTACCTGGGCAAAACAGGTTCTCCTCGACCGTGAGAGGATCCCCAGTTCTGGTTTAGGTTACATCGCCAGCGAAATGCTGTCCCGGATGGAGCCAGAGCAGTGGAACATCACAGAGCGGGCCATGTTTCGTGTCCTGGAAGGGGGCGTAGATGGGTCGCTGCGATGGGGGGCCATGTTGCCGCTCCCCCAGAAGACCACCCCATGGCCCACTGCGCCCGCCAGATGCATGGTGAGGAGATCACAACCTCCTGATACTGCACCTCCCCCAAGAAGAAGCACCCGGCAAAGATCAGCCTCGCATGGAACATGGGTGTACCATGAGGAGGTGGGGGAGGAGCCATTGTCTGATCCAGCACAGGATGAGGAAGAGAGCGGACACTACTAGCCAATGCACGACCTTGGCAGTTTGGACTGGCTTTAGCCATTTTTTTTACCCAGTTTGGGCTTCAGATTTTGTTATGGCCTCATTATGGCTGATTTTGCCTGTGTAATTTTCCTTATAAAAAAAAAATAAAATAAACATTTATTTAACATAACACTATGTCCATATCTGTGTTACCTACACAAGTGTGTGGAGGGGGGGTTGTATATGGGTCACATATAGGTGTAATGGATGCCCTCCACACCTTTCGGGTGGGCTGTCCTCTTAAGTGTCTGCCGCCAAATTGATGCTTTGTCCAAGTGTGTGCATACCACCGTAAGAACCACGCTGACAACCATGTCAAAGTAGAGTTTAATGACAAAGACCTTTATTTTAGGAGGGGTTAGCAGTTTTATTACTTATCATTAAAGGGCATTTCTAAAGGGTGTTACTTCATATTATGCTGAATCTACATTTTATTCTGAAAAAAAACGTTCAATCATATTCTGTGGGTTAGTATTCCAATTCAGCCTTGGATTAGTACAGTACATTTGGTCCATGCTGATAAGAACGGCTTCATCACTGCTACATAATCTTGAGACAAAAGAATTTCCTGAGGAGGGGAGGAAGGAGAGAGAACTAACTAGAGGAAAAGAGCAAGGCCTTTTTTCTAGAAACCCGCCTCTAGCCTGCACACTGGAAGATTTTTGAATGGCTTCAATAAACTTTATATAAATTTGTTAGCAGCGCGTTAATCAGCGTGATGTCCACAGCGAGCAACAGAGAATGTTCATTTATTCAGAATTAACAACATCCAGCTTATAACATGAGAATAGGATCAATCTGGTTTCTGGGGAGGGAGAGAGAAATCTGCTGTGACTTTCAGCTTCCAGTTCCACACTAGAATGTGCATGCAGGGAGCAGGGGGAGGGACATCATGTCTCTGACTGAGGACCTTTTTTTTTTTTTAACTTTGTTGACATCTGAACAATATGCATGCAGACATAAAATCACATCATATTAAACAAACAATAGTTGTTGCAATACATACAGATCAATATGCATTAGACCAACACCCCCACTTAACAACTACTTAATCTGTTAGTCCCATAGCGGTTCTCAATCCTTGGAACCTAGGTCGTGGCAATGGCTTGGTCAAAATGTCAGCTACCATCTTATCAGTCTTAAAATAAACAAACTGAATTATGCCACGATCTATCAAATCACGTAGATGATGACATCTGACGTCGATGTGCTTGGTTCTAGCACTGATCTTCTCACTGCATGCAAGTTTAATGCATCCTTGGTTGTCCTCATATATCACCGTTGGCTGAGTTAACGGTTTACCAAGATCATTCATCAGTTGTCTTAGCCAAATGATCTCCTGACTTGCATAGGCTGCGGACACATACTCAGCTTCTGTGGATGACAAAGCAACAGATACTTGTTTTCTACTAGACCAGGAGATTGAACTTTCTCCAAGTTTAAGCTTGTGGATTTACGATCATACAAATCACCAGCCCAATCTGCATCAGCATAGCCAGTGAGTTTTAGATTTCCTGCTGCAGATCATTTTAAATTTACCCCTTGTGTCTCTTTTAAATATTGGAGAACTCTTTTAACGGCATTCCAGTCCTTTTGGCGCGGTTTCTCCACATATCTGCACAATATTCCAACTGCTGTTGTAATATCTGGTCGAGTCATAGTCGATATGTATAGAAGTGCCCCCACTGCCTGTCGATATTTCTCATTGTTGGGCAACAGGTCATCTTCTTCCAGTTTCAGGTAGGATGATTCCATTGGCGTCAATATACCTTTGGCTTCTGTCATTCCAAACTGATTCAAAATTGAATTAATTTTTGCACTTTGATTTAGAAGAAAACTTCCATCTTCCTCTCTCTGGATATGGATTCCTAGATAATATGTTACATTTCCAAGGTCTTTTGTTTCAAAATGCTGGTTCAAAATCGTAGTAATTTTCCCAATTTCGGCTTCTTCTTGATGAACTACAATTACATCGTCCACATATAAGAGAATATACATCCATTTTCCATCTGTATATCTTGTATATAAGCATGGATTCGCTTGACCTTTTTTAAATCCTTCTTCCAACAAGACTTTGTTCATTTTGGTGTTCAATGCTCTTGCCGATTGCTTAAGACCATAAAGAGATTTTTGTAGTTTACAAACAAGATTCTGTTCACCTTCCTTTATATAACCTTCAGGTTGAGTCATGTGTAAGTCCTCCTCAATGTCACCATTTAAAAATGCAGTCTTGATATCCAAATGTCTGACAAACATCTTTTATACAGCAGCTACGACCATCAAGGTTCTAAATGTTGTCTGCTTGGCGACTGGGGAAAAAGTAGCATCATAGTCCTCGCCATATTTTTGAGAATATCCTTTTGCGACCAACCTCGCTTTAAATCTGTAGACTTTACCTTCAGAGTCATATTTGGTTTTAAATACCCACTTGCACTTGATTACCTTTTTACCCTGTGGCAACTCAGTGAGTTTCCAAGTTTGAAGTTGATGAAGCGAGTTCATTTCTTCATTAGCGGCATTGATCCACTTTGTTCTTTCATGAACAGGTAGTTTTTGCATTTCATCCCATGACTGTGGCTCTGACTCAGGTAGTGTCTTGACAATGTAAGATAGACGTTTAGCTGGTATTCCTTTGTTTGATCTTGACGATCGTCTGATTTCAGGTTCACTTAGGCTTTTTGTTGTTCCTTTAGTGGTTGAAGAATCTAGCCAGACTTCTACATTCTCCCTTTCATTGTCTTGTGATTGTGACTGAGATTGTTGTTGTTGCTTCATCTGGACTATTGGCATAATATCACAAAACTTGGGTGACACAAAATTTTCATCAATCACTACATCTTTGCTTATTGTGACCTTGTTTGTCTCTGGGTGTAGAATTCTATAACCTTTCTGGGTTTCACTGTAACCTACCAGAATGCCTTCCTTAGCGTGAGATTCCCACTTAGTTCGTTTTTCTTTGGGAATGTATGGAAATGCTTTGCTTCCGAAAATCCTTATGTGCTGTAGTTTTGGCTTTGCACTATTCCATTGCTCAAATGGAGTTTTCTCTGTCGCTTTACCTGGTAGTCTGTTCTGAAGATAGCAAGCCGTCATAATAGCTTCGTCCCAATATACTGTAGGCAGATTTGCATCAAATAACATACTCCTTCCGCTTTCACAGAGTGTTCGGTTCCTTCTTTCTGCTACACCATTTTGCTCAGGGTTGTATGGTACAGTAGTCTGAAATATGATTCCATTTTTCTTTAAAATGCTCTGTGTCTCATTACTTGTATATTCAGTCCCATTATCTGCACGTAGAATTTTTGGCATTCTTCCAAACTTGTTATATACTTCAGCTAGATATATTTCAAGTTTCTCTAGAACTTCATTTTTGCTGTGAAGTAGATAGACAACTGTGTATCTTGAATTGTCATCAATGAATGTAAGAAAATATCTCTTCTTTCCAGGGGTCTGAATACGCATTGGGCCACAGATATCTGTGTGTATTAAATCTAGTGGCTGTTCTGTTCTTGTAGTACTTTTCTTAGGAAAGGCCTTTCTGGACATTTTCCCTTTGATACAGCTGGTACACCTCATTGTCTGGTTACATGGATCAATTGCCGACCCATGTATAAGCCGACCCCCCTACTTTTGCCCCCAAAACCTGGGAAAACCTATTGACTCGTGTATAAGCCGAGGGTGGACCCCAGCACAGGTATACAGCCCCCAGCAGTGTGGTATACAGCAGCCTCCCCAGTGGTATATACAGGCCCCAGCAGTGTTACAGCAGCAGCCCCAGCGGTGTATACAGCAGCAGCCCCAGCGGTGTATACAGCAGAAGCCCCAGTGGTGTATACAGCAGCCTCCCCAGTGGTGTATACAGCAACCTTCCCAGTGGTATATACAGGCCCCAGCGGTGTATACAGCAGCATCCCCAGCGGTGTATACAGCAGCAGCCCCAGTGGTGTATACAGCAACAGCCCCAGTGGTATATACAGCAGCAGCCCCAGTGGTGTATACAGCAGCAGCTCCAGTGGTGTATACAGCAGCAGCCCCAGAGGTATATACAGCAGCAGCCCCAGTGGTATATACGCAACAGCCCCAGTGGTATATACAGCAGCAGCCCCAGTGGTGTATACAGCAGCAGCCCCAGTAGTATACAGGCCCCCCATCAGTATACAGGGCCCCCCCCTTGCTGCGGTAAACCTGTAAAGTAATAGATGATTATACTTATCCCTGTCGCTGTCCCGCCGCCGCCATTGCGCTCCTAAGCCGCCATCGCGATCCTCCAGCTTCATCCGTCTTCCTCCTCCGGTGTGGGCGCAGGCAATGACGTCATTGTCTGCGCGCCAGAGGAGGAAGACGGATGAAGCCGGATGCAGCCGGAGGAGCGCGATACCGCCGGCGGCGACGGCGTCGGGGACAAGTATAATCATCTATTACTTTACAGGTTTACCGCAGCAAGGGGGGGGCCCTGTATACTGATGGGGGGGCCTGTATACTCATGGGAGGGGCGCCTGTGTACCACTGGGGCGTATGGCTCACGTATAAGCCGAGGGGGGTACTTTTCAGCCCAATTTTTGGGATGAAAAACTTGGCTTATACACGAGTATATACGGTAGATTACTTTCAAGACTAGGCACATATAGCACATCCTTCACAGGAATCCTTCTGCTTTGCGTTGGAGAGATGTTACAATCAATATAACCATCTCATATGCCTTCTGAGTTCATACACTGACCATTCCCCATTATCACTTTCTCTGACTTGCTTTGGTTAAGCTTA
The DNA here is from genome assembly GCA_033576535.1 of Allobates femoralis. Classification (NCBI taxonomy): domain Eukaryota; kingdom Metazoa; phylum Chordata; class Amphibia; order Anura; family Aromobatidae; genus Allobates; species Allobates femoralis. Next base: position 393,951,760 of record JARQOC010000003.1, read on the forward strand.
GTAAAGACGTCTCTGTCATTGGTTATGTGACTGGTTGCACCAGAATCTATATACCACGCATGCTTTGATTTAAATGCATTGACTAATGTGAATGCAGTCTCAGTATTTACAGGATCATTATTATCAAATATAGCACTTTTAACTCTTTGTTTACTGTTTTGCTTCTTCAGCTGATTCATTTTAGCTTTCCAGACTCTGCATTCAGCTTTTAAATGACCTGGCTTCTTGCATACAAAACGTTCACGTGTTTCTTTAGGGTGGTTTCTGCTGGTGCGCACGTCCTGTATTTGTAAAGCAGTTTCCTTGTTGCATACTTTGCTGCTCACACTTTCTGCCTTTCTCTTATATTCATCTACAAGCTTTCCTCTGACGTACTCCAATGTAAGTTCATCATCTGGGCGTGCATCTAGTGCAGTTACAAGCGTGTCATAGCTTTCTGGGAGACCACTAAGTAGTAGTGCTGCTACATGGAAGTCGTTCATATCTTCCCCAATGCCCCGCAGGCGCTCTACAGTCTCTAGAATGCTTCTAATGTAGTCCTGCATGTCCTGGTCACTGTGTAGCTTAGACTGATATAGTTTTCTCATTAAATAGAGTTTGTTACTTAGATTTATCCTCTCATGTACTTTCTGCAGCTGCTCCCACATTTCCTTTGCAGATTCACACTTACACAGATGCACAATCTGATCATCCTCTATGCTGAGTGATATGGTGCTCTGTGCTTTCTGATCCATCTCTAGCCAGTCCTGTGATACTAGGTCAGGCTTGGGCTCCTGAGTGTATTTCCACGTACCTTCTCTTATCAGCAGCATCTTCACCTTGAATTTCCAGGATTGGTAGTTCTGGTTATTCAGGCTTGGCACTGTAAACTTTGCTGAGCTGCTGGTAGTGGCCATCTTTACTTCTTCTCAGTCTGCTGTTGTCTTTCAATCTCTGTGCTCTGGAGGTTTGGGACTTCTGTGATTCCTGGGCCCATAACCTGTTAGCAGCGCGTTAATCAGCGTGATGTCCACAGCGAGCAACAGAGAATGTTCATTTATTCAGAATTAACAACATCCAGCTTATAACATGAGAATAGGATCAATCTGGTTTCTGGAGAGGGAGAGAGAAATCTGCTGTGACTTTCAGCTTCCAGTTCCACACTAGAATGTGCATGCAGGGAACAGGGGGAGGGACATCCTGTCTCTGCCTGAGGACCTTTTTTTTCTTTTTAACTTTGTTGACATAACCAAAACATGTGGGTGTTGTCAGCATGACCACACAGGAGTTTTTGAACAACATTTTATTCACCGACACCATCTGTGCCAAACATTGGCAGCACGCAACACAAGGCTGGGTTTGTTTAGGAGTAGCCACGACACACTACACACGGGCCCAATGTTGGCCACTATAGGAAAAAAGGCCAACGTGGCCTGAAAACAAAAAAAGGTACCAACAGGGCAAATGTGTTAAAGAACAAGGTCCAACATGGACAAAATATTTTTGTGTATGGCCCCATTATTGGGGTTGGGCGGAGGGTTCACGGCCCAATGCGGCTCTGGGCCCGTTGGAGGGCCAAAATCATGGCACCCAGGCGGTCAAGTTTTTTCTGGCCTTCCCGGTGTGCCCTCTATAAGTGCTCCTGGGCCTCCTGGTGTGCCAGCAGCAGATCGGAAACAGTTAGTACACCTGTATGGAAAAAAAAGGAGCTTAATGATGTAGCAGGCTATGTTAATTTGTGTGTAACAAAAGTAAAGATACGTACGGTCTGCAACACCATCCCCTGTACCATAAGGAGGAGATGGCGATGTGCTGATAGCCCAGCCGGCCGCACGTGCTCCATCTCCTTCTGCCAAACATTGAAAGGAATGATAAACAATACATAATAAAACATACTCATGATTCAAACACACACCAGTTATTACATTGGTCATGGTGTTTGCGTTAGCAGACACTTACTAACATAAGCGAACCTTCTGCCGCCATCTGAGGGGGTGGTGAGTCGAGCCCACTATTCCCGCTGTCTGTCCCAGGGGATGTTGGTGTCCCGGGTGGTGCTGGGTTGTGTGCTGGCTCGTTTCCAGGGGATGGTGGTGTCCTGGGTGGTGCTGGGCTGTGTGCTGGCTCGTTCCCAGGGGATGGTGGTGTCCCGGGTAGTGCTGGGCTGGGTGGGGCCTCAGGACCAGGTGGTGGTGAGATCCCGGGAGGCGGGGGCGATTGTTGAGGCTCCCCAGACCCCACATCCTCATGATCTGGAACATAAATCAGGAGGACACTGGTATTAGTGAAAAGGGACATGATATGGCTCGGCCACCTAGTGTATTTGGCAATGTCCTGACAGCGTGAATGTTAGACAGCATTGTTATTGTTGGCGCATATACTTTTTTTTGGGGATCACCAGTGGTTAGAACCGGAATGCAACAACAATATCCCAATATGTTGATTTCCAAAGTAAACTTGGTTTTGCATGTTAGCTGGTTTCTTTCAAAAATGTAGCTCAGCCATTAAAACACAGGTGCTGCCAACACATAACATACATATTGTATTCCGTGTGGGATATTGGAAAATGTTATGTCTCAGAGGCTCAACATATGTGTGCAAACGTGTTGTATGTGTGTTTACCATGCCATTGATATGTAGTGGTCAAATTGACCCTCAACACACAACTGATTTAAAAAAAAAGCAGGTTAAGGTACACTCAAGACATGCACATTTCTATGGCAAATGAGTTTGTCTGACACAAACAAGTTGCACTGTAGGCAACATGCAGAGGCACATTGTTGACAAATCACCATGGTGGTTTGTGCCACATTATGTGGCATATAACAATCCTACATGATGTGAGTGTAATGTTTAGTATATGTAGGTTGGGATGTGTGTGTTTACCATTGTCACATACTCACCATGCAGCCTCGCTATCCTCCCTCGAAGATCCACAATGCGCCTTGGGCACTTATGCTTCAGGTCAGCATTCCTCTTCTGGATCTGCTTGCAGGTCCTCTCCACCCCCAGTTTGTTCAGCAGGGCAAGCTGTATCCTCCTGAGGATGCTGCGTTTGCGCAGCCGTGGGTGCCAGTGATGGTGCTCACACCAATAGTCATGGCGGTCTGTAATATTTATGAGGAGCATTAGCTCCGCCAGACCCCATGTTGCTGCGTGCTGTGCGGCGGCCATGACTGTGCTGGTATGTGCAGGGGAGGTCCAGGCACCTGGCATGCGGAGCGAAAGCGAAACTACGTCATGACATCATGACACACGCTAGCGCCGCCAAACAACATTGTGTACACTAACAAGGCAGCTGGCCGCGAAGCAGGAGTCGCGTAGTAAACACAATGGCGTCACCAAATTCACGCCACATAGCAGTGCGTGCCTTATGACACCCATTTGTGAGGAGTACGTCAATTAATGAACTGCCATGTGGCCCAGGATAATGTACATAGTACTTCATCAGAACAACATAACATTATCTTGTGTTATTGTATGGCCGCGTCATTGGACTTAGGTAGTGTATTGTTGTGTAGGTGCAGATGCGTGTGGTGCTGAACTGACAGCTCATCAAAGATGGTGCCCTGTGCAGGGACAGCCATTGGTAACACAGTAGCCCCCACCAATCATCGCTGATGGGGCGCGGTATCCATCATGCTGTGGCACGTCTCTGGGAAATCACTAGGCGACGCAGATTCCATCCCTATCGCCCGTTCACAAACGCCATTCACCTTCTGGATTGCCTCTGGTTTAGAACAATGCTCTGAAACCGCAATCGGGAGCAACTTCGAAAATCACCACCAGGTTCCCCAATTACACGCCGCCACTTCGTAGCAATTTCAAGGCAACCGTGACGGAAATCACGATTGCCTCTCAGTTGCTACATCGCAGTTGCGGCGTGTAAAGGTACACCAAAGGTAGCCAATTCTCAATAGTGCTGTAGGGTAATTTGCTTCATTTTTTTCTGCATACCAACAATCCTAAAGGCCATTTCACACGCTACGATATCTGTGAAGGATATAATTAGCTATGTCACGTGACTGCGATCCTTCCGACATCGTTAGTGTGTTGTCACACGCAAGGATATCGTTAAAGATCTTAAATTTGGCAACGCGCCAGCTATTTGGAGCAGATCGTTTGAACGATTTTACAAAGCGGCAGGAATAGGAGAAATATGAGCGATATTGTTCAAAAAGGTGTCACACTGAACAATGTTGCTACTTCACAGATCCTTAATTGGACAACGAACCATAGATTTGAGGTCCAGATCTCAAATTTGAGATGTCCGATCCAACAATTTTCGTTCAGACATCCAGCGTTTACACGCAACGATGCACAAACGTTAAGGTTGTTTCTCCTGAAGCGGTTTTCCAGGTCATCCGCTTTTACTGCCAAGTCCAAGAACCACTGTACATACTGATTTTGGGTTTTCTGCATCTTAGTGAGCTGATCTCTGCTGTGCTCTCTCTCTCCTCTACAGCCCTTCTCTGATATCACCCTTTTGCATAGCCTCTTTTACATTAAACACGTCTCTTATTTTGAGTTCTCCTCTTCTATGCTCCCCAGAGACCTCATGCTCCATGCTGTCCATACCCCCTTGTGTATCCACTCCTCCATGCTCATCATCCTCTGCTTCTCCTACCTGATTCTCTCCATCTTCCTCTTCCCCTGACTTCTCAGCTCCCCATTCAGCCGCCACTTTTAATTTCTCTTCCACTCTTGCAAATCTCTCTAATTTCACTGCCACCTCCATCCTCCTTACACAGACTGCATTCAGTCTGTCAGCGGCCTCCTCATTGTCGGCGCCATCTTGGAGCTGCATGATGCCTCCAGCTCCTGCATCCCTCTGTTTTCTCACCATCTCTGCAGTCACTCACACTGGAGAATGTTGAGCCCCCTAATCGCCTAGAGTGGGAGCTGCATGGGCTCATGGCCCCCCAATTGAGTTTTCAGTTAAAATATTGAGGTATCTCTTTCTTCTTAACATGTGGTTGTCATTATAGGTGCCTTAATATTCATGAGGTATCCTCATGATGGATGGTAAAGGGTTAAGAGTCCCTGTTGTGATGTAACATAAGCAGATGATCGCTGTGATTGGCTGTCCTGCATGTCTGATAATGTTGAGCCCAGGCTTTGGGTACTCGAGTATCAGGCTCCAAGGGGTTAATGCTCCTGTGTCACGGGGAGTGGAAGCCACGCTTGATCCCGTGTCCTGGGTATATCTTCAAAAAGGGGGTTATATTTACAGGGGATTTTGTATACAGTTTGTCGTGACGCCACCTGTAGTTTCTGGTGAGGTGTCACCAGCGCCGCCACAGTCCACCGGAGGTAGATGGTATCGCGGCTAGTTGGCAAAGTCCTCTACAGGTAGGGCTGGACCTCTGGTTCATGCAAAAGGAAACACAGGCAGAGGCAAAGTCACTTTTCCTCTGGGTACTTTACTGTTAACTTGCATCGGCATCATACAAAGTTCACAGCTCAGCACTTTTGATGTTACAAGAACAGGTAGCTTAACGGGTGGCTGCAAGTGGATCCTAGGTGGTGTGGTGGAACCCTTGGTGTGCCTTCTTTCACTAACCCGTGTCTGTTCTTTCCTGCTTTCCAGTTTTGGTGTGAAGCCTGGTGGCTTGAAATCCAGCCTGACCTCCTTTCCTCTCTCACCTTCGCTGCCGTCGGGTAACCTCTACTGGCTTGCCGCCCGTTCCTTTGGCAGTGCCTGATACCCTTCTTGTGGACTGCTCTGGTGCCCGGGAGAATTGAAGACTCCACAGAAATCCGGATTCTCTGTCGTGCTTGTAGCTACTAAATGAAAGAAAAAAGGGGAGGGGAACAAGAGGCGCAATAGTGCCTTATCACTTAGACACTCAAAATACGGTGGTGTAAAGGAACCACTCACCTATTTCAGTTGTGTGACCCACAACTGGTATATAGACATGAAGTGTTTTATCCAGATGGCTGCTGCTGGACTCCCACCGACCACTTGCACGTGGAATCACACAGTAATATGGGGAAGGAAACGGTGTTCACCAGTCCGCGCTGCCAAGATCCACTTATTCCAAGGAAAAAACTCACGATCAGATGTAGTATATCCAAGTCCTTTATTGCATCCTACGCGTTTCAGTGCCCTCCTGGCACCTTCCTCTGGGATCTTGTAGCTACGGCAGTCTGCGGGCTCCGGTGCCCAGTAAGCTGTCTGAGAGAACCTATCAACAGCCCCTCTTCCCAGACCGGCTGCTCTCCTGAAAAGCTCCTTCTTCCTTAAACCCTCTCCTCCTCTTCCATCTCTCCTCCTGGTCCCTCAGCCGAGTGACCTAGCAGCAAAGACCAAAAAGGCCCAAAACTTAGAGGCAAAAGACCTCCCTGTTCCCCCTAGAGTTGTTTTTATTCCCTCCCGGGTAACCTCCCACCGCGTATTCTACTAGTGTGGGAGTGCTGGAAATGGGTCCCACCCACCATCCTAGGGTCCACCTGCAGCTGGAGTATCTGCACATCTTTTACGGGTGCAGTACCCCTCTGTGACGCCTGCTTGGCGGGGTGCCACAATACGTTTGCACCTGATTCGTTTTAAAAGTGCGGGAGAGTGGAGTAGTTATGCCCCGCCCTCAGGAATTTTCACTGTCTCCGAGGAGACGAAAAAAAACGCACTATGCAGGCGCTCCTGTTTAGCCACTAAAAAATCCTCCTGCACTTGTCATTACCATAGACTCTGCAATACCCGAACTTCCAGAGATGCCTCGACGGCAGGAGGCCGAGATGGACCCGGGGAAGATGTCAGGTCATAGGCAGGTGCCAAGACAGTGGTGGTCCCAGATGTATACTCACAGGAGGTGTCTGCGGTTCCACGAGCCCGTGTTTCTGGCAGGCAAAGACGAATGAAAGACGGGTGTGGAGGAACTGATACATCACAGGCTGAAGCTTTACGGGATTCCTAAATATCACAGGACGTCCTTGTGGCGGGATCTCATCAGGAGACAACCAGTGGCAGCAGACATAGTTGGGGATGCCAGTACGCGCCCCTTTCACTAAGGATTGGGGTGACCTCGAGCACCTGCATGCTGCAGCAGCGGCACTGGGATGTCACCGGGGCTAGGATGGGGCACAGGCCAACAGAGGGTCACTCCAGGCTTGTCCACAGAAGCCCCAGCAACACAGCAACTAAGGCCTGGACTTCACAGGACAATTTCCCAGGCGAGGACACCGGTGAGTCCATGACTGTGAATCCCAGGGCCCAACATCTGTCCACGGACAGCGAACTGCAGATCCCAACTACAGAGGATGGAATGGGTGACATTTTATTTATAGATAATGCTGGTAATGATGTGCTGTTTGCTCACAGTTTACATGAGACAGCAGGGAGAGAAGCGCTGGCTGTTGCCTGGCAACCACCAAGCTTACAACAGATCTTCCTGCTTCAGCTATGGTAGGTTTTCTGGAATAATAGAGGCCTGCTGAAGGAAGGCATCTAGGTAAAAATCCCCCTTGGCTTTCATTTAACTAGTGCCATGAAAGACAAAATATGGCAGCATGATTAAATTGATAGTTTTTTTTTTTTTTTTAATACTGCCCAATTTTAATCCTGTTACAGGTGTTAGGAAGGAAGAAAAGTCAGATTTGAATGTGGATATAAGACTTCCATGTATGTCACTGTGCTGGCTTATTCCAGCACCTCGATATTATTCTCAATGTATATAGAAAATATGGGGGCTCAGCATTGCAGAGCTACGATTAGGCATTTCAGCAGAAAGTAGCAGTACATCCTAATGTATGTAGGGGGTTGAAGATGTAGGTCTTTGGATAAATTTGATGTTGCCCCAGCAGCACAATGCTCTGAGGATGGCATCTCAACAGCTGCTGAAGAAAGGTATATGTTTTTCATTTAATGATGCTGGTGTACATGGGCGATTACCTGCCATTTTCGCACTAATGCTCTTATTGCAGCGGAGCGCACCAAGATTCATAATTCTTTAAGAAACAGGGTGCCGCCTCACATCTTTCATAGTCCGTGATATTAATACAAAAGGGACGCACACCAGTGAAGGTGTTGGTAATGCACCCGTTGTTAGAAATTTTTGCCGACCGGACGGAAGCACAAATAGTAACATGTAGATTTGAGCAGGGTTTTTTCGTTCCTGCGTATCGGGGCCCGGGCTGTCGCTGTTATGACGGTTTGGCATCCGTTTTTGTAGTTCCCAAGAAGGAGGCTGGGGATTTTCGAATCTTCTATCACTTATCGTAATCTGTTGGTCCTTCCTTGAATGATGTGGTGTCCTCGGATTTGGCATTTGTATCTTATACATCAGTTGCTGTGGGGGTGGGAGCATTTAAAAAAATTCAGGGAACATTCCCTGATGGCGTATGCTGATATTAAATCAGCGTTCCAGATTTTGTCAGTTACCCTGGCGGGTTTTAACCCGTTACTTGTGAAATTAGCAATTTTCCTTTTCGAAAATTGGTGTATGAAAGCTCTCTGGGTGGAAGAATATTCAATTAAAAATGACAATGACATGATTTCCTGTTTTGAAAACATTCATTATACAAGCACAACACAAAAAATTGGACCTAATTATAAAATCTTAGTTGCTAAAAGCAAAAGATTAGGCGTCCCAAAAAAAGGACATTGGTAGATAATGGGTTAACTCCTTAGGTCTTCTTTTTCTTGTGGATAAATGCTTGCCGTTCGGCTTCGCGCTCTTGTTTTTATTTTGAAGCTTTTGCGTTATTTTCACATTGGGTCACAGAGTTTACGGTTCGGTCAAATGGCATCTTGCACTGTCTCGACGATTTTTGATTTTTCAGCCCAAGTGATTCATTGGAGCGCAGCTGAGTAGTGCTGAATTTTCAGGATATTTATGGATGCTTTTGGAACAACATTCAGCAAGTGTTAGATAGAAAAAAGGTTACCCTTCAGAGGCTGCAGTCCTTATTGGATAGCCTTAACTTTGAGTTGCAGATTATGCCCATGGGGAGAGTTTTTTGTAGGGCATTACAATAGTAGGAAAGGGCTATCATTGCATTTTGCACGCATCTGAATCACTAGGGATATATGTGCAGATATGCTGGTTTGGCTGCAATTTTTACAAGAGTTCAATGGGAACTGCTGCTTTCAGGCCTCTATTATTTCTTCAGTGGATGTGGGCCTCTTCATAAATTCAGTCGCAGAAGTTGATTTTGTTGTGCAGTTCGGAAGGCTTTGCATTTTTTCCCTCTTCTCTGCCAGTCAAGGGGAAGTCAGCAGCAAAAGCTGGAATGTGGTGAATTAAGTGATGGCTGTGTTAGTCGCGCTGACAGTCTGGGGTCTGTAACTGCAACTGGCAACTAAGGAATATAGTTATTGTCTGACAGCCCACTCTTGTCAAATTACTCTCTTAAGGTACCTTTACACACTGCAACTATCACTGGCGATCGGTAGCAACCGTACGTGCGCGTGCACGTTTTTAACGGTTGCTAACAATCGCCGATGCCGTATATACACGCCGCAATTGCGCCCTCAACCTAAGGGAACATGGTTCCCCAGAAGTTCCAACAGATCCTGCAGGAAACATCCGGTTGAATCCCGAAGCCGCTTCACACGCCGCAATAAGTAGGGGAATGTGGGTGTACATGTTCTGCGGCGCTAAAACATAGGCGTGACAGACTTGTGTATTCCGTGACGCTAAGACGCTGATTGGACAATGCAATAGTGTCATGATTGGCCAACCTGCGCAGGAAGGCTGCCTAATACATGACGCCATTGCAATTGTGTTGTGTGAATGGACAGCTCTTTAAATATGGCGCCCTGTGAAGGGACAGCCAATGGTAACACAGTAGCCCCACCAATCATCGATGATGGGGCGCGGTATCCATCACGCTGTGGCACGCCCCTTGGAGATCACTAGGCGACGCAGATTCCATCCCTATCGCCCGTTTACACACCAATACCAGGGCAATTCACCATCTGGGTTGCCTCTGATTTTAGAACAAGGCTCTGAAACAGCAACCCGGAGCAACTGTGAAAATCCCAATCACTTTCCCAAATTACACGCTGCAATTTCGTAGCAATTTCAAGGCAACCGTGACAAAAATCCCGATTGCCTGGCAGTTGAGGCGTGTAAAGGTACCTTTAGGGTACCTTTACACGTGGCAACTTTTCTAGGAATTTCACTGGCAATTTACTAGTTGCAGTGAAATCATGGACACATTGTTCTATCTTGTTGCTGTGTACAAATGGAACAATGTCTCCATGATTTCACTGCAACCAGTAAGTTGCCAGTGAAATTCCTATAAAAGTTGCCGCGTGTAATGGTCCATAAAGGGTACCTTTGCACACCGCATCCACAGGAGACATTTGTGGCAGCAATATTGCGACCTGGAAATATCGCTGCCACATTGCCACCCAATTGCCTCCTTATTGTGGCGTGTAAATAGGGAATTTGGCGGCGATATGGCGCTTCGCCTCGATCGCCTGGTTTTAGAGCACTGTTCCAAAATCGAAACCATGCGACATTGGTGTTATCGCCGCTAAATTCCCTATTTACACGCCGCAATAAAGAGGCAATTTGGCGGTGATCATTCCAGCAAGAAATATCGCCGCCAAAATTGTCTCCTTTGGTTGTGGCGTATAAAGGTACCCTAAAGGTACCGTCACACGTGATAATATCGCCGGCCATTTTGTTGGCAATTCCATAATTCAGCGATGTGGAAACCACATCGCCTGTGCATATTGGCGTTACACAGGACGATTTTACGTCGACAAATCGCCGGTGGAGCGTCGCCTGATCGCCGGCATTGCAGTGAAATCAGGCAATAACCACCAGGCGATTTCTGCGCATCTTGGCATGTAACAGGGAAATAGCGATGTAGAAAGCGAGCTCAGACCATCTGGAAGCAATTCCAGAGGCGTGCCTGAGCATTGTGTTGGCCAATCAGAGTGGTAGGGGCGCGGTGATAAACACTTTGGCACGCCTGTCTCCTTGCCGTACTCACACTCTACGCCCACATCGCTGATGAGATTGTGGCGTGTGACGCGGCGATGTGAAAAAGGGAAATTGCTTCCGGTCTTCGGCAGGCGATTTTCGGAATGTAGGATCGCTGTAGAACACAGGCGGAGATCTCTATGTGTGACAGGGCGACGGCGATGTGAAAAAAAGTTCCAGAAACGTGCACGCTCACGTCAAGTTGTCGGCAATATGGAAGCCATATTGCCACATGTGACAGTACCTTAAGTGTTCGGTATTAGTGACAATCTTGCAGCAGCTAATACCGCGAGGTCCAAGGCCCTGGCTTTGGAGTAATTTCTTGCGTCAAGTGAAATTTCTCTTCCCAGAAAGGGGCAGAGTTGATACAAGCCTTACTAGACATCAAGCAGAGCAACTGTGGAATCTATGCCAGAGCTAATGTACTATTGTATCAGCAAGTCTTTCACACCAGTAACATGGGCCGCGTAGTCGGCTGCTTGCAGAGATTGGGTAAATGTTTGTGCATTACAGCAGTTTCCTGTCTGTTGGCTCATCCAAGGTTGGCCTTAAGTTTTTGCAAGGCTTATTGGCTAGGGGTTTCAGCCATGCCAAGTTATATAAATCTGTGACAGGTATTTCATTCTCCCTGAAGTTACATGGTTAAGTCTCTGGTTATCATTGCTTCCTGTTAGACAATTTCTAAATGGTATGATAATACAGCACTTCTGGCCAGACGGAAGGAGACCTATATAGAGATGAGCGGTGTTCGATTCAAAATGTTCACCAATCTCAAATTCGAGCTGTTTTGGGCGGTGTTCGAGTCATTTGACAAATGCAAGTAATTACACCTCCTGTGTTTACTAGTCATTTTTTACTGCATCTAGACAAACAAATCCTTTTTGGCTAGTAGCAGTGTGTGACAGGCAGTGGTGTAGCACTGTTGTGCAGAAAACTACACCTCCTGTGTTTACAAGCCTTTTTTTTACTGCATGTAGCCAAGCAAATCCTTTCTGGCTAGTAGCAGTGTGTGCCAGGCAGTGGTATAGCATTGTTGTGAAGAAAGCGACACTTCCTGTGTTTACTAGCATTTTTTTAACAGCATGTAGCCAAGCAGATATTTTTTGGCTAGTAGCAGTGTGTGCCAGGCAGTGGTGTAGCACTGTTGTGAAGAAAGCTACACCATTTGTGTTTTTTAGCCTTTTTTACTGCTTCTAGACAAGCAAATCCTTTTTGACTTGTAGCAGTGTGTGCCAGGCAGCGGTGTAGCACTGTTGTGAAGAAAGCTACACCTCCTGTGTTTTCTAGCCTTTTTTTACTGCATTTAGCCAAGCAAATTATTTTTGGCTAGTATGAAGCAGTGTGTGCCAGGCAGTGATGTAGCACTGTTGTGAAGAAAGCCACGCCTCCTGTGTTTTCTAGCCTTTTTTTACTGCATTAAGCCAAGCAAATCATTTTTGGCTAGTAGCAGTGTGTGCCAGACAGTGGTGTAGCACTGTTGTGAAGAAAGCTACACCTCCTGTGTTTACTAGCCTTTTTTTACTGCATTTAGCCAAGCAAATCCTTTTTGGCTAGTAGAAGTGTGTACCAGGCAGAGGTGTAGCACTGTTGTAAAGAAAGCTACACCTCCTGTGTTTACTAGCCTTTTTTACTGCATTTAGCCAAGCAAATCCTTTTTAGCTAGTAGAAGTGTGTGCCAGGCAGAGGTGTAGCACTGTTGTGAAGAAAGCTACACCTCCTGTGTTTACTAGCCTTTTTTACTGCATCTAGCCAAGCAAATCCTTTTTGGCTAGTATGTAGCAGTGTGTGCCAGGCAATGGTGTAGCATTGTTGTGAAGAAAGCTACACCTCCTGTGTTTTCTAGCCTTTTTTTTACTGCCTGTAGCCAAGCAAATCCTTTTTGGCTAGTAGCAGTGTGTGCCAGGCAGTATTGTAGCACTGCTGTGAAGAAAGCTACACCTCCTGTGTTTACTAGTTATTTTTTACTGCATCTAGCCAAGTAAATCCTATTTGGCTAGTGTAGTGCTCCACCATGTAGGTGCCACAAAAGGGGTACTGCATCCAGAAAAGTGGTGTAGTCACCCCACTGCAATTGGAACAATGGTCACTAGATGGAACCCTAGAGTAACACCCACACACTAGAGTAGTAGGTGGGAGGGACCCCGGGAGGGAATATAGTGACGTCTAGGGGGAACCAGTAAGCTCAGTTAGTGAGAGTTAAGCTCAGGACAGAGATGGAGTAAGAGCTGGAGCAAGGAGGGTCTCCTCAGCTGAGGAGCCCAGAAAGTACAGATCCCAAAGAAATGAGGGAAGGAACGAAGGCTCAGCATTGTTCAAAGGAAGGGAACCGGGTACCGGAGCCTGCAACTGTGAGATCCTACACGGCTCACAGAGAATCCGAAGAACGGGGATATTTTAGATACAGCCCAAGTTTCCTGAGTGAGTCACAGAAAGGAAGCCAAAAGCTAGGAGCAGAGGCCACTGCTTAGCTTAAGAGAAGGTTGTTCGGAGACTGCAAAGGAGGGAGAGAGAGAGGAAGAGAAAAGCAGCTGGAGGTCCGATCATCTTTAGGAGTCAGACTTCACCGCCACTGGGAGGCAAGGAAAGAAAGAAAAAGAAAGGAACATAAGGAGGGATCCATCTACAGCCAGAAATTCCAATTGCAGCATCCAGAGCATTTGCCGTGATACCATCTATTGAACTGCAGAACTGTATGACTTTGGCGAAGTTTTCAGTAAAGCTACCCGGTGAAGTGAAGTTTTGACTGTGCTGCATTATTTCCCATATAGACTGCTTTATTACAGCATCACTGCCCCGGTGGTCCAGTTCCGCCTGCGGGGACTAATCCATCCAAGCCGCAATACCACCTACCACCGGAGGACCGTGGCGGCGCTGGTGAGCATCACCAGACTCAGCAGGTGACGTCACAAACTTATATACTTTATTCATTTTCTTTATTCAGTTGACCACCAGGGCCACGGCCTCGGGCAAGCTACCCGTGACATCCCCAAGACAGAGCTGAACCCGAGCCCGAGAGCTGAGTACCCGAGCCCTGGGGCGCGTCAACTTCTGGCGTTCACGAACAGGATATCGTGCCTGGTACCACTGGGTACTGTGTGCTTTGAACTGGACTTAAAAATTTACTTTTTCTGCTTTGCACAGTGCCGAAAATGGGTTCTCGCCATTACTGCCCGAGGATCCAAGATGGCGCCGACGCCATGAAGTAAACAACATGTGCAGGCCCGGGGGAGTGCCTTAGCCCCTAGAAGAAGGAGGGCCTGGACAGAGGCGCGAAAAAGTGCCATCAATCAATCAGGGGGGCGGCCCACAGGAAGCTCCCAGGGAGTGCCCGCCCATGGCTGTACAAACCAGAAGAGAAAGACAGACGCCATCAGACTCCTTTGTACCCGACAGCATGGCAGCACCCCGATGGAGAGATGTCGTCCGTGAGCTGGAAGAACAGACCCGTGCTGAGAGAAGAGATCCAGCAGCTGCGTCCCTGCTTACGATAGAAGGGGATGCAGATTATTGCCGGGACTCGTTCACCCGGCTCCGGCAGGAAATGGAGCAGGTGCTCACGTGGGTGTGCCGGCGGTGGAGTGCAGAGCGAACTTACGAGTTGTCAGCGAGAAGGACAGTCCATGAGGCGCGGGAGGTAGAGATTGCGGCAAGAGCAGTGGAACAGTACCGCACCTCCCTTCCACCACCAGCACAGACATGGGGACGCAGACGGAGTGTGACGACCATCCCCTGTGAGGCCGAGCTGCTGGTAGGCAGCACCCCGAGAAACCCCGAGACCCTTAACCCCTATACAGGGATCTGGAATTACAGCAGAGCCCAGGGGGTAGCTGCCTATATGAGCAACAGAGCCGGGGAGGTCGCCAGGGGAAAATCAAGACCCGAAAAACGAAGTCAGAAATCCGAGTCAAAACCGAGAGGGCAGCGAAGGTACAAAATCGTCAGGCAGTAGCAGAGTCAAAAATCCAGGCAAAGGTCAAGGGCAAAACCAAGAGGGCAGCTGAGGTACAAAATCAATAGGCAGAGGCAGAGTCAGAAATCCAGGCAAGGTCAGAGACAAAACTAAACATACACTATATCACTGGGGAACCAAAACTATATCTGGCGGCCTGCAAGACAGGCTCCAATGTATTTGAAGGGCGCGGTTACCTCCCATAGGCTGGAGCTCACAGCCTGATGACCTCAACCGGACCGCCCCTAGATCCAGGCCAGATGGAGATGCACGACTGGCTCCACCCACGCTACCTCTGAAAGAAGAACGCAGGCTGCGCCTAACGGACACCTCTGCAGGGCCCGCTCCTCTGCGACCAACACCACCCAGAGGGGAAACACAGCGGCGTTCAGCGACAGAGGCAGACGTCGCGGGAGCAGTTCCATATGAGGACAAGGCCCTCCTATCACCGGCGCCACCAGCCGAAGGAATCCGGCTCCTCCCAGCGGCCGAGGCAGGAACACCAGCCACCGAGTCCAATGGCGATGTGACAGTGCCCCCCCCCTCTACGAGGGGCCTCCGGACCCACAAAACCCGGTTTATCGGGATGAAGAAGATGAAACCTCCTGATCAAACCCTTGGCATGGATATTACCGGCAGGCACCCAGGACCTCTCCTCCGGACCATAGCCCTTCCAATGTACCAGATACTGCACGGATCCTCTCACTAAACGGGAATCAAGGATCCGTTGAACTTCGTATTCCACGGCACCCCCGACCAAGACCGGAGGAGGAGGGGACCGGACAGGACGAATCGGAGATCGGTACAATTTGAGAAGGGATTTATGGAATACATTGGGCAGTTTGAATGATTGAGGGAGCTTCAGACGGAAGGCTACAGGGTTAATCACGTCAATTATTTCATACGGACCAATAAACCTGGGACCTAGTTTGGCAGACGGCACTTTGAGCTTGATATTTTTTGTAGACAACCAAACTTTGTCCCCAACTCCCAGGTCCGGACCCTTGGAGCGCCGTTTATTAGCAGAAGACGCCTGCCTAGACTGAGCCCCCTTTAAGTTTTCGTTCACTTCAGACCAGATAGTCTTTAACTGATCTACGGACCTTTCTGCCCCAGGGACGTCAGAAAGCCTAGAGGAAAATGAACAAAAGCGTGGGTGCAGCCCATGATTACAGTAGAAAGGGGTGGTCTTGATGGACTCTTGGTACTGGTTATTCATGGCAAATTCTGCTAGTGGCAGATGTTCCACCCAATCAGATTGATGCTCAGAGACATAACAACGTAGATACTGTTCGAGAGCTTGATTTGCGCGCTCGGTTTGACCATTGGTTTCAGGGTGATAGGCAGAAGAAAAGGAATAGTCAATTCCAATCCGTTTACAGAATGCCCTCCAAAATTTAGAAACGAACTGGGTGCCCCTGTCAGAAACAATATTCACAGGAACACCATGCAATCGCACAACATGATTAATGAATACTTTGCTCAGGGTCTCGGAATTAGGTAACCCGGACAGCGGAACAAAATGACACTGCTTGCTGAATCTGTCTACCACTACCCAGATACAAGTCTTCCCTTCTGAGAGTGGCAGGTCAGTAATAAAATCCATGGAGATATGAGTTCAAGGACCCTCAGGGGTAGGCAAGGACTGGAGCAACCCGGCAGGGCGGTTGCGGGGAGACTTAGCGCGAGCACAGGTTTCACAAGCCAGTACATATTCCTTACAGTCCTTTACTATGGTTGGCCACCACAAACTCCTGGTTACAAGTCTGATGGTGTTATTGATACCAGGATGCCCTGCGAGGACGGAATCATGAGATTCCTTAAGAACTTGGAGGCGGAATTTGGTAGGGACAAATAGTTTCTGGGCAGGAGTAGTGTCAGGGGCCTGTTCTGGAGATCTACGAATCTCTTCCAGAAGATCCAAAGACACCGCCGAGACAACAATCCCCTTGGCTAAAATGGGAGTCGGTTCCACGTCCTCGACTTGTAAGGGGCAAAAACTTCGAGACAGGGCATCAGCCCTCACATTTTTAGTACCCGGTCTGAAAGTGATCACAAAATCGAATCTGGAGAAGAACAAGGCCCATCTAGCCTGTCTAGGATTCAGTCTTTTCGCTGACTCCAAATAGGTTAGATTTTTGTGATCAGTAATTACGGTAATCCTATGTTTGGCGCCTTCGAGGAAGTGGCGCCATTCCTCGAAGGCCCATTTGATTGTCAACAATTCCCGATTACCTACATCATAATTCATCTCTGTAGAGGAAAATTTTCAGGAAAAGAAGGCACACGGACGAAGTTGAGTGAGAGATGCGGTGCCTTGTGATAGCACTGCTCCCACTCCAACTTCAGAGGCATCTACCTCTACAATGAAGGGGCGGTCCAAATCAGGCTGCACCAATATTGGATCCGCGGAGAAACACTCTTTTAACTTAGAAAACGCATGAATGGCTTCAGGCTTCCAATTAACCACATCCGCCCCTTTACGTGTCAAATCAGTGAGAGGTTTGGCTATCTCTGAAAACCCTTTAATAAATTTACGATAATAGTTAGCGAAACCCAAGAATCGCTGCAGTGCCTTCAGAGACTTGGGTTGTACCCATTCCTTAATGGGTTTAATTTTGGCAGGATCCATGCGAAAACCTTTAGCCGATATAATATATCCCAAAAAATTTATCTCTTCCTCCATGAAGACACATTTCTCTAATTTGGCGAATAGAGAATGCTCTCTGAGTCTCTGGAGTACAGTACGGACGTGTCGGACGTGTGACCAAAGACCGGGAGAAAAAAACAGAATGTCGTCCAAATACACGACCACATATACACCACTGATATCTCTGAAAATATCATTGACAAAATTCTGAAACACTGCAGGTGCGTTACTTAACCCAAACGGCATTACGAGATACTCAAAATGGCCAAGAGGCGTATTGAACGCGGTCTTCCACTCATCGCCTTCTTTTATACGGACCAGGTTATATGCTCCCCTGAGGTCCAGTTTGGTGAAATACTTGGCTCCCAACAGCTGATTATAAAGATCAGGGATGAGTGGAAGAGGATACTGTTTTTTTACAGTGATCGCGTTTAATTCGCGGTAATCAATGCAAGGTCTGAGGCCGCCATCTTTCTTTCCCACAAAAAAGAACCCAGCTCCTACTGGTGAGGTGGATGGTCTAATATACCCTTTTCTCAGACTGTCTGCTATGTAATCATTCATGGCCTGACGTTCTGGACCAGAGAGGTTAAATATTCTCCCCTTTGGGAGACGAGAAGCAGGTATCAAATCTATGGCGCAATCATACTTTCTGTGAGGGGGTAATTTCTCTGATTCCTGAATAGAAAACACATCCTCAAAGTCTCTAAAGGCGAATGGTACAAAGGGAGGAGTCTTGACCTTCACTTGGTTTACAGATAGCGAGATACAGTGTTCCTGACGCTTTGGGCTCCAGCGCACGATGTCACCCAAGTGCCAGTCTATGACTGGGTTATGTTTACGTAACCATGACATGCCAAGGATTACTGTAGATGATAAATTATTGATAGCAAAAAATGACACATTTTCAGCATGTAATGACCCCACCAGCATTGACACTTCCTCAGTGACAAATTCCACTCCACCCTAGATGAGGGGAGTGCCATTAACTGCAGTGGTTCTAATGGGGGCATTAAGCCTTAGCAGTGGTACACCAAGAGTTCTCGCTACATGGAGATCTATGAAATTCCCCTCTGAACCACTGTCAACATAAGCCTCTAAACACACAGATTTCTTAAGGTAAGATAAAGAAATAGGTAATAAAACTTTGGCAGCATCCGTTGGCAATACCTTAGCACCCAGGCAGGCCGAGCCAGAGCCCCCAGGTGCTGACATCCAGGGTATGAGGCCTTCTGCTCTCCAGTGTTCATGCAGAGGACTCCAGCTTGTGGCTTGTACAGCATGTTGGAATGAGATGATGGGAGTGTTCCTCCACAGGACTGAGAAGCTGGAAACACAGGTGCTTTCAGGGAGCAATCACAGCAGACACAGCTCAGAGAAAAGAAAAAAAAAACATTTGGAAAAGGAGAGGGAGAAAAAAAAAAGGAATGCTTTATATATAGTCTATCTATATATATAAAGAATGGTATGGCCAGATATAATGTGACGACCATCCCCTGTGAGGCCGAGCTGCTGGTAGGCAGCACCCGAGAAACCCCGAGACCCTTAACCCCTATACAGGGATCTGGAATTACAGCGGAGCCCAGGGGGTAGCTGCCTATATGAGCAACAGAGCCGGGGAGGTCGCCAGGGGAAAATCAAGACCCGAAAAACGAAGTCAGAAATCCGAGTCAAAACCGAGAGGGCAGCGAAGGTACAAAATCGTCAGGCAGTAGCAGAGTCAAAAATCCAGGCAAAGGTCAAGGGCAAAACCAAGAGGGCAGCTGAGGTACAAAATCAATAGGCAGAGGCATAGTCAGAAATCCAGGCAAGGTCAGAGACAAAACTAAACATACACTATATCACTGGGGAACCAAAACTATATCTGGCGGCCTGCAAGACAGGCTCCAATGTATTTGAAGGGTGCGGTTACCTCCCATAGGCTGGAGCTCACAGCCTGATGACCTCAACCGGACCGCCCCTAGATCCAGGCCAGATGGAGATGCACGACTGGCTCCACCCACGCCACCTCTGACAGAAGAACGCAGTCTGCGCCTAACGGACACCTCTGCAGGGCCCGCTCCTCTGTGACCAACACCACCCAGAGGGGAAACACAAGGCCCTCCTATCACCGGCGCCACCAGCCGAAGGAATCCGGCTCCTCCCAGCGGCCGAGGCAGGAACACCAGCCACCGAGTCCAATGGCGATGTGACACGGAGCCCCCGACACCACCACCGTCCCAGGCCAGCAGCAGTCTCCGGCTGGAGACAGCCCCTGCATCCACAGCACCGGACGTGGAGATCGAGGAGCTCTATGAGGAGCCTGATGACTATGACGACGACAACTATGAGGAACTGGCTGGAGCCTCAGGAGGAAGCACCCCGGAGGCGGCATGGTGGACTGCCTGGCAGCAGCACCGTCAGGGAGTCCCCGCCATCCTCAACACCGCAGAGGCTTGTACTACCCCTAAAGCCTACATCAGCCGCAGCAGCACTTCACCGCACCCGTATCAGTCCCTGCAAAGCACCCGGCCGTCCCAAGATGAGCGGAGCAAGATAGCCATGCACCGACAGAGGGAAGATTAGTACCAGCGGGAGTGTACCACCAAAAGACTGCGAGACGAGGCCCGCGCTTACCCCCCACTTCCAATGGAGCTGTGAAGGACCGGCATGGTAATATCAGTAAACCAGAAGGACGGATGGGGATTCTTGAGAGAACCCAGCCTGCTAGATGACATCTTTTTCTCCCGGCGAGATGTTGAATCCTTCTTAAGAAAAGGACATCCAAAGAGAGACTTATATAGAGGTGAGCAGGTCGTTTATGAACGCTACCCTGCCCCACTTGGATGGTTCGCCATCAGGATCTCTCGTATTGATTGACAATGATCACTTTAAACAATAGACTCCCGCAGTAGAGGCATTGTTTCCCTTGTATATAGCCCCTACTTTTGCATTGCCTCTTATTGGCTGAACAATTCCCTGAATGAAGAGTGTGTCCTGACGACCCTGAGACTTTTTATTGAATACTTTTCCCCGTTATGCTGTGATGATGTGTGAAGAAGAGCGGCCTAGCGGTGATAACGCATACTGGACTGTGTAGGACTAGAGATTACCGCTGGGTCCGCATTGGTACAGTTGGGCCAGAATAATAATGTCTTGAACTGTTTTATATGTGTAACGTTTAAAGATATGAGCCTCCCCGGAATGGGAAGAAAATTTAAATATTTATGCATTGTATATAGTTACCCGTTCTTGTTAATATAAAAGCATTTTTCACTTCCCGAAAGGCAAATGTGATGCATGTTTCATCAAGGGGGTGTGTGGCACCCCACCATGTAGGTGCCACATAAGGGGTACTGCACCCAGAAAAGCGGTGGTCACCCCACTGCAATTAGAACAATGGTCACTAGATGGAACCCTGAGTAACACCCACACACTAGAGTAGTAGGTGGGAGGGACCCGGGGAGGGAATATAGTGACCTCTAGGGGGAACCAGTAAGCTCATTTAGTGAGAGTTAAGCTCACGACAGAGCTGGAGCAAGGAGGGTCTCCTCGGCTGAGGAGCCCAGAAAGTACCGATCCCAAAGAAACGAGGGAAGGAATGAAGGCTCAGCATTGAACTAGTTCAAAGGAAGGGAACCGGGTACCGGAGCCCGCAACTGTAAGATCCTACTCGGGCAAGCCACCCGTGACATCCCCAAGACAGAGCTGAGCCTGAGCCCTAGAGCTGAGTACCCGAGCCCTGGGGCGCGTCACTAGTAGCAGTGTGTGCCCGGCAGTGGTGTAGCACTGTTGGGAAGAAAGCTACACCTCCTGCGTTTACTAGCCTTTTTTACTGCATCTAGCTAAGGCTGTGGTTCCACATAGAAATCCGTTTTTGGAAGTGATTTTCATCACCAATCCGTTTTTTTCTGGGTGCTTTTTGAGCCTCCTGCACTCCTGAACGTTTTTGGACTTTTCATTAAAAAAAACGCATGCGCGAACGCATGCGCAAACGCAAGTGCGCATATGCATGCGTTCGCGCATGCGTTTCCCATAGGGCCCCATGTTAAAAAAAACGCATGAAAACGCATGCGTTTTTTAACTGATGCCAAAAACGTTGCTAGCAACGTTTTTGACTCAAAAACGGACAGGGCAATGTTTGGAGCTCCAGAGAAAAACGGACAGGGTGTTTATTACATCCAATCCGTTTTCTGTCAGTTTTTGGACTTAGAAAAAAAAAATGAGAAAACTGAAGCCAAAAACGGACTGAGGGCTTATGTGGAACCCCAGCCTAACAAATACTTTTTGGCTAGTAGCAGTGTTTGGATAGGTAGCTGTGGTCCAGTGTTCTGTTGAAATCTATCGCCACACAGCACAGAAAACACTTTTGTATTGCATTGGCCCAAACCTACTTACTAAAATCTATTTAGGATAGTGCCACTGTTTGACTAGGTAGCTGTGATATAGTGTTCTGTTGTAATCTACCACCACACAGTGCAGAAAACCCTTTTGTATTGCATCTGCCCAAACCTACTTACCAAAATGTATTTAGGGTAGTACCACTATTTGACTAGGTAGCTGTGGTACACTGTTCTGTTGAAATCTACCACCACACAGCGTAGAAAACCCTTTTGCATTGCATCTGCCCAAATCTACTTACCAAAATCTATTTAGGGTAGTACCACTGTTTGACTAGGTAGATGTAGTACAGTGTTCTGTTGAAATCTACCACCACACAGCGCAGAAAACACTTTTGTATTGCATGTGCCGAAACCTACATACCAAAATCTATTTAGGGTAGTACCACTGTTTGGCCACTCAGATGTGCTAGTTTTACATCCATAGTTTTTTATGCCAGCAACAACAGAGTTGCTAGCGATTCCAAGATAAGAAAACACGGCACTCACCATAGGAAGAATCTTCAAAGACTTTTTATTCCATGCGACTCGGCAAGGCTAAAACGCAGGGAGGGAAGGGAGTGCTGAGACTTGGTGACGGTTCACCGTTTCGCAGCGCGACTCGCTGCTTCTACGGACCAAACTAGTCTGAGTTGCTAATTGGTTACTTTCAAATATGAGTGGTAAAAAGTCTGCTGATGATGGAAAAGGGAATAGGTGTGTGGAAATGGATAAAATCTTTGTGTCCGTGGGGTAGGTGCTAAAGTATCAGAGACATCTGCTGAACAAATACCGCCTTCAAGCCAAACTAAAATGTCTACTTCTTTTCATGGATAATCTATCATTCCTTTCTTATGCAGCAGAGCATCGCTAAAACTTGTAGATGAGGCCCAAAAGGAGCAGGTGCTGCAATGGATATCAAGAGTTTGATCAAGTGGGCTCTCTTCCACCTCAACTTCAACATCACAAGCAGTCCAGGTCCTCAGAGGTGTCACCCCAATCTCACTTGCTTCCTCATAGCTCACAAGTCTCCAGCTGCCCTACTGACTATAGGTTAACACAGATGGGTGAGTTTGCAAAGCTGTTCACTCATATTATCTCTCACTGAAACCTGGATCGAGGATTCAGACACTGCTTCCCCTGCTGCTGTTTCTCAAGGCAGTTTAGGTTTCTTCCATTCCCCGAGACCTGGAAACAGACATGGTGGTGGAGTTGGCTTACTCCTGTCCCCACAGTGTACTTTCCAGGTCATCCCTCCAGCCCCATCACTCTCCTTCCCTTCTTTTGAGGTTCACACCATTAGGCTATTCCACCCCCTCCCCCTCAGAGTAGCAGTGGTATGCTGCCCCCCAGGGTCACCCACCCAGTTTTTCGATAATTTCTCAGCATGGCTGCCGCACTTCATGTCCTCAGAATTACCAACACTCATTCTGGGAGACTTCAAAATTCCCATACACAGCCCCATCTCCCCTGCATCCCAGCTCCTATCTCTAACCACATCTCTTGGCCTCTCACAGCTCTCAACCTCTGAGACACACAAGAATGTTAACACCCTGGACCTGATCTTTACCCAGCTCTGCTCAATCTCCTCCTTACATAATTCAACTTTTCTGCTCTCTAACCACAACATTCTCTCCTTCACGCTGAATAACCCTCGCTCACCACAGCCCAACCTTACCTATCACACATCCAGAAATCTACAGGCCATTAACCCTCTTGCACTCACAGACTCTCTCATCTCATCACTGTCCCCAATCTCTTCATATTCCTGACCAGATCTGGCAGTAAATCACTACAATAACATTCTCAGAAGCACCAAGGAGTGCCTCTCACCCTCAGAACCTTCAAACATATGTGGCGCATTAGTAATGTCTGAATCAGCCCAGTACCTTTTATATAGAACATGTGGGATGGATGTTATTTGGGATCCGGTATCCAGCAAGGCACTGAACGGAATGCCATCCAACACAATAGGGATCACCGGCTTTCCTCCCACGAATTTGTCATACCAGGCTGAGGGGCCTTGAGTGTTCATTCCTGGGAGCGGCCCGCCTGCCCAGGGTATCGTCGTTTAAAGGACACTCTCGAGCAAAATGGCCTGGTTTCTGGCAACGGCGGCAGACGGGCTGTCCATCTGGTTGGTAGCGATCACTGGGTCATCCTCTTGCTGCTGGGTATCTTCTGGGCCTCATCCACGGAACATCCTCTCTGCTGGTCGCCAACTCGATCTTGGGTGCAGGTTTTGACTCTCGCAGTTCCTTGATGACCTTGGCCATGGAGATCACGGTGTCTGTCAGGGCATCTAGCTTTTGGTTGATGGCTGCATTTGAGATATAGTCCCCAGCCTCAGCAGCAGTCGTTGACATAGCAGATGTCACTGGCGCTGCCGCCTGCTGAGGTGCTGCTACAGTGTCAAGCACAGATGTTAATTCCCTTGGCTCCTCCAGCTGCTGCAGACGGATAGCTCTATCTTTCAGCTCAGTAAATGTCATGTCAGGGTTCTGCAGCAGTACCATGCTTAACTGTCCTCGATGGGAAGGGGAATGGAGACTCTCAATAAATTGGTCAAATAGCATTTTATCAGCTCCCGGGGCTAAAGCAGGTTCTGCCAGCTTAAGGGCTTTGAGTGCTTCCTGCAAGTTCAAGGCAAAGTCTCTGGCACTCTGTTTAGGCTTCTGGTGGCATGCAAAGAACCTCATCTTAGCCCAGGTATCAACAGCAGATTCAAACGTTGCTTTTAGTCTGGCTGCTAGATGCTCTACAGTGTCCTTATCTGTGTCCAGCCAGGACGCAACCTCACGCCGTGCATTGCCCGTTAACTGTCCCATTATCATGCCTACACGCTGGGCTTCAGTGAGGGGATACATCACATAGTACTCTTTAATCTTTTGCATAAAGTCAGTTAAAGTATTAGGCTCACCGGAGTATTGGGGCAGCCACATTGCCCCTGGAGTATACGGCATCAGGAATGGCATTATGGATGCTGTTCCTTGCGCCGCTGCACCGCTGGACGCTACTGGCTGACCCGGCGCTGCAGCTCCATCGGCTACTCCGCCGCCGTCTTGTGCACCGGGCTGCGACATCTTGGGCCCCCTTAGTTATTATGCGCCCTCCGTCTTCCGCTTCCGTCCGGATGTCTCTGGGGGGTTCCGGGGCGCAGCAGGGATCTCCTTCCCCGCCGGATGTCGTCAGCTCCAGGGGAGGAGGCTGGGTTCGCGCCAATGCAGGGTACCGCCCCCTCTCTTTCCCGCCCGCCGCGCGCTCCAAAATGGCGGATTCTCAAAAATACAGTTCGGATGGCGCACTGGGTCCAATTCTTTTGGACCGGGTAGATCCTGTTCGTGACGCCAGGTTGTGGAGCCCCAAGGGACGTGGGGTACTCGGTACCGGACCGATCTGCTGCTGGGGATGTCACTGGTGGCCTGGTCCGGACCGTGTCCCTGGCTAAGCACAATAAAAGGGGGATTATTTACAAGGGAGATTGTCACGGGTGACGCCACCCACTTGATGCGGCCAGTAATGGGGGCCGCCGCTGCTGCAGAACCTCCGGGGGTGATGGAATGGCAGCGGGGATGGTATAGTTCCAGTGGGGGGAACTGTATCCCCCGGGGCAGTAAGGAGTTAAAGTCTGTTGTGTGTGAGGCTGTTGTAGCACACTTACTTCACAGGCTGCAGGGATCTCTCTCTCCAGGGCTGGTGCTGACAGGCTGTGGCTCTGCAGGTTGAGGTCGTCTTGGTGCAAGCCTGTATGGGAGAAAGGGTCTGCAGATGGAAGCAGGCAAGAGAGGCAATGCAGGGTTTCCAAGGCTTTACTTAGTTGTTCTCCTTCAAGTAAGTTACAGGTTATTCACAGACACAGTTCAAGTTCATGGTTGCTTTCTCCCTCTCCGGGTTCCCTTCTCTCCTGCAGCCAGGCTCCTCTCTCCTTGTGACCCCTCACACAGTCTTTAAATGTACCTTTCCGGGCTATTACTCTTTCTCCGTCTTACACGGGTGTATGCGGACGCTGAACAGTATAGCGGTGACTCGGGCTTCTGTGAGTCCTAGTGTGTCACTGAGCTGCCTGTTCTTTGGGTTAGGAACTCCAGCTTGAAACTAAAGCTCCCCGTCAGTGAATCTGGGGATACCGGGTGAATCGTCGGTCCCCTTCAGAGCTGACACTCTGCTCTAGCCCAGCCTGCAACAGTCCTCTTGCATGAGGCTCTGCCAGGCTCCTTCCTCTGTTTCCTTCGGTATCTAGGAGGGCTTCTCCACCTGCCGTCAGTAGCTTCGGCTGCTGTCTAGGGCACGGGTTACACCGTCCCTTCTCTGTCTGTCACACTCCTGGTGGTTTCAGCATCTCGGACGGGCTTTCCCCCCCATCTGGCTCACACTGGCTCAGTACGGGTCTGCGCTCTTCAGCTTAGGCTCTTCCAGGACGTGTAATATCTCTCTGTCTTTGCATCTCAGCACCATGGCTTACTCTTAGGTCTTTGCATCTCAGCACCATGGCTTACTGACTTCCTTCACTCCTCCCCCTCTCTATATACTGTCAGTCACCTGACCTTCTGGTGTGCTCAACCCACTCCTCATCCACCACTCCTCTGGTCTCATATAGTGTCTAACCTCAGAGCTGGATGTGAACCCTTTCTATGCGTGGGGATGTGGGCTGTGAGGGTGTAGTGTTTACTGTTGTCCTAACTGCCTGGCTGCAGTACCCTTCTGTGGCCACCTGTACGCAGGGGCGCCACACAAAGATCAAAACAGCCCTGGCTCACATCATAAACTCGATTCCTGCAGTGATGCTCTTGGAGTGCTGAATGCCTATGGAGGAAAACTCGCACACCAGAAAGCTTTATCCATTATAAATTCATGCTAAAAACCTACAACTCTGCCCTTCACCTGCTAAACAAACCTACTTCACCACCTGGATCTCCTCTCTATTCAACAATCCAAAGAACTCTTTGATACCCTTCACTTTCTCCTCAGTCCTAAACTGCAGGCCCCTATCACTGACCTCTGTGCTGATGATCTGGCCTCTTGCTTTATGGAGAAAATAGACAACATCCACCAGGAAATCAGCTCCCAGCCTCCAAGCGCTGTTACTCCCATTCTTTCCCACATCTCCTCTGGCTCACTCTCCAAATTTGACTGAGTTACAGAAGAAGAAGTCACCAGACTCCTCTCTTCCTCTCGTCCCACTACATGCACCACTGACCCCATTCCCTCATATCTACTCCAGTCTCTCTCTCCAGTCGTCACTTCTCACCTAACCAAACCCTTCAATCTCTCCCTCTCTTCTGGCATCTTCCCCTCCTCCTTCAAACACTATCATTACTCCATTATTAAAGAAAAATTCTCTTGACCCATCCTGCACAAATAACTACAGACCAGTCTCTAATCTCCCCTCCATCTCTAAACTCTTGGAGCACCTAGTCTACACCCGTCTCACCCGTTACCTCTCCACTCACTCTCTTCTAGATCCATTACAGTCTGGTTTCTGCCCCTTCACTCTACAGAAACTTCCCTCATCAAAGTGACCAATGACCTCCTGACTGCAAAACTTAATGGTGAGCACTCTCTGCTTATTCTTCTTGACCTCTCTGCAGCTTTTTACATTGTTGACCACCATCTCCTACTCTCTATGCTGCACTCCATTGGCATAAATGACACTGCTCTCTCCTGGATCTCTTCCTATATTTCTCACAATTCGCTGGCTCCACTTCCTCCCCTCTCCCTCTCACTATTGGGGTCCCTCAGGGTTCAGTGTTTGGACCCTTTCTCATCTCTTTCTACACAGCCCTGATTGGACACACCATCAGCAGATTTGGCTTCCAGTACCATCTCTATGCTGATGACACGAAATTATACACTTCAGCCCATAACCTTACCCCTGAATTTTTAAAGAACACCAATGACAGTCTGGCTGCAGTTTCCAACATCATGTCTGCTCTCTATTTGAAACTCAACCTTTCCAAAACTGAACTTCTTTTGCTTCCACCCTCCACTACCCTCCCTAAATCTGATATCCTTGTCATATCCTTAACTCGTAACTGAGTGGGATATTGACTAAAATGGCCACTTAATATGGTGGTTATGGTGGTCTCCGCAAGGATTCCACCCCAGGGCTAGGTCGTTCCCTGGAGAGATATCTGGCTAGTCCCGTGTTTGAGACTCTTAATCGAGGCTCCACGGACTCCATTTGCATATATAAATCTGACATCTGTCTCTCAGTGTGCAGCACTATGATAACGCTCAGGCAGCAGGCTCGCTGTCTGGGTGTTATGTTTGACACTGATCTCTCCTTCACCTATCATACACAATCTCTCATGCGCTCTTGTAGCTTACACCTGAAGAACATCTCTAGAGTCCACCCCTTTCTCACAATTGAAACAACAAAAACCCTCACTGTGGCCCTAATCCACTCATGCCTTGACTACTGCAATTCTCTATTAATTGGCCTCCCCCTCTCTAAGCTTTCCCCTCTTCAGTTCATGCTTAATGCAGCAGCCAGAATCACCCATCTGGCCAACCATCACTCAGATGCCTCCACTCTGTGCCAGTCATTGCACTGGCTGCCTGTACACTACAGGATCAAATTCAAATTGCTTGTTCTCACCCACAAAGCTCTTCATAGTGCAGCACCTCTCTACATCTCCTCCCTCATTTCTGTCTATAACCCCACCCGTTCTCTACGTTCTACAAACGACCTTCGACTAACATCTGCACTAATCCGATCCTCCCACTCTCGGCTCCAAGACTTCTCCCAAGCTGCACCAATTCTCTGGAATGCTCTACCCCAAGAAATCAGGACTATCCACAACTTGCGTGGCTTTAGATGCTCCCTAACAACACATCTTTTTAAGGCGGCCTATCATACTCCATAATAAAATTCCTTTGTACTGTATATAGCCCATCCACTATCTCTCTGGGCATAACTCTTCTTCATACTCCACCAAACCCAAAAGCTCTACACAGATTGTCTGATGACCACTCACGCAACTTTATTTCTATCCCCCATTTTCTCAAAATGCCTGGACCATCAGTGTAATAAGCCCCTGTACTTTGTGTAACCCCTATCCCGTTGTAGATTGTAAGCTCTTGTGAGCAAGGTCACCTTTATTTTTTGTATTGTATTTTTTACATTGATTCTATGCTTATTGTATTGTACTCAATTATTGTGCTGTATTCTTTCTGTACTGTAATTACTTACCGTATTGTATTTTGTTTATGAACCACTGTATTGTAAAGTGCTACGGAATATGTTGGCGCTATATAAATAAAGATTTTTTATTATTATTATTATTATTATTATTATTATTATTACTATAGCCTGGGAATCAGAGGTCTGCTCCAAAGCTTCATTGAGTCAAGACGAGGAAATGATCTGCACCAATGCCCAAAATCTTTGTGAGTCGGATCCAGGCCCAGATGAAAAAGGTTCCAAGCATAATGTAGACCCTCATTCCCAAACTGTAACCCCTGTTGGTGGACACAATGAGGCAGATGATGATAAACTCAGATACATGATTAGAACAACAACTTGACTTTGCACTCAGGGAAGGAAGAAGTTGGCTCTGAGGATGACGAGTGTGAGAACACACAGGATGATGATGAGGTTGGAGATCCCACTTACTGTCAACCCACAGACAGGCAGTTGATGAGCTCAGCAGAGGAGGTGGAGGAGGATGCTAGTGACGAGGTTAGGTTGTGGCTTCCTGGACAGAGACGGAGTCCTGGAAGCACGTCAACAACTGCGTCCTCAGCCACAACTCTGTCTCTGTGCAGAGGCCATGGTGGCTCTGCAGGTCGCATGGGCGTTAAGCCTTGCATAGCCTGGGCCTTTTTTCAGATCGAAAAGCATGACCCCACTCATGTTATCTGCTAAATGTGTAAATAAAATCTGAGCAGAGGCCAAAAAAATCAACAGTTTGAGTACTTCATGCATGAACCGTCACATGGACATGAAGCATAAGTCACAGTGGGAAGCTCACTCTGCTACAATGTGGCCTAGTGGGCATGGCCAATCACAGTCTGCCCCATCAAGTGCTTCTGCAGCTTCTTCATCCTCTGTGATTGTGGAGACAGCTGTCAGACAGGCTTTCGGCCGCAGAACTTTCACCTCTTTACCCTCAACAGCCAGTGTGATTGACAGGTTGTCAGCTGTTTTGGAAGTGGAAACACCTGCTGGTGTTGAGCGCTGTCAGACATCAAAAGCACCATCTTTTTATAAATGCGACATAATATGTCCGCCTGCACCTCCCTCACAGACCAGTAGTTTGTCTAGGACACCCCACTCAACTCTGTCTCAGCACAGCAGCCAGCCCTCGGTCCCTCAGATGTGGACAAATAAAAGACCATTTCCTCCTATCCATGCCAAAGTTAAGAGGTTGAATTTCACCATCTGCAAGCTGTTGGCTACGGAAATGCTGCCTTTGCGGATGGTAGATACATAGGATTTTTTGAGACCTTATGGCCGTTGCAGTACCCCAGTACTAGATGCCTAGTCACCACTACTTCTCGAAGAAATTAGTGACTGCACTACATCAGCATGTTGCACACAACATCACCACTTCCTTGAGAAACTCTGTCTGTGACAGGGTTCATTTCACCACATACACCTGGGTGAGTAAGCATGGACAGGGGCATTACAAGTCGCTGACTGGGCACTGGGTGACTATGGTGACAGCAGGAGAAGGGGCTGCTGTACATGTCTTGCCATCCCAACTGGTTGTGCGTCAAACCTCTGTATGTAGAAGTTCCTTCACTGCTTCTGCCTCCTCCACCTCTTCTAGGTCCTCCACCTGCACCTAAAGCCTATCTGGTAATGTGACACGCGTTTAAACTGCGCAGAAGGAATCCAGCACACCTCTTTACTATGCTGGCAGCAGGGCTCAATGCCATTAAGCAGTGTTTACGTTATAATGTGTGGGAAATGTGAGTCACACAGCTGAGTAGTTGTGGTCAGCTCTGGAGATCGAGTTTAATCAATGGTTGTCTCCACTGAATCTGCAGCCAGGGAAGGCCGTGTGCAACAATACTGCAAACCTTGGTGCGGCCCTTCACTGGGGCAAGGTGACACACGTGGTTTGTATGGCTCACGTCTTGAACCTGGTCGTCCAGCAATTTCTAGCCCACTATCCTGGCCTAGATGCTCTTCTGCAGAGGGCATGGTTGCTTTGTGCTCACTTCCACCATTCGCATCCCACGGCTCAACGATTTCCATTGCTACAGAAGCCATTCAGCCAGCCAGTTCAATGTCTGAAATGCGATATGCCGACACGATGGAATTCCACTCTGCACATGTTGCAGCGACTGTGGCAACAGCGATGAGCTCTGATGCAGTATGTTATAATGTACTGTATAGCCTGGGCAAATGTAATCCAGAGGTGGGGCAAATCATGCTGCTTGAGTTGTCTCAGATCAAGGACCTCTGCACCCTTCGGCAGAGTTTTGAAATGGCTACTAAGATGTTTAGCACTGACAATGCCATTATCAACATGACTATTCTGGTCACCTACATGCTGGAGCACACTTTAACCAGTATTTGGAGTCAGGTGGTGTTCCAAGAGGAAGAGGAGGAAGTGGAGGAAGAGGCGTACGCGGAAGGGATAACAAGATCTGAAAGATTCAGACGTTTGGCAGCGCCAAGGCAGCTGGCATGGGAGGGTGGAGGAGAGGGAACAACGAGGTCGCATGTGTGGCACCCCTGTGGAAAGGATTCCACAACAGAGCATAGCAGCTGAGATTGGTAAGTCAGTCACTTCACAACAACACGCCACACACACCTCCGATCCTAAGCGAAAGTTACTTCGTATCAGGCAAGGGATGATGGGAGGAGCTAAGTGGAGGGTGGAAAGTAGAAAAGAACCCAGGAAACGGGTAGAGGAACTGGAGTAAAACCCAGGAACACTAAGTTAGAAGAGGTTGAGGAAGAAAGTAGTGAGAGGAAAAAGAGGAAGAGAGAGAACCAAACTCCTAAGCAGAGACACCCATCATCTAACCAGTGACAAAGACCAAACTGAGAATTGCGACCAATGCAATCGATGCCTGGTCAGGGACCCAGGCTGAGACTGAGGAAAGACTGAAGGAGCCAGGTGGACCTGATTGGGCCCGGACCAGAGTGCTGGCTCTGTAGATGTGGCCGGCTAGCTTTAGGCCCCAACCACAGGAACTCTAGCGACGTGCGGGGTCTTTATGTCCCGAGACCCAACCTCCAGTGCGGTGAAGGGAAAGCCATCGAGCTAGGGCTAGTAACTGGAAGGGGTAGAACACTGAGAGCCCATGACAACCGGACCATAACCCGCACGCAGAATGGAGGATGTGAGGGCCCGAGAGGAACACAGAAAGGGAGTGCGACAGACAAGCCATCCCAGATGCTGAGACAGCCCGGGTCCACTGTGAACTGTCGAGAGCTACTGTGAAATGTATGACTGAAAGTTGAGAGTAAAAGCCTGTTAAAGCCAAGTATTGTGCGGACTCTGTTTATTTGCCTGCAGGAAGGTAATTGCAACAGTGCATAGACTGTGGATGCTGCCTGAAGGTACTGGGAAGTTTGTAATTATTCTACACCCACAGTTGCCCTGGGGACCAGCCCTACTCATAGAGGGCTCATCATCTTGCGCACCCATCATCATCCCGATTGCAACAGTGACCCCATATAGCCACACACTGCGGGTGGCGTCACGATTTATCCTTTAAAAACTATTAATCCCCTTTTATTGACCGCCCGGGACCACAGAGCCGGGTCACATCACCGTGACCACTCAGCAGGCCCAAACGATGGCAACAGAGAGACTGAGGGTCTGGTTCCAAGTGCCCCATGGCCCCAGTGGGCAACTCAACTTGGCGTCACGAACAGGATCTACTGACCGGGTAAAACTGGGTCTAGTGTGCCAAAGACTGTGTTTTTACGGGGTCCAGAGTAATGACAACGCTAGAGGACTGAGAACATGTGCTTGCAGAGAGGCGTGTCATGGCCTGTCATCGTAGACCAGGCCAACAAAGAGCGTGAACTGAAATACACACCCCTCCCATTGTCCAACAGTTGGGAGCGTGGCTCAGAGGACTGCAGGGGCCCTTGTCACCCTGGAGGGGGAAGATGGCAGACTAGGCCATCAGCTGGAACCGACTCGCCTGACTATCTAAGATTAATGGCGGTAGCCGCTGGAGGAAGGAGCGGCCGTGCAGTGGATGGCGTCGCGTCCTGTGTCCCTGACCCAGGAGCTCGAGGAGGATGAGATGGAGCCCCATACTGAAGCAGGTACGGTAGCCTCCCCACTGCTGGAGAATTCACCGCCGGCCACATTCGTGACTAGAGCGGGACATGATGCACTGCTGAAGCAGCAGCATTAGAGCCCTGGACAGGCTGCGAACTGTGAGTTTGGAACATTGCTTTTACTTTGTTTCCCCATTTCTTCCCTGTATGAGTGTGGTTTCTTTACCACTTGTTACTAAGTATCAAAGACTTTGAGATCATGGACTGCGTATGATCTAGACTGGTTTTGTATGTAGTTTGTGTACTTCCGTGTGCACAATATTGGTTTTATAGCTGATTTTGCAGTGTATTTATTAATGTGTATGAATTGGGCTGTTGAATGAACATTTTGCTCTGTGGACGTTTAGCACTTGTGACCGCATCGCTTAAAAACCCACTGGCATGGCCGAAGAATCGGTCAGTGTTAGTCCCTGTCGCCGCACCCAGGGCTTGCAGCGGGTTCTTCTGGTGGTGGGTTCCCAAAGACAATTGAGACAATGGACAATTGTGAACTGTTTTTGCATTTTTTTCTATTTTTTATTTTTATTTTATCTCCTACCCCATAGTAATAATAAGGAATGTTTTTGTCATGTAACGTTAAAGTCATATGCCTCCCGTTATGGGAAGAAAAAGAATCCTTGTAACTGGTTAAGTTGTTATGGTTTAAATGCATAAAGAAAATGTGGGCTAACCAGCAGCCTCGATTGCAGCGGTGACCGCATATATCCAAACACTACGGGTTTATAAACTATTAATCCCCTTTTATTGACCACCCAGGACCATGGAGCCGGGTCACGTCACTGTGACCACCCAGCAGGCACAGACAGCAGTGAGAGAGAGACTGAGGGCCCGGTTCCGAGTACCCCATGGCCCCAGTGGGCGACTCACATGGCAGCAGCCAAACTGTTGATGAAGGTGCAGGAGTCGAGGAAGAAATGGAGGACAAACAGGTGATGGACATGGAAGACTCAGCAGATCTTGATCACATTTCTGTTGTGCGAGGTTGGGGGGAGTGGTCAGAGAAAGCAAGCGTGAATGTTATCCCACCGACACCAACACAACAAGGACATGGGCCTCCTGGATGCGCTAAATACATGAGTGCCTTATTGCAGCACTACCTGCAACATGATCCTTGGATTGTTAGACTTCGAAGTAATGCCGACTACTGGGTTGCCACACTGTTAGAGTAAATTTGGCCAAATGCTCCCTGCCCTGGAAAGAGACACAAGCATGCAGGAGTATCAACAGAAGCTTTTAAGGCCACGTTACACACACAGATATCTGTGACCAACTTCTGAACAGATCTCTGGTTGCAGTGAAATCATGGACACATTGCTCCATTTTGTGGCTGTGTACAAATGTAACAATGTGTCCATGATTTCACTGCAACCAGAGATCTGTTCAGATGTTGGTTACAGATATCTGTGTGTGTAACATGGCCTTTAGACAATCTTAGTACTGCTTTTCCCTAAAACACCAGTGGTGCACATAGTGAATATCGCAGTTCTAACTTTCCTATTCAAATCTTTATATTGAATTTTTGAAAGAAAAGAAAATCACAGATTACAAATTATAGACATTACAGTTGATTTGTCCAATCATACAAATGCATTATAATACAAGTCTATTATAAGATTATATGAGTGGACAATCTTACTTCTAAGGCTGGGGTTACACATAAGCCCTCAGTCAGTTTTTGGCTTCAGTTTTGTCATTTTTTTTTTCTAAGTCCAAAAACTGACAGAAAAACGCATTGGGTGTAATAAACACCCTGTGCGTTTTTCTCTGGAGCTCAAAACATTGCCCTGTCCGTTTTTGAGCCAAAAACGCAGTAAGGCTGGGGTTACACATAGAAATCCGTTTTTGGAAGTCATTTTCATCACCAATCCGTTTTTTATAGGGTGCTTTTTGTGTCTCCTGCACTCCTGTACGTTTTTGGAATTTTCATTAAAAAAACGCATGCGCGAACGCATGCGCAAACGCAAGTGCATGCGTTTGCATGCGTTCGCGCATGCGTTTCCCATAGGGCCCCATGTTAAAAAAAACGCATGAAAACGCATGCGTTTTTTAACTGATGCCAAAAACGCTGTTTACTGCGTTTTTGGCTCAAAAACGGACAGGGCAATGTTTTGAGCTCCAGAGAAAAACGCACAGGGTGTTTATTACACCCAATGCGTTTTTCTGTCAGTTTTTGGACTTAGAAAAAAAAAATGACAAAACTGAAGCCAAAAACTGACTGAGGGCTTATGTGTAACCCCAGCCTAAACAGCGTTTTTGGCATCAGTTAAAAAACGCATGCGTTTTCATGCGTTTTTTTTAACATGGGGCCCTATGGGAAACGCATGCGCGAACGCATGCAAACGCATGCACTTGCGTTTGCGCATGCGTTCGCGCATGCGTTTTTTTAATGAAAATTCCAAAAACGTACAGGAGTGCAGGAGACACAAAAAGCACCCTATAAAAAACGGATTGGTGATGAAAATGACTTCCAAAAACGGATTTCTATGTGTAACCCCAGCCTAAGATAGAGTACTGCAATGAGCAATAAATAAAACAAAACAAATAACAAAAGTTACATGAGCTTTGCTATCATCTACCTTCAGAATCATAAGTTATAGTAAATGAATGTCTAAACACCATTACAATCTATGCCCAAGAGATTTAGTATTACGTTCCTTAACATCTCTGGACTGAGGATAAATATTGTCTATGCCAATGGGTTAGGAATCAACTGGAGTAAAGGTCCTTAGCCAGTCTGACCACTTTATAAGATATTTGTCTTGTGTATTGTTTCTGAGAGCGAAGCAAAATTCCAAAGTATTATGAGTAGTTATCTTTTCTATGAGCTTAAAGATATTGGATACATATGTCTGTTTCCAATAACAAGCAATTGAGTTTTTCGCTGTCAATAAAATATGTGCTACTAGTGGTCTGTTCCTCGTGGGAATATCTCCTATATTCAATAAAAGTAATGCAAGTTCAGGGGTCAAAGTAATGTTTAAGTTGGTCACCTTATTTATAAGGTCTTGAACTGCATCCCAGTATATAAGCTGCGGGCAAGACCAAAAGATATGGAGAATGTTCCCTACCGAACTATAGTTTCTCCAACATTTGTCAGAGTTGCACGGATCTATCGTGAAGTTTCAGCGGCGTGAAGTACAACCCTGTTGATTTGCTGTACTGTGATTCAATCAGGGAAACACAAGAGATGCTCCTATAAATAGTCATCATAGTTTTATGAAAATTGTTTTCATCTATTTTGTCTGTCAGGTTTAAGTCCTTCTGCCATGTGAACAAGTATTTTAGTTTAGTTATATGGGTGTCCTCATTTAATACATGATATATGTTACTAGTCTTCCAAAGATTTTTATTTCCAGGTTGTGTAAATAAATGAACTATGTTGTTTGGCAAATTAAAATTGAAGTTTTCATTTTTTTATTACTGCCTCAACTAAATTCCAAGTTTTCAACTCTGAATCTGGAAGTCGATCTTCGATCTTGTAATACCTGGAAAGGTTTAAAACCCTTCACATTCAATATATCTGAAAATTTGTTAATTCCCCTACTCTTCCATAGGCGGCCGTCACACGCTACGATATCTTGAAAGATATCGCTTGAACGCGCCTGATTAAAAATCGCGTAAACGATGTCTGTGCGTGTGACGGCAAGATACGACGAGCAAGAAGTGTTCAAATCGCAAGATCGAAATCTGAGCTCCGGACCTCGATTTTACAAACAGCTTCATCGTGGTGTATAACACCACGATGAACGATCTCCCAGCGGCAGAGCCTATGCTGGGAGATGGTAACTATGGTACACGTCGGGTTACTAAGCGATGCGCGGCGCCTAGTAACCCGATGTGTACCATAGTTACCAGCGATCTCGCTGGCCCACATCGCTGGTGAGTCTGTCTGTGTGACATCTCACCAGCGATGTGAGCGATATTGTAAGCGATCGCGCGTGCACGTGATCGCTTACAATATCGCTAGCGAGATCGTAGCGTGTGACGGCCGCCATAGTCGAAGTTTTATTCCCGGGTTAAGATTTGAAATGACCTCTACATCCATCCAAGTAGGTGGTGTAGTTGCATAACGTTTTTCAGATTTGGATGCAAGGTCCTTCCAAGCCTGAATAGTGGCTCTGATGGTGGCTACCCTAGGAAGTCACTTCTTATTGTCGCATAGGTGCGCCACCACCAGTCACCCAAAAGGTCTTTTTGAATTGTGAAATTCCTCCAACATTACCCAAGAAGGTTTATCCTAAGTACACCACCGCTTCTGGCTAGTTTTAATTAGTGTTGCCTGATAATAAGCAGTGATGTTAGGCAAACCTAAGCCTCCTGTTGTCCTATGCTTTAACAAGTATTGATCTTACGATGTGTGGTTTTAATTTGTTCAGATAAACATTACAAGCTGGTTTTGTAGTTTTTGTAATAGATTCTTCTTTATTGGTAAGGGAATAGTCCTAAAGATATAGAGAAGTTTTGGTAAAATTATCATTTTAAATGCATGGAAGTTCTAACTTTCCAACCCGGGGAACGTCGAGTCGTCATCACTCAAACGTTAACAGTAAAGGTACCGTCACACGCGGCAATATCGCAAGCAATTTCACTGGCAATTTGCTGGTTGCAGTGAAATAATGGACACATTGTTCTATGTTGTTGCTATGTACAAAATGGAATAATGTGTCCATGATTTCACTGCAACCAGCAAATTGCCAGTGAAATTGCTTGCAATATTGCCGCATGTGAGGGTACTTTAACAGTGTATCTGGTAACATCAATTTTGTAGAATGGTTTCACCTTTTTTTGAGACCATCCTTTGCAACGCCAGAAGAAAGAACAAGTCTGACACATAGTGAATGCCTAGAGAGGATGGTACAGGAGTATCAACAGCTGAATATCAATGCCATGACTGTGGAACTGGACCCTTGTGCATTTTGGGCTTCAAAACTAGAAAAATTGCCTGTGCTCACTAGTCATACTTCGAGATTTTGTCCGGCCCCGCAGCCAGCGTTCTCTCTGAACGTGTCATCAGCACTGCTGGTAGTGTGCTGACGGATAAGCGTACGTGGCTGTCCAGTGAAAGTATAGACATACTAACAGTTATCAAGACGAACAATTTATGGATCCGAAAGGACTTTTCCACCCCTGTGTCAGCCTGGGGACACTAAACGCTTGTGTACTTTTCAATGAGCTGCATTAAACTCCCCATTTCAATATTTCAACTCTGGGGCAATTGATGCTACTTAAGTGGTGGCTATGCCTAATTTTTTTGAAAAATGGTGACTGTTGTTGGGGTCTCCTTACTGTTTGTTACTTGACTTGAGTAGGACTCTCTGAGCTCAATACCTATCCCTGACACTCCAGCCCCTGTTTCTGAATATTTAACCTTGCTGCCCATCGAACCAGTAATTAACAATTTTGCTGTTTTCACATTTTTGTATCCACCATTTTTGGGTGCTTAAAAGCAATGAGTACTACATCTCCCCTAAGGTTTGCATAAATTGGTTTTGGGCATCAAACAGGTTTTGACAAATGTGCTGTATGCGCTTGAACAGGTTTTGGATAGAGATGAGCGAGTATACTCGCTCCTATTCGGTATTCGGCGAATAGTAGCGGTATTTGGGTTACTCTGTACTCTCCGAGTACTTATGTGTACTCGGGAGTAGCGAGTAGTCCTAATACTTTCGTAGTGTATCTATAGATACACTGCGAAAGTAGCCTAAAAGCGATTAAAAGTTGTTAAAAAATTAATTAAATTACATACTTACCTTCCGAAGCCTGCATCGGGACCGGCAGAGAAGACATCCGATCGCTGGACAAGGACCTGTAACTACCAGCCAATCAGATGGCCGGTAGTGATCTGGCCAATCAGATGGCTCACGTCACAACCACGTGATCGCTAGCGGCCACCTGATTGGCCAATTTGCAAGGTCCTAGATGTACTGTCAGGACCTTGCAAACTGGCCAATCAGGTGGCCGCTAGCGATGACGTAGTTGTGACGTGGCGCCATCTGATTGGCCAGATCGCTACCGGCCATCTGATTGGCTGGTAGTGACAGGTCCTTGTCCAGCGAACGGATGTCTTATCTGCGGTCCCTGTGCAGGCGTCGGACAGGTGAGTATGTAAGTTTTTATTATTTTTTAACAACTTTTATTCACTTTTAGGCTACTTTCACAGTGTATCTATAGATACACTGCAAAAGTATTCGTACTCGCTATACTCGCAACGAGTAGCGAGTACCGGTACCTACCCGTTGCGAGTATACCGAGCACGAATATTAAGGTACTCGCTCATCCCTAGTTTTGGACCCTTAAAAGCATTGTTTGGTCAATCTCCCCTGTCCACTAGGCCTATACAGCTCACTGGTCTACCTGACTAGTTTTTACTGTAATACTCCACAAAACGTATAGTTGTCCCACCTGTGTATGGCAGGGCATATCATTGATGGGAGCACTTACATGAGCTTTGAGTTTAACCAGCCCACTAGGCCTAAACAGGTCACTGACCTACCTGACTAGTTTTTTTGGTACTATTCAACGAAACTTGGAGTTGTCCCACCTGTGTGTGGCGGACCATAATATTGATGGGAGCACTTGCCTGAGCTTTGAGTGTATCCGGCCCACAGGGCCTAAAAAGGTTACTGAGCTACCTCTATTATTTCCTGTAATACTCCACAAAACTTATAGTTGTCCCACCTGTGTGTGGCGGGGCATAACATTGATGGGAGCACTTGCAAGAGCTTTGAGTTTATCCAGCCCACCAAGACTAAACAGGTCACTGACCAGCCTATCTAGTTTTTTCGATAATATTCCATGAAACGTATAGTTGTCCCACCTGTGTGTGGCAGGGCATAACATTGATGGAAGCGCATGCATGAGCTTTGAGTTTATCTGGCCCAGTTGGCCTAAACAGGTCTCTTATCTAACTGACTACTTTTTTCAGTAATTTCCACGAAACATATAGTTGTCCCACCTATGTATAGCAGGGCATACCATTGATAGGAGCACTTGCATGAGCTTTGAGTTTATCCAGGTCACTAGGCCTAAACAGGTCACTGACCTACTTCTCGATTGTTTCCTGTAATACTCCACAAAATGTATAGTTTTCCCACCTGTGTGTGGCAGGGTATAACATTGATGGGAGCACTTGAATGAGCTTTAAGTTTATCTGGTGCAGTAGGCCTAAACAGGTCACTGACCTACCTCTCTATTATTTCATGTAATACTCCACAAAACTCATAGTTGTTCCACCTGTGTGTGACAGGACATAACATTGATGGGAGCACTTGCATGAGCTTTGAGTTTATCCAGTCTACTAGGCATAAACAGGTCACTGACAAT
The DNA here is from genome assembly GCA_033576535.1 of Allobates femoralis. Classification (NCBI taxonomy): domain Eukaryota; kingdom Metazoa; phylum Chordata; class Amphibia; order Anura; family Aromobatidae; genus Allobates; species Allobates femoralis. The sequence goes on from JARQOC010000003.1 coordinate 393,992,213, forward strand.
CCTGACTAGTTTGTTCATTAATATTCTGCAAAGCTTATAGTTGTCCCACCTGTGTGTGGTGGGACATAACATTTATTAAAGCAGTTGCATGAGCTTTGAGTTTATCCAACCCACTAGGCCTAAAAAGGTCACTGACCTAACTCCATTATTTCCTGTAATACTCCACGAAACTTAAAGTTGTCCCACCTCTGTGTGGCGGGGCATAAGATTGATGGGAGCACTTGCATGAGCTTTGAGTTTATCCTGCCGAGTAGGCCTAAACAGGTCACTGACCTACATCTATTATTTCCTGTAATACTCCATGAAACGTATAGTCGTCCCACCTGTGTGGTGGGGCATAACATTGATGGGAGCACTTGCATGAGCTTTGAGTTTATCCAGCCTACTAGGAGTAAACAGGTCGCTGACCAACCTGACTAGTTTTTTCGGTAATATTCCACGAACCTTATAGTTGTCCCACCTGTGTGTGTGGTGGGGCATAACATTGATGGGAGTGCTTGCATGAGCTTTAAGTTTATCTGGCCCACTAGACCTAAACAGGACCCTGACCAACCTGACTAGTTTTTTCAGTAATATTCCATGAAACTTATAGTTGTCCCACCTGTGTGGCAGGGCATAATATTGATGGGAGCGCGTGCATGAACTTTGAGTTTATCTGGCCTAGTAGGCCTAAACAGGTGTCACTGACCTACCTGATTACTTTTTTCGGTAATATTCCACGAAACTTATAGTTGTCCCACCTGTGTGTGGTGGGGCATTATATTGATGGGAGCACTTGCACAAGCTTTGAGTTTATCCCGGCCACTAGGCCTAATCAGGTCACTGAGTTACCTGACTAGTTTTTTCTGTAATATTCCACGAAACCTATAGTTGTCCCACCTGTGTGTGGCAGGGCATAACATTGATAGAGCACTTGAATGAGCTTTGAGTTTATCCAGCCCAGTAGGCATAAACAGGTCACTGACCTACCTCTCTATTATTTCCTATGATACTCCACAAAACTTATAGTTGTCCCACCTGTGTGTGGTAGGGCATAACATTGATGGGAGCGCTTGCATGAGCTATGAGTTTATCCAGCCCAGTAGGCCTACACAGGTCACTGACCTACCTGACTAGTTTTTTCGGTAATATTCCACGAACTTATAGTTGTCCCACCTGTGTGTGGTGGGGCATTATATTGATGGGAGCACTTGCACAAGCTTTGAGTTTATCCCGGCCACTAGGCCTAATCAGGTCACTGAGTTACCTGACTAGTTTTTTCTGTAATATTCCACGAAACCTATAGTTGTCCCACCTGTGTGTGGCAGGGCATAACATTGATAGAGCACTTGAATGAGCTTTGAGTTTATCCAGCCCAGTAGGCATAAACAGGTCACTGACCTACCTCTCTATTATTTCCTATGATACTCCACAAAACTTATAGTTGTCCCACCTGTGTGTGGTAGGGCATAACATTGATGGGAGCGCTTGCATGAGCTATGAGTTTATCCAGCCCAGTAGGCCTACACAGGTCACTGACCTACCTGACTAGTTTTTTCGGTAATATTCCACGAACGTATAGTTGTCCCACCTGTGTGCGGCGGGGTATAACATTGATGGGAGCACTTGCCTGAGCTTTGAGTTTATCTGGCTCACTAGGCCTAAACAGGTCACTGGCCTATCATTCTATTATACCCTTTGGGAAGAGTGAGGACTCTTGTTGGAGTCCCCTTGCTGTGTGGTACATGATTTGAGCAGGGTGTGACATGCCTATACCTGTGTCTCATCCTCCTTTCACTCCTCCACCACTGTTTACTTAATGTAGAAAACTACTGCCACTTTGTCCCTGTGACTCCTCCATCTGTCAATTCAAAGTCAGTTTCACTCACCTCTGAAATTTTTGGTGAATGTTAACCACCTTCTAGTTTGAAGTGCTTTGGAAGGGTGTGCAGGCTGGCACAGACCGTGTCTCATGCACCCATGCTATGCCATGAGACTATTTGTACTGTGGGTAGATTGATGTCACTTATACTGGTGTCTGTTGTCTATTCTGAGTAATTTGGCAGCTTTTGTACACCTTTGAAGGTGTTTTCTATGTGTTTGCTGTAGCCTGCCATTGATTCCAATGGGGTTCAACGGTGTTCGACGAACATTTGACGAGCAATTCGTCAAACTCACCGTAATTGGCAGATCTAATCGAATTTCAACATTTACGGTGGAAACACACTATCCTACTTACATGCGAGTCTCTTGCACGAGACTCAAATCAGTGACCCTGAACGGTCGCCACCCTCTCTGTACAGGGAGTGTGGAGCTACATAGAAATACAAGCAGCTGATATTACCATCCTGACAGGAGAGAGGCCGGTCCAGGAGACTGCTCCAAGACTCGTCCAACTGCCTCGCATATCACACGGACAGTGTGATTCCAGCCTTAGAGTTGGCTTATTACTAGTTGTCACATTTTTTCATTAACTGACCAGCACTTCTGTCTATACAATGGTTGAAGGTAAAGGCATATGGACAGACCAGTTCACCAGCAATCCTCAACTACAATAATATTCTCATGTGGGAAAGCCACTTTTCTATTGAAGGAGTCTGATGGACTGGTCTGATCATTCACTAGCAAGCATTGTATAGACAGAAGTGCTGGTCAGGAAAGCTGCAATAGCAAGAAAAAGTGGCTCTTTAACAGACACTAATAATTCCCAACTACAAGTAACTCATTAATTCTTGCCTTTTATTAACTGCGTCTTTTCCTGTTCCAGAGCATTCTACCTAACCTCCTAATCGTGTATTTTGATGTGCTAATAATATACACAATAACAATTGCATTTTATAGCAATTATAGTGAAATTTAAGGAAACCCATAACAACCTCACAATGTCACATTTATAAATCAATACAACAATATTCAAAACATTGCAAACAACCTTCACAAGGTGACGGCTTCTTTGTCACTCCTTTCCACACCTCCACCAATGTGACTTTGTGTAGGGCAAATTATTCATCGTTTTTTCAAGAGTTTCAATCCAGGAAAAAAAAGTAAAAAAAGGGCTCCATATCAAATAATTAATATACCTCAAAGCAAATATGATTTATTAATAATTAAGCAGCAGCTACAATTATTAACTGTAAGGGTACGCTGCTACAACATTGTGGAAACAACCGGCTGCTTCACGTGCACGAGCACGCAGCAACGGTTACAAACGGTACCCGCATCGCCTTTACACGCTGCTATACGGTGCACTACAGAAGGTTGAATCTATCTCTGGATGCACCGCCGGGTGCCTCAAGTTACCTTCTGTAGAGCACCTTACCTCATTTACACGCCACTACAACAAGGTAATATGTAGTGATGGGCGAATCCTAAATTACTCGGAATCGCTTGACTCTAGCGAGTCCGAGCCCAGGACTCGCTACTCGTTGCGAGTCTAGCGAGTCCAATGTTAATGAATGGGGAAGCGAGTAATAGCGAGTAGTGTGAGATTTACAACTCGCAGATGTGTCTCGGAAGCTTCAGCCTGAAGCAATCCTAGTTTTGTCATTTATTTGCATTGCTCGTTTACTTTGTAAGTAATCGCTGACTCGCACAGATAAGAGTCCTGTCTCCTCTGTGCTGGCTGCCAGCTCCAGGGTCCTAGAGCCTGCCTGCTGCCTGATGTAGCAGTGCTGAGATTGTTCTCAGTCTGCTCAATCCCTGTGTACAGACATGAATGTCTGTGCACAGAGATGATGTAGCAGAGCTGAGATTGTTCTCAGTCTGCTCATTCCCTGTGCATAGAGATCTATATCTATACACAGGGGATGTAGCAGAGAGGACATCGCGTTTTGGACTGCGTCGGACGGAAGAGGATTTTTTTAATTAAAGATGGAGTCCCTAATGGCTTTTTTTTTTATTTCTAATAAAAAATTTTCTTTGTGTTGTGTTTTTTTTAAAACAATTTAATAGAAATTCATGGTGGTCATGTCTAATATTGGCGTGACCGCCATAAATTTCGGGCTTAGGGCCAGCTGATAATACAAAGCTGGTATTAACCCCTTTATTACTCAGCGTGCTACCGCCACCAGGGCCGCTGGAAGAGCGGGGTTCAGCGCCAGAGGATGGCGCTTCAATGAACGCGCCATCTTCTGGGGCGGCTGCGGGCTGCAATTTGCAGCGGGGGGTGCCCAGAAAGCTTGGGCATCCCTGCGCTGCGGATTCCAGCCCCCAGCTGCTTAGCTGTACCTGGCTAGACATAGAAATTGCGCGGAGCCCCACGCATTTTTTTTAAATTATTTCATGAAATTCTGAGATTCTGACTCTGACTCTGAGACTCTGACTCTGAAATTCATTAAATAATTTTTAAAAAATGCGTGGGGCTCCGCGCAATTTCTATGTCTAGCCAGGTACAGCTAAGCAGCTGAGGGCTGGAATCCGCAGCGCAGGGATGCCCAAGCTTTCTGGGCACCCCCCGCTGCAAATTGCAGCCCGCAGCCGCCCCAGAAGATGGCGCGTTCATTGAAGCGCCATCCTCTGGCGCTGAACCCCGCTCTTCCAGCGGCCCTGGTGGCGGTAGCACGCTGGGTAATAAAGGGGTTAATACCAGCTTTGTTATACAAGCTGGTATTAAGCCCGAGATTCTTAATGTCAGGCCACGTTTGACCCAGCCACTAAGAATCTCCAATAAAGGGTTAAAAAAACACAGAGAAAATTTTTTATTTGAAATAAAAAAAAAAGCCATTAGGGACTCCATCTTTAATTAAAAAAATCCTCTTCCGTCCGACGTAGTCCAAAACGCGATGTCCTCTCTGCTACATGCACAGGGAATGAGCAGACTGAGAATAATCTCAGCACTGCTACATAATGTCTGTGAGCAGGCGGGCTCTAGGACCCTGGAGCTGCACAGAGAAGACAACTGGACTCGGCTCGCAAAGAAACAGCAGTTACTTTGCGAGTCTCCCTGCTATCACTGGCACAGTAGCCAGTGATGACTCGCACGAGTCTAATGCAAACAATGGCAATCCTAGTTTTGTCAGTGTTTCTGACAAAACTAGGATTGATATTGATTTGCATTGGACTCGTGCGAGTCATCACTGGGAAACTCGCCGAGTACCGAGTCCTGCGAGTCCCTTACTACTCGCCGAGTAACGAGTCCTAGCGAGTAGATTCGCCCATCCCTAGTAATATGGGCGGACCTGGGGCAGCAGGGACAACACATAGGCGTGCTAGAATTGTGGATTTCGTATGCTGATAGGACAAAGCAATAGCATCATGATTGGCCAGCCAGCGCAGGAGGCTGACTAACACATGACGCTCGAGCAATTGTGTAGTGTGACTGGTCAGCTCCTTAAATATGCCGCCCTATGCAGCGACTACCAATCGTAACGCAGGAGCTTCTCCAATGATCGCTGAAGGGGGGTGGTTTCCCAGAGGCTGTGTCACGCCCCGGGGAGTTATCTAGGTGACGAATAAACCTTACCCTACCATATTTACACGCCATTACCACCGGGTTGAAATCAACCTGTTTTAGAGCTCGGCTCTGAAACAGGTGCCCCAAGTGACGGGTGGAAACAACCGCCTTTACACGCCGCTACCTCGGGTTGATATGGCGGTGCAAGATACATTTTTCTCATCAACGCATGTAAACAAGGCGAATTATTTTAAAAACCTCCTTTACCATTGTGAAAAGAAAAAATTGATCCCTGAGGAAGACGCCAGGAAAGGCGTTGAAACGCGTTGGATGCAATAAAAAGTTTTGATCACATCACATCTGATCGTGAATTTCTTCCCTGGAATAAGTGGATCCTGGCAGCGCGGACTGGTGAACACCATTTCCTTTCCCATTTTTTTCCTTTACCATTGTGGATTACCTAGGCACGTATTGACGACGCTAAAAACATAGCGTCTTAACTAACAGTGTATGTACTGGCAAAATGTGCTATATCAGCATGTCAAGTCGTCAGTGATGCTAGTTGCAATCTTCCATCCTACATGTCGCACATATATGAAAATGTAGACACAAGTCAAACCCCTTATTATAATAAGTGGCATATATGTCTGCCATGTCCGACGCCTGAGTGTTGCGGTCTTGCATTTTATGTTATGCCATGGCGTTTAGTGTAGCACACTGTATGCTGTCTGTGGGTTTCCCTGTCCAGATAGCTGTATGTAAACATGGGTATGTGTACACAAACATGGACACATGCATTGTGTCTGATTTACACATATGTACATATCTTTAAACACATACATACATGTATGCACACACATAGTTCATACATGCAACGTAATGTGCATACACATGTACATACTTGTACTTGTTATGTGTAGCTTACCTACTTCAACAGAAGACGTACACAATGTCCATACAGGTTTGCAGTAAACATTGCAGTACACTAGTGTTCCTGTCTGCCAGTTTGGCGCCGCCGCAGTGTCTTGCTGGAGCTGCTACACATGACAAATGACATCAGTAGCAAGAGGGTAGAATGGGCAATTGCGTCCATATCGGCACTATGTTGTCTTAGATAGCTGACCAATGGTAACACTCTTTCGCCGTCCAATCGGAGTGGTCTGGGAGCGGTTAAGCAAACTCAGGTACACCTATGTCCTAGGCTGGGTCAAACAGTACGCCCACATTGCTGATGTGATTGTGCTGTGTGATACCGCAACTGCGATCGTCAACTTTAACTCTGCAATTTGTCAGGCGACTTCCGGGATGTCGGATCGTAGGAGGTTGCACGTGCAATTGCTACATGTAACATCTCCTAAGCGATCTTGGAAAAGTGCCAAAAACGTGCGCGCACCCATGAAGTTGCAGGCGATATCGCTGCGATGTTGCGACTTGTAATGGTACCTTAACTGTGATTCAGAAGATTGTGTAAGTGCTCCTACACTGTCAGTTTATATATGCTTGTACGGTCACAAGTCCTTGTATGGCATCAGACGATGGCTTACCATCCCCTCCAAAAGCAGTTCTTCTATGACACAAATTGCAAGTGTTCCCTGTTTCCTCAATGTTCTATATCAGACAAATACCAAGCAGTGTCTACATTCATTCTTATAGTCTATATTCAGTATGTTATGTTATCCTACATCAACTGTAGGATTATTAAGACTTGGAAATGTATTTGCAAAGCACTGTGGCTGTTGGAGTTGATTTGCTAGGTCTAGCAGGGTTGGATCAATATACTGCCAGGGGAGAAGCTTTTACTCGACTACTGCGGTACTTGTTCTTCCATTGATCCGTCTTCTCTGCTTCTATCTGAAATCTATCTCCTTTCTCGTGGGTTGTGGTTACCAGGCAACAATAAGGGTGTGGGGAGGGGACATATAGGTGAAATAAACTATGATTGCTTCCCACTTACTTTGTCCAAGCAAGTGGTCAGCTGGCTGCAGGACAGAGCTCAGACGCTGGCTCTTGGGTCTCCACTTAAAACCCAGAAATCAATTTAATCTTTAGATTAACCTCTATCAAAATATCGAGCTGTGTCTTATCATGCTTGGCCACTGCTCCTGTCAGGCGATTGGGGAGGAATCTTTGGAGTCTGTAGAGATAGTGTTTTAAAATGTAGATAGCTGAATGAGAAAAACAAATTCACAAAGAAATGTAAGATCCCCTTTAGTCAGGGATACACAAAGTCTGTTTATTATAAACTAGCAGATTGTTAGAGACTGGGATGCTATTAACCATTGCAGTTGCAGGAAAAGATTTAACAGAGTCTGAACAAGGTTCTACCTCTAGCAGTGTGGAGGCAACCAAAAATCCCTTTATGCGGGTACAAGGTCTGATGATCTTGTTCATGTGGTCTCTCAACTGTAAAGTGCTATGTTGAAATGAAGAATTTGTATTTAAGTTTAGAAAAAAGTAATCACTTCTTACTTCTTTTTCCTATACAGTCTTACAATTCTGTAGGTATAATAAAGTGAGGCGTTAATGCCATGCCTAAGATTCATTACACTTCAGCATTGGGAGGTGAACAGCACTGATGATGCTGCATCTGCACAGGACGTATGTATTGCAAGGAATTGGAGAGAATAGGATCCATGCACGATACCAGCTGATGTGGATGTGTATAGTACTGGAAGAGCCTTTTAGCCATTTTAAAGAGCAGCAGAAGAATCTGCTTGTAATTGTGCTAGATTTGTACTATGATCCACTGATCTTTAGTACAAAGCTTATTAACAAAAGTGTGATAAAAGTATCAGAATAAAGGTGTTGAATTATATATGAACAGTACATTTTCCTGAATATTACAAGCAAGCCAAATCATAGCAACAACCCTGAGATTTCATAAATCCAGGGTTTACATATTATGTGATTAAATTTAACCTGGAATAATGATGATGGAATGTTAATGGGCTTTCCAATGTCAGGGGCCCCATTCTTGATTATATATCTCAATGTTCTCATAAGCATGAAAACTCTGATCTACAGCAGCATATATATTCTGGCCTGAAGGAGTATAATCTGTCCTAAGCTGTAATATACCCATGGTCTATACTCCTCTAGGGCAGAAAATTAGTGTGGTTTTGTTGCTGTCATGCTACAGTATATATAGATGCACACAAAGCATATACCATTTTATGCAGCTTTTGTGAGATTTTGATGCGGTCTGCAGCAGATTTCTCTCTTCTACGTGACACGGAGAGATCTGCTGTGATTCTGCACAAATTATCCACATCATTGGGATGCAGATATTGATGCAGATTGGCTGATTATTTTTTTCCCCCGTGGAAAATCAGCAGCAAATCTACTGCATGGGAATGGGTGGACTAGACTTACAGTATGTGTTGGAGGCATTACATTGAACTGACAGTATATGGTGCAGTTCCATCAATGCACAGTTAAGGTTATGTGTTCTAACTTGTTATGTATGTTTCTCCCTGTTCACTATGATATGCACTTTAGGTTCTCCAGTGTGAGTTCCTATTCTATCCTGAAATAAAGTGAACATGGAACACCTCCAACAAAAATATAAGTTTTCCAACTTTGACAACAATGGAAGACCAACTGTATGATCAGCTTTTGAGTATCTACACTGCAACACAACAAAAGTACCCCAGTAGATATACAAACTACCTCCAGAGAAACGTGCCAATGCAAAGTCCCCAGTTTAGACAAATATCTAAGCCACATCGAGTAGAGAAAGGGTTTATTTACTATGGAAAAAAGGAAGTTCTTACTAAAAGCTGACTGCGAAATATCCTGAAGGCCTGTCACGACAACCCAATCTCTGGTGGCCATTTTGACAGAGATAAAACATTTGCCAAAATTTCTGACCATTATTACTGGAAGGGAATGAAGAACGATGTTTACCAACATGTCAAAGCCTGTCAAAAATTTTTTGTCCCAAGTCCCAAAATCAGCAAAGAATTTCCACCACCCAACAGTATACCAGTGCCTGGAAAAGTATGGATCTTAGTTGGGATTGATATGATTGGTCCTCTTCAGGAAACATCAAACGGCAACAAATATATAGTTGCTGTCACTGATCATTTCTTCAAGTAGACTGAAGCAACAGCTGTTCCAGACAAGAGTGCAATGTCAGTAGCAAAATTTTTGTACACCATTATTTGCTGCTTAGGCTGTATGGACACTTTGATTAATGATCAGGGAAGAGACTTTGTGAACTCAATCATCAACAACCTGATGCATCATTTTCAAACAGATCACCGCATTCCATTTGCCTACCACCCACAAACAAATGGCCAGCGGGAACGTGACAATCGAACACTCAAAGAATCTCTTAGCAAGCTTGTCAATGACCAAGGAACTAACTGGGACCAGTTTATCCCTGGTGTTTTGTTTGCCTCTCACACATCTATGCATGTGTTAACCAAGTGCACTCAATTTGAGGTCATGTATGGATGAAAGGCTAAGCTTCTAATTGACCTCAATCCATCAGCAAATGACACTGTGGATGTCATGTCTCTTTCAGATGATGCCAACACTGATGTACTAAATACACTCACAACAATTCATAACAGGAACCACTCAACTGTAAGTATTATTATTATTATTATTTATTTATATAGCGCCATTGGTTCCATGGCGCTTTACATAAGGAGTGGGGGTAACAACGACAGGTACAGTACACATGAGCAGTCAATGCTTATTGATACATGACGGGAGAGGTTCCTGTCCACGAGGGCTCACAGTCTACGGGGGTGGGGGGAGGACACGATAGGGGTGGGGGAAGCGCCAAGCGATTGGTGGAGCGGCGCTGGGTCTCATCGTGGGTTGTAGGCTTGTTGGAATAGATGTGTTTTCAGGTTCTTTTTGAAGCTCTTGAGGGTAGGCGAGTGTCTGACGTGCTGGGGGAGGGAGTTCCAGAGTCTAGGGGAGGCGCGGGAGAAGTCTTGTATGCGGTTGTGGGAGGAGGAGATGAGGGGGGAGGAGAGGAGGAGTTCTTGTGAGGAGCGTAGGTTGCGTGCAGGTTGGTATTGGGAGACCATGTCGGAGATGTAAGGGGGGGACAGGTTGTGGATGGCTTTGTAAGTCAGGGTTAGGATTTTAAATTTAGATCTTTGGGGGGTGGGGAGCCAGTGAAGTGCCATGCGGAGAGGGGAGCTAGGGGAGTAGCGAGGAGACAGGTGGATTAGACGGGCAGCTGAGTTCAGGATAGAGTGGAGAGGTGCAAGGGAGGAGGCAGGGAGACCGGTGAGCAGTAGGTTGCAGTAGTCAAGGCGGGAGATGATGAGGGCGTGGACGAGAGTTTTGGCGGTGTCATGGTTGAGGAATGGGCGGATGCGTGAGATGTTCTTGAGTTGGAGTCGGCAGGAGGTGGCAAGGGCTTGGATGTGGGGCTTGAAGGAGAGGGAGGAGTCGAGGGTGACCCCGAGGCACTTTGCGTGGGGGACTGGGGAGAGAGAGCAGTCGTTGACTCGGATTGACAGGTCTGGCAGAGGGGGAGGGCGGGGGGGGAGAAGACGATGAACTCTGTTTTGTCCATGTTCAACTTGAGGAAGCGAGCAGAAAAGAAGGATGAGATGGCGGACAGGCATTGGGGGATTTTAGACAGAAGGGAGGTGATGTCGGGCCCAGAGAGGTAGATCTGGGTGTCGTCGGCGTAGAGATGGTACTGGAGGCCATGGGACTCAATGAGTTCACCTAGGCCGAGGGTGTAGATGGAGAAAAGTAGCGGTCCAAGTACCGATCCCTGGGGGACGCCGACAGTAAGGGGGTAGGATGAGGAAGAGGTGTCGGCGTGGGTGACGCTGAAAGTGCGGTCTGTAAGGTATGAAGAGATCCAGGAGAGGGCGAGGTCAGTGATGCCAAGGGATTCCAGGATTTGGAGTAGGAGGGAGTGGTCGACTGTGTCGAAGGCGGCGGATAGGTCAAGGAGGAGGAGGACGGAGTAGTGTTTTTTCCTCTTTGCGGTCAGGAGGTCATTGGTGACTTTAGTAAGGGCAGTTTCGGTGGAGTGATGAGGTCGGAAACCAGATTGCAGGCGGTCGAAGAGGGAGCGGGAGGATAGGTAGGACGACAGTTCAGAGTGGACGTGTTGTTCGAGTAGTTTGGAAGCAAAAGGGAGAAGGGATATTGGGCGGTAGTTGGCGACGGATGATGGGTCGAGGGAGGGTTTTTTGAGGATGGGTGAGATCAAGGCGTGTTTGAAGGAAGAGGGAAAAACGCCAGTAGTGAGTGACAGGTTGAAGAGTTGGGTTAGGGCAGGGATGATGGCGGTAGTGAGGTTTGGGATGAGATGGGTAGGGAGAGGGTCGAGGGCACAGGTGGTGAGGTGAGATCGTGACAGGAGGGTGGAGAGCTGGGCTTCAGTCACGTTGGAGAAGCTTCTTTTGGTCGAGGAGGGTTGGGCGGTAATGGTGGTGGGTTGGGGGGACGTTGGGCCAAAGCTTTCTCTAATTTTATCGATCTTGTGTTTGAAGAAGGTGGCGAAGTCGTCAGCGGAGATGAGGGGGGAAGGAGGAGGTGCTGGGGGACGGAGAAGGGAGTTGAAGGTTCTGAATAGTTGTTTGGGGTTTCGGGACAGTGTATTGATTAAAGAAGAGAAGTAGGTTTGTTTTGCGGCAGTGAGTGCGTCCTTGAAGTTGGAGAGGGATTGTTTGTAGATTGTGAGGTGGGCCGTGGAATGGGATTTCTTCCATCTCCGTTCAGCGACCCTGGACGTTCGGCGAAGCTCTTTTGTGAGAGGGGTGAGCCAGGGTTGTCTGTTGGTGCGGGTTTTGGTGTGTGTGAGGGGGGCAGCCTGGTCGAGAGCCGCAGTTAGTGTGGAGTTGTAGACGGTGACGGCAGTGTTAACGTCGGGTGAGGAGGCAAGGTCCGTGAGAGGGAGGAGGGAGTGGGAGAGTGAGTTGAAATCAATGGCTTTTAGGTCTCTGCGTGGGTGACTGAGTTTTCGGAGAGGGGGGGGGGGGTGGGTGGGGGGAAAGAGGGAGGAGAAGGTCAACAGGTTGTGGTCAGATTGGAAGAGGGGTGAGTTTGAGAGGTCGGTGAGGGAACAGAGGCGGGAGAAGATGAGGTCAAGCGTGTGGCCGTCTTTGTGAGTGGCTGAGGAGGACCATTGGGAGAGGCCGAAGGAGGTGGTCAAGGATAGGAGTCGGGAGGTAGGCGGGTCGGGGGTGTCGATGGGGATGTTGAAGTCGCCCATGATGATGGTGGGGATGTCGGAGGAGAGGAAGTGGAGAAGCCAAGTGTTGAAGTGGTCAAGGAAGGAGGTGGTGGATCCCGGGGGTCGGTAGATGACCGCGAGTTGGAGGTTGCAGGGGGAGAAAATGCGAATAGAGTGCAGTTCGAAGGAGGGAAAGGAGGCGGAGGGAGGTGGTGTAGTAGGGATGAAGGAGCAGCTGTCGGACAAGAGCATACCCACACCGCCCCCACGGGTGCTATTTGGGTGTGGTGTGTGGGAAAGCGTGAGTCCGCCGTAGGAGAGGGCGGCAGGGGAGGCTGTGTCGGCGGGGGTGAGCCAAGTTTCGGTGATGCCGAGGAATTTGAATTTATTGGTGATGAAGAGGTCGTGGATGTAGGAGAGTTTGTTGCACACTGAGCGGGCATTCCAGAGTGCTCCGGTCAGGGGGACTGGGGTTGGGTGAATGGGTATGAGGTTGCGGGGGTTGCGAGAGTTTGTGATGGGGGATGGGCGAAAATTGGAAGTGAGTGGAGGGATGTGGTGGGGGGGTCCAGGGTTGGGGGATATGTCACCTGCAAGTAGGAGAAGTAACGAGAGGGTTAGGAGGTGGGAGCAGGAGAGTTTGCGTGGGGGCCGTGCGTGTGTTGAGAAGAGTGATTGGGTGTGGAGGAACAGTTCGGAGGAGGGGGTGAGATGGGTGGGTAGGAAGGATGGAGAGATCGCTATGGCTTTGGTGGGTGGAGGGATGCTAGGGGTTAGGAGGAAGTGGAGTAGGATGGGGGTGAGGGTGAAGAGGAGGGGAAACATTGTGGGCAGCTGGTTTTGGCGGTGAGAAGTGACAGGGGTGGGATGTGGCAGGTGAGGTGCGTGGATGGAGAAGGGGTGTGGGTAGAGCTAGGGGGTGGCGGAGGACGGGGTGGAGTCGGGGGTGGCGTGCGGTGTGGTGTGGCCAGGGGTAGGGTGCGGTCAGGTGGTGGGGTGCAGCCTGAGGGTGGGGTGGAGTCAGGGATTTTAGTAGGAGGGGTGGGGTGTAGCTGGGGGTGGGAGACAGCTAGGGAAGTGGTACAGCCGGGGACGCAGGAATAGCCCAGGGTGCGTAAGAGCCAGGGATGGGGTACAGCGAGGGGGTGCCGTCGTGGTCACAAGTGGGGCGCAGTCCGTGGATGGAGTGGTGCAGCTGGAGACGAGGTTATGGAGCCAGAGACGAGATGATGGAGCCGGAGACGAGGTGGTGCTGTTGGATGATGGAATGGTGCAGCCGGGGATCGGATGGTGGAGCCGGAGACGAGATGATGGAGCCGGAGACGAGATGATGGAGCCGGAGACGAGGTGGCGCAGCCGGGTGGTGCTGTCGGATGATGGGATGGAGCCGTCGGGTGATGCGGCCGGAGACGAGATGATGGAGCCGGAGACGAGATGATGGAGCCGGAGACGAGGTGGCGCAGCCGGGTGGTGCTGTTGGATGATGGGATGGAGCCGTCGGATGATGCAGCCGGAGACGAGATGATGGAGCCGGAGACGGGGTGGCGCAGCCGGGTGGTGCTGTCGGATGATTGGATGGTGCAGCCGGGGATCGGATGGTGCAGCCTGGACGGGGTGGTGGAGCCAGGGGGTCCGGGGTAGCAGAAGAGATTGACAGCAGGCAGGTGGTCAATGGTAGCCAGGAGCCAGGCGGTCAAGTGTAACCAGGGGGGGTCAAGCACAGCCAGGGGGTCAAGCGCAGCCAGGGGGGTCAAGCGCAGCCAGGGGGGTCAAGTGCAGCCAGGAGGGTCAAGCGCAGCCAGGAGGGTCAAGCGCAGCCAGGAGGGGGAAGGGGTCAGACACGGCCAGGAGGGTAGGTTTAAGCCGGGGGCTGGGTGCGGACTGGAGCCAGATGGAGTCGGGGCCTAGATGGAGACAGGCTAAAGGCAGCAGGGGGGCCCAGGTGCAGTGGACAGGGGCCAGGAGCGGGGGCCAGGGGTAGCCTGGGGTCCAGGTTGTGTCTGGGGGCTGGTGCAGCCGGTGGATGGGGGCCCCTCTGTTTCCTCACCTGTCTGGCTGTGGTGACATGGGAGCGCTGGTGCTCCTGTCCTGGCTGTGGCTGGTTGGTGCTGGCAGGGCAGGCGGTCGCTCAGGGCGTCGGGCGCAGTGCTGCTGCTGCGGGCCGGGATCCGGCCCGCAGTGTGAGGCCGCCGGCGGGGTGCACAGTCACCGCTGCACACGTGCGAGATCCCGGAGCGGTGCGGGTGTCTCGCCGCTGTGGAGGGCAGGAGAGACGAGCCGCCTGCTAGGTGGCCGCGGGGCCTATAGTTCAGAGTGGCGCCGGGCGCCGCTGGAGGAGGCCAGCGCCCACGGTGATGGTGCCTCCAGGTGGAGCGGGACCCGCCGGGCACAGTGGGGGAGCGGGGACTCCGGGTACCAACATCCATTCTGCTCAGGAACACCAAAAGCGAGCCTTTGATCTCCGACACAACAGCAACAAAGAAATCACTGCTGGCACCATTGTTTATATCAAGAATCAATGTCGCATTCATCACATGGATTCAAAGATGGAACCATGCTGAGTTGGACCCTACTTAGTTGTGGAATCCTTAAGCAAGGGACGAGTAAAACTTAAGAACAATAAGACTGGCAAGATACTAAGCAACACCTACCATTCCAACAAGCTTAAGATTTACTAGGATAAAGAGACTTCTCTACCACCACAGTCTCCTGATGACTGTCCCAGTGACTCTGCCACACAGAAACACAAGCAAACCAAGACTTTCAACCTACTACCAAGTTCAAGAAGGAAGTATCTTACCACTACTCTTGACCTTACGTTTAGTAGGGTCGTGTACTTTGGATGCACAAGAGATCTTGGACAACCTCAGCGTACATATAAAACCAAAGGTGATGGGAACTGCTACTTTTGGGCCATCAGCTATATCCTGACAGGAGCAGAGGACAACTACTCCCTTCTCAGAGCTAAAATTATCCACCACATGAAAACTGACTTGTCCAAAAAAATACAGGGTTACTTTAATCAAGATGTGAATGAATATGTGAATGCCTCTGGCATCTCTCGTGATGGAGTCTGGGCAACTGATGCAGAAATCATGGCCACAACAAATCTGTTGAGTTGTGACATCATCATCCACACAAAAGTCGGTGACACCATGAATTGGTTGACCTACCCCGTAAGCTTCAATCTGCAATCAACAACAAAACATCCACTTTATCTTGAAAACAAGCATGATCATTTTAATGTTGTTATCAGTGTTTACCTTTGAATGTTTATATTGCAGTGTCCTGTCACCAGCCATGTGTATGATTATCATCTGAAAGCGCTCTCTGGAGCCATTAATCGCTCAATGAAAGGGCACCTTTATAAGTTGAAGTTTCAGAATGTTATGACTTTTATTATATCCTGAATGTCAAGTTTTGTATGAACTGTCAAGGTTTTCTGGTTGAAGTTAAAAAAAGACTGTGTGCTTTATCGTTTTAAACAATAAAATGTTGAAAATGATGTAATTCTGTAGTATATCACTCAATGGTGCTCATAAAAATAAAAAATCTGATATATACTATAATCTTTAATATCCTCAAGAACGGGGCCCCAAACATCACACAGGGGCCCCAGACATCACACATCGCACAGGTGCCCCAGACATCACAGAGGGGCCCCAGACATCGCACAGTATTGAGTGATATACTCAAGAACGGGCCCCAGTCATCACACAGGGGGGCAGAGACAGTGCACAGGGGAGCAGACACAGCGCAAAGCGGGGCAGACACAGCACACAGGGGCTCTGTGCGCTGTCTATTCTCCCTTGCGCACTGTCTCTTCCCCCCATTGTGCACTGTCTTCTGCCCCCGAGTGCTGCTTGTGGCCCCATGCGCTGCCAGGGGCCCTCTCTATGCTGCCTGAGTTTCTCTATGCTGCCTGGGGCCCCTGTATGCTGCCTCTGACCCCGTGCACTATCTGGGGACCTGTACACTGCCTGGAGCACCTGTGCACTGCTTGGGGCCCTGTGCACTGCCTGGGGCCTTGTGTACTGCCTGGGGTCCCTGGCACTGCTTGGGGCCTCTCTATGCTGCATGGGACCCCTGTGTGCTGCCTGGGACCCCTGAGCACTGCTTGGGGTCCTGTGGAAGCCCCTGTGTTCCACCTAGTGGCTTTGTGTGCTGCCTGGGGCCCCTGTGTGCTGCTGGGGCTCCTGTGTGCTGCCTAGGGCCCCATGCTCTGTCTGGGGCCCCTGTGTGCTGACTGGGACCTTTGAGCACTTCATGGGGCCCTGTGCACTGCCTGGGGCCCCTGTGTGCTGCTTGGGGCTCCTGAGCACTGCCTGGGGCCCTGTGCACTGCCTGGGGGCCCTGTGCACTACCTGGGTCCCTGTGCACTGCCTGGGACCCCGTGTGCTGCCTGGGGTCCCTGTGTGTTGCCAGGGCCCCTGTGCACTGACTGGGGCCCCTGTGCACTGACTGGGGCCCCTGTGCACTGACTGGGGCCCCTGTGTACTGACTGGGGTCCCTGTATTCTTCTTAGGACCCCTGATCACTGACTGGGGCCCTGTGCACTGTATAGGGCCCCTGTGTGCAGACTGGAGCCCCTCAGCACTGACTGGGGCCCTGTGTGCTGCCTGGAACCCCGTGCGCTGACTGAGGCCCCATTCACTACCTCGGGCCCTGTGTGCTGCCTCTGACCCTGTGTGCTGCCTGGGGCTTCTGAGCACTGACTGGGGCCTTTTTCTGCTGCCTGGTGCCCTGTGGGGGCCCCTGTGTTCCACCTGGGGCCCCGTGTATTCTGGCCCAGAGGGGTATAATCTTGCCTAAACCAGTTTATATCCTGGGGTATAGTTTGGGCTAGGCCATAATATACCCGGTGTATAGTCTGGGCTAGGCCACTTTAACCCTGGGTATAGCAGTTGTAAAGCACTGTGCTGATTGTATGGTTCTGCAGCAGTGCTCTTTAGCCTGAAAGAACTTTTTCAAAGTGCTGTGTGTGGCCCCCCTGCACCTCCTGTGCTGTGTGTTGCCTCTAGTGTATCCTGTGCTGTATACGTGTGGCGCCCCTCCGGGTAGGCAGCCACCAGGGGTACTGCACTCCTGCGGTTAAGGGGAGTAGTAGATCCAAAGAAAAAAGCGGCACTCACCGGTTTCTTTGTGCTCTTTTTTATTTACCTATTCCAGGTGGACAGTAGGTGGAGAGAGAGGGTGGAGAAGGAAGACAACGGCACTGTTTCGCAGGAGTTATGCTTCTATGGGTCTGTGTGACTTAGTGACCTAACGTCCCCTGAAATGTACCACAGTATAACTGGTACTGATGTGGTAGCTAAAAAGAATGGAGCTGATACCAAATTAGAGAGCAACTTGGGGGTTCACCATACTGTGGGGTGTGACACAGACTCCGGGAGTGACTGTGACTGTAAGAAAGAAAAGGAGTACAGTAAGGAAGGGCACAGCAAGGACGGGAAATCCTCTCATCGCCAAAGAAGCAAGCGCCACAAAGAAGCTGCCCAAGTGACCCCAGCTGATAATATACTGTCGGGTGCTTCTATTCCATAGTTGAGTTCTCTTCCAGACACTGAAGTGATCCAGAAGGAAGATAAGGTGGCAAACAACAATGTGATAGAGGTGAAAGTGACACAGTGTAATGACAATGCTCCAAGAGATGAAGTTGGGGAGAAGGAGCCAGCCAAGAAGATGGTGTGTCCTCTCCAGGTTCTGAGCAAGCAGCTGATGGTCGGTCAGTTAGTGGCACTATAGGAGAAGAAATCCTGTAAAGTGCTAGTGGAACTGAAGTCCATGATGGTCAAGAAGAGCATACCCATAATAGACCCACCTCTGTGGAGGCTGGGAGCAAAAACAGCGCCATGGGTGAACTAGTCAAGAATGTTGGAGACTCCAAATACTCAGAGGGTGAAGAGTTGGAGGGAGTGAAAACCTCTGAATGTGAAACTACTGAGACCCAAGAGAGAGTTGAAGGTGACATTGCTGAGGTGCATGAGAAGGCTGAAGCTCCTGCTGATGAGATCCAGGTGAAGACTGAGGGTGCAGAAGAGAAAGAAACTACAGAGGAAGTGAGTTCTTAAGCAGATACCTCCTCAAGTGATGGAAGCTCAACCAATCCGGAGGATGAAAGAAGTGAGCTAAGGAGGCTCAAGGAGATGGTACAAGCCCATTTGAAGCAAGATAAGCTCCGGAGACAG
This sequence comes from Allobates femoralis, assembly GCA_033576535.1. Lineage (NCBI taxonomy): Eukaryota > Metazoa > Chordata > Amphibia > Anura > Aromobatidae > Allobates > Allobates femoralis. The sequence goes on from JARQOC010000003.1 coordinate 394,010,934, forward strand.
GCTGTCGAAAGCCAAATAAGTACACTGAAGAGAGATGTTTGAGAGAACTCTGCTAATAAAGGAGAAGTCGAAGCAAGAGGAGATTCAAAGACAGGCTGCCAAGAACAGGGTAAGTGCACTGAAGAGAGAGATGTCCAAGCTCAGAGGTCGCCTGTTGGAAAGCCAGTCAATGATTAAGGCAGCCTTGGAGAAGATGTAGTGGCAGGTGTCTGTTCTGATAAAAAAACTACTGATGAAAGGCACCATCAGAAAAAAACAGCATCAGAAAAAACTTACCATCAATAGCCAGATACAAAACCAACATGGCACTTAGCAGGATGCAGGATGCAGTCAGACCCCCTTATGTAGAGCAAGTCCAGGTGCAGGCAGATAAAATCACCTTTACCTACAATACATGTGGGAGGTGACTTGCCATTGGGCTTGCAATAGGACGCTATTCACACTGATACACATGAAGTGGAGTGTCTGATAGCTACCCATTGGCCCTGCCACCTGACCAAATGGGCCGCCCAGCACGATACATCCGCACCGCTGGATGAACAGCGCCCCAAGGGGCCCAACCGCACCCCTCACATGTATTGTAGGTAGAGGTGATTTTATCTGCCTGTGTTGAGCCTACTGGGACGGGGTACTCGGTACCGGACCGGGTCTACCGCTGGGGGATGTCACGGGGGTCCTGGTCCGGACCGTTGTCCCGGGTCCTGGCGAGTAAAAGGGGAATATTTACAGGGGATTAAATGTTTGTCGTGACGCCACCCACGGCTTGTGGTCAATAGTGGGACCACCGCTGCTGCAGAACCTCCGGGGATGATGTTAAAGCAGCTATAGATGGAATAGTTCGCGGGTAGAACGTGGTTCCCCGGGGCAGTGATGATGTTGGTGTATTGTGTAGGCAGTTTACTGAGGCTGCCTTTCCATTTGCGTTTGGAGCGCAGCGCACCAAACGCAGCCAAACGCTTGCGCACATGCGTTCCTATGTTTAACATGGGAACACATGTGCCTGCGTATGGCCGCATTTGTGTTCGGATGCACATAATTTATGTGCCCTCCGACCGCGCTCCAAACGCAGCTTGCAGCATTTTTTTCTGCGTTCGCCGCGCTTGTTCTATCCGCAAGCGCACAAAAAATGCATTGATCTCAATGGATCCGCAGTGTCCTCTGCATGACACCGCAGGAGAACGCTGCGGACCAATTGAAATCTCTCCCGCTGGCCGCCGGTGATGTCACAGGAGATCACTAGCGGCCACCGGGAGATCAGCTGGAGTCTCTGATGATCTCCTCCTCCCCGCCGCCGGTAATCTCCTGGCGGTGTCGGCGGGGAGAAACAGCTGATGTGACAGCTGTTTGAATCTTCCTGCGCCGACATCTCCTCTCGGTGTCGGCGCAGGAGATTCAAACAGCTGAAAGATCAGCTGTTTAACCCCGCTGACACGTCCCGGAGCTTACCGGCGGCCGGGAGGAGGAGATCTCCGCCACTGATCTCCGCCTCTGGCCCGCCCCCTGACACTGCCAATTGGCTGCACGGGCTCCATAGTGATGTGTCCGCAGGCGGACATTCTCCGATGCGGACACATCATTAGAAAGAAAAATGACCCTGCTTTCACTGCGTTTGTGTCTGCATGCCATCAGCATGCAGACACAAACGCAAATGTGACACCAGCCTTACTGTCCTGCTGCAGCCTTCCTTTCCTCAGGGTTAAGAGCTGACAGACTGTGGCTCTCCAGGCTGGATTTCTCTGCAGTCCTGTTAGAGGGAATCATGTGCAGGCAATAGAGAATCATGCAAGGGAGTCAGAGGCAGGGTTCACCGTGTTTACTTAGCAGTTTATCCAGCAATTCAAGTACAGTTCTTACACGGGTTACAACTTTCCCCTCTGGGTTCTGCTTTAGTCCCTGCAGCCAGATTGTTCCTCTCTGTGACCCCTCACTCTTTCTCTGTCCTTTTGGGGGTTCACCTGGACTGCACGCTTGATTGGAGGTGCCATATGGAGAAGGTTTGCAAGAAAGGGATGAGTAGACTTTACTTCCTAAGGAAGTTAAGGTCGTTTAATGTGTGTAGCAAAATGCTTGAAATGTTCTACCAATCTATTGTGGCAATCTTTGCTGCAATAATATGGTGGGGTAGTAGTGTGCGCACAGCTGACGCTAATAAGCTGAATAAACTTATCAAGAAGGCTAGTGCGGCAGTGGGTATACAACTTAGGACTTTTGAGGAGGTATTAGAGGATAGAATTAATAAGAAATGCAAGGCTATAATGAGCAACAATACACACCCGCTCTATGAACTGTTTGCAAAGCAAAAGAGCACATTCAGCAAGCGTCTAATCCAACTAATGTGTAAAAAGGAAAGATGCAGAAAATGCAGTGCAATCTGCAGGCACTAAGTTATAGATCAGGGGGAACTGAGTAGATTAATATATAGTTTTGTGAGAAAAGATTCAGTATAGCCTGTGATATCATCATTTTAAAGAGGACCTGTCACCAAGCATATGTGGCACCCTGGCACCTGTTGGGCACCACAGAAATCCTTAGAGCACAAATGGAGTAAGTGACAGCACAGCAAAACCCACAAACACAACAACACCTTAGAACACCTGGTTTCACCCCGAGCCTCTAGGGGGAGCTCCACTGGTGACTTTTAACCAGTTCCCCCTATAAATAGAGTCTTGGAGGGAGAAACTTCAGAGTGTGGTAGACGCTACAAGAGCTGCCAGCCTGTGTGAAACCTCCACCCTATGAGGAACACACTAGGCCCAACCAGCCTGTTAGCAAGTGGAGGTCCCTGCAATTGGGACAAGAGGAAGAAGGAGATCACCTCTCAGGAAAACAGAGTTAATCTGACTCTTTTCTTAAACACCGGTTACTGGAACCGAAGCTGTGAGAGCCACCAAGCCATCACAGAGAACCAGCATACTACACAGGGCGTCTAGCCCCTGTTCACCTGTCGCACCTACCAACGAGAGCCCAGGGAAGAAGGTAGAATTATCATCGCCCTTTTACAGTGCCCTCAGTGCTGACAACCAGGTGAAATCCGTTCTATTGAACAAACTGCCCGGTCCGGAGGGATTCCACATCCTCCCGACCTTTGCACCAGAACTAGAGAAAGGAAGCCTAACACTGCTTGCTGTGAAACTTCAGAAGTGCCAACTTCACTATCCCGGTCCGAGTGTACCTGATTACCACCCAGTAAAGGTACCTAAAAGAGACTTTGTGTGGTTGTACATTACTCCTGGATTCAGCGCGCAGCATCCCGCAGCTGCCTCACAACATCTTGCGCAGCTCCCGGCTCCGGGGATTCCCGCTCATCCTGTGGGGAGCGTTCCATCTCGCTGTATAACATCCCCCGGAGACCCGAACAGCGCTGGTAAAGTTACCAGAACACCCGCAGGTGGCGTCACGAGACAAATCACCCCAACTGTTCCGCCATTCCCCATTGATCTGGACCACCGGGCCTACACCACCGCAGGCGCGGTTCCGTGACTGGAGGAGAAACAACGCCCGCTACGTGTACCCCCCGGCTACGGTGAGTCAGAATTTGGCGTCACGAACAGGATACGAGCAGGCCCGTTATCACGGGTATTGTGTGCTATTTATTAACTGTAAATATCGAACTGTACATTTGGTCCGCCATTGCTGCGCGAAAAGGCGGGAAAAGAAGGGGCGTGACTGTGCAGAGGGCGCGAAGATTGGCCCCGCCCCCACGCTCTGACGACTTCCCCTGTACGCAGCAGGAACCGGAAACTCCCGTGATGCCTCACTCCTCACCGCGAGGCCGACACTTCCGTTTGAAACCGAGGGAAAGGCTACGCTTAACTAAGGGGGAGCGACCATGAGTAACCCGGCTCCCGATCACGCGGTGCCCCCGCTAGACCAAGCGGCACCTCAAAATATACCTCTTGATGGACAGCAACCAGTCGGCGGTATGCCACCGCAACCCGCTCCAATTATGCCGATGTCTCTACCCTACGTTCCTAGTGCGACCTGGTTACCCAAGTACAGCGGTGTACCCAGTACCTTGGAGAACTTCCAGAGGAAGATATGCCAAGCGCTGGACATGTACCCGATGACCGGTAAGATAAGAGCTTCAGTTATTATGGGACAGTTAACCGGTGCAGCCGAACTGCAGAGCCGCAGCTGGCCTGTAGAAGTTCAGGAATCTGTGGAGCAGATATTCGCTAGATTAACCCGGGTCTTTGAGCGCCATACCGAAGCTGAACTAACACTGTCATTCTACCGTTGTAACCAAGGGGCACAAGAAAGTGTCCTTGATTATTCACTGCGCTTGCAAGAAGCATACAGATTGTTAAAACAAGTTGATCCTGATGGTGTCCGTGATGAGAACAAAGCGTTAATTGGACAATTTATTGTGGGCCTTAAACTATCTGAGGATAGAAAGCAAGCAAGCTGGTGGTCCATACAAAATCCAGGCGCAGAGTTTGACACCCTGAGAGACTTAACAGTTTGGGGACAACGGCTCGCTGAAGTACCTGATCCCGCTTCACAGCAGCAGCAGTACACTGACACCCCTTCCGTGCCGGCAGCAGCATCTCCAATCCCTGCGATTCAGTCCAGCGCACAGACTGTAACACCTGACCGGTTTGATCAACTGTATGCTAATGTCGAGCAGCTGATGAAAGACGTGGCCAAGCTACAAGCTGGGAGAAGACACATGACAGATGCAAGGCCATCGGACAAGATTCAACTTGCCGACAGCCCTGACGCCATCCCGTGGATGAGGAGAAAGACACAGCTGTCGCGAGGAAAACCTGCAGACCGCCGCAGTCCTGACAGACGCTGCAACAGTCAGCAGAACGACTTAGGAGGACGCAACCTGCAATCCCGTCCTTTAAACGAGCGACCCCTGGGCGAGAAGGGCCAACCCCAGGAGTAGACTGTCCAGGCCCTACGTCCAGCTGGGAACACAAGCATGTGGGAGACTGTCCATACTTACCAATCGTCATCGATGGCATCGCTATCTCCGCCTTGATAGACACTGGATCCCAGGTGACATCCATCCCTAGTACCCTTTACAAGCAGTTCTGGCCAGATGTTAAGCTAGAACCCCCTAATCCCGAGATGAACCTTGAAGCCACTAATGGTATACCGGTTACCATAGAGGGACAGTGGGAAGCTACAGTAAAGGTGGGAAGGGTGCAGTTGAAAAACCAGGGTATCTTAGTGGTCCAGGATAAGCCTAACCACAAGGATCCATATGTCATATTGGGTACCAATGTCATGATCAAATGCCTCGATGAAGTGTTGTTTTTACTCCAACAGAGTGCTGAAGCCGGTAAACCCAGAGAAAAGAGGGCTATCCAAAAGCAGATCAGAGCTCTGGTGTATCAACAACAGGTAACATTGTCAAATGGTGAGATTGGCAGAGTAAGGGTCACAGATCCCATTCCAATTGTGGTACCACCCAGAAGTGAAATGATGATCTGGTGTCGAGCAGCCATAGGCCTCAGAGGGCAGGACTACCAAGCTGTAGTAGAACCTGTAATGTCCGATAGTAGTCCTACTCTCTTGACAGCCAGAGGGTTAGTCGACGTAAGAAAGGGGAGAGTCCCCGTACGCATACTAAATTATGGTGATGACGAAGTCAGACTGCCAAGATATGCAACTGTCGCAAAGTTGTACCAAGTAAAAGATGATGCTGTGATTGATGTAAAATCCTCAAACCAAACAGTCACTGATGAACCCCCTCACTCCAAAGATCAGTTAGAGAAATGGTGTCAGGAGCTCAGTGTAGGAACTGACAATACACCTTCTCACCAGAAAAATGGAGTATACCGGGTAGTTCGGGAGTATGAGCAAGTGTTCAGCAAACACCCACTTGACTTTGGGAGGGTTAAAGGGGTACAACATCATATCCCAACAAACAACCATGCACCCATCAAAGAAAGGTACAGGCCTATACCACCCACTCACTACCAGAAAGCAAAGGAAATGCTTCAGGACAGGGGCGTAACTACCGGCATAGCAGACGTAGCAGTCGCTTTGGGGCCCGGCCCTTGTGGGGGGCCCGGACCCAGCGCCGCTACGCTGCTATCCGGTCAGCTACAGGCCCCCAGTGTGTATATACAGGTCCCCCACTCCTCCTCTGCTGCACACGTCACCTGTAAAGGAATACATCATACTTACTTATCTCTGCCGGCTGCCGCCGCTCTGCACCGCGCTCCGTCTTCATCCAGCTTCTTCCTGGTTGTGACGTCATTTCCTGCGCCCGGCGGTCACAACCAGGAAGAAGCTGGATGAAGACGGAGCGCGGTGCAGAGCGGCGGCAGCCGGCAGAGATAAGTAAGTATGATGTATTCCTTTACAGGTGACGTGTGCAGCAGAGGAGGAGTGGGGGCCTGTATATACCCACCAGGGGCCTGTATACTACCACCAGGGGCTCTGTATACTACCACCACCAGGGGCCTGTATACTACCACCAGGGGCTCTGTATATACCCACCAGGGGCTCTGTATATACCACCAGGGGCTCTGTATATACCACCAGGGGCTCTGTATACTACCACCACCAGGGGCTCTGTATACTACCACCACCAGGGGCTCTGTATACTACCACCACCAGGGGCCTGTATACTACCACCAGGGGCCTGTATACTACCACCAGGGGCTCTGTATACTACCAACACCAGGGGCTCTGTATATACCACCAGGGGCCTGTATACTACCACCAGGGGCTCTGTATACTACCACCACCAGGGGCTCTGTATACTACCAACACCAGGGGCTCTGTATATACCACCAGGGGCCTGTATACTACCACCAGGGGCTCTGTATACTACCACCACCAGGGGCTCTGTATACTACCACCACCAGGGGCCTGTATACTACCACCAGGGGCTCTGTATATACCACCAGGGGCTCTGTATACTACCACCACCAGGGGCTCTGTATACTACCACCACCAGGGGCCTGTATACTACCACCAGGGGCTCTGTATATACCACCAGGGGCTCTGTATACTACCACCACCAGGGGCTCTGTATACTACCACCACCAGGGGCTCTGTATACTACCACCACCAGGGGCCTGTATACTACCACCAGGGGCTGTATACTACCACCAGGGGCCTGTATACTACCACCCAGGGGCTCTGTATACTACCACACCAGGGGCTCTGTATATACCACCAGGGGCCTGTATACTACCACCAGGGGCTCTGTATACTACCACCACAGGGGCTCTGTATACTACCACACCAGGGGCTCTGTATACTACCACCACCTGATACACCGGGCCTGTATACTACCACCAGGGGCCTGTATACTACCACCACCAGGGGCTCTTATACTACCACCACCATGGGCTGTAACTACACCGGGCTTATACTACCACCAGGCCGATCACCACCAGGGCTCTGAACTCCACAGGGCTCTGTATACTACCACCACCAGGGGCTCTGTATACTACCACCACCAGGGGCCTGTATACTACCACCAGGGGCTCTGTATATACCCACAAGGGGCTCTGTATATACCACCAGGGGCTCTGTATATACCACCAGGGGCTCTGTATACTACCACCACCAGGGGCTCTGTATACTACCACTACCAGGGGCCTGTATACTACCACCAGGGGCTCTGTATATACCACCAGGGGCTCTGTATACTACCACCACCAGGGGCTCTGTATACTACCACCACCAGGGGCTCTGTATACTACCACCACCAGGGGCCTGTATACTACCACCAGGGCCTGTATACTACCACCAGGGGCTCTGTATACTACCAACACCAGGGGCTCTGTATATACCACCAGGGGCCTGTATACTACCACCAGGGGCTCTGTATACTACCACCACCAGGGGCTCTGTATACTACCACCTCCAGGGGCCTGTATACTACCACCAGGGGCTCTGTATATACCACCAGGGGCTCTGTATACTACCACCACCAGGGGCTCTGTATACTACCACCACCAGGGGCCTGTATACTACCACCAGGGGCTCTGTATATACCACCAGGGGCTCTGTATACTACCACCACCAGGGGCTCTGTATACTACCACCACCAGGGGCTCTGTATACTACCACCACCAGGGGCCTGTATACTACCACCAGGGGCCTGTATACTACCACCAGGGGCTCTGTATACTACCAACACCAGGGGCTCTGTATATACCACCAGGGGCCTGTATACTACCACCAGGGGCTCTGTATAACTACCACCACCAGGGGCTCTGTATACTACCACCACCAGGGGCTCTATATACTACCACCACCATGGGCCTGTATACTACCACCAGGGGCCTGTATACTACCACCAGGGGCTCTGTATACTACCACCACCAGGGGCTCTGTATACTACCACCACCAGGGGCTCTGTATACTACCACCACCAGGGGCTCTGTATACTACCACCACCAGGGGCTCTGTATACTACCACCACCAGGGGCCTGTATACTACCACCAGGGGCCTGTATACTACCACCAGGGGCTCTGTATACTACCACCAGGGGCTCTGTATACTACCACCACCAGGGGCTCTGTATATACCACCAGGGGCCTGTATACTACCACCAGGGGCTCTGTATACTACCACCACCAGGGGCTCTGTATACTACCACCACCAGGGGCTCTGTATACTACCACCACCAGGGGCCTGTATACTACCACCAGGGGCCTGTATACTACCACCAGGGGCTCTGTATACTACCAACACCAGGGGCCTGTATACTACCACCAGGGGCTCTGTATACTACCACCAGGGGCTCTGTATATACCACCAGGGGCCTGTATACTACCACCAGGGACCTGTATACTACCACCAGGGGCTCTGTATACTACCACCAGGGGCCTGTATATACCACCACCAGGGCTCTGTATAATACCACCAGGGGCCTGTATATACCACCACCAGGGGCTCTGTATACTACCACCAGGGGCTCTGTATATACCACCACCAGGGGCCTGTATATACCACCACCAGGGCCTGTATATACCACCACCAGGGGCCCTGTATACCACCACCAGGGGCCTGTATATACCACCACCAGGGGCCCTGTATACCACCACTGGGGCCTGTATATACCACCACTGCGGAGGCTGCTGTAATACTGCTGGGGCCTGTATATACCACTGGAGAGGCTGCGGAATACCACTGGGCTGCTGTATATACTGCTGGGGCCTGTAAGGGGGTGTGTCTTGAAGGGGTGTGTCATTTGGGGGGGCGTGTCTTGGAGGGGCGTGTCATTGGGGGCGTGTCTTGGAGGGGGCCCCGTTCAAAAGTTTGCTATGGGGCCATGCCAGTTCTAGTTACGCCCCTGCTTCAGGACATGAAGAATGCAGGAGTCATTAGGGATAGCTGTAGTCCCTGGGCCGCACCACTAGTCCTGGTTAAAAAGAAAGATGGTAGTATGAGGATGTGCGTAGACTATAGGCAAATCAACAAAGTCACACACAAGGATTCATACCCGTTACCACGCATAGAAGAGTCATTAGCTGCACTCAAATCTGCCAATTACTTCTCCACATTAGATCTTACTAGTGGGTACTGGCAGGTTGCCGTTGCAGAAGAGGATCGTGAGAAGACAGCCTTCACTACTCCCATGGGCTTATGCGAGTTCAACAGTATGCCATTCGGTTTGTGCAATGCCCCAGGCACATTTCAGAGACTTATGGAGTGTTGTTTGGGCCACAAGAACTTTGAGACTGTCTTGTTATACCTTGATGATGTCATTGTCTACTCTCAGACCTATGAAGATCACCTCCAACACCTGAGTGAAGTGTTCGAGTCACTGTCCAAGTACGGGATGAAACTGAAACCGTCCAAGTGCCACCTGCTGAAACCCAAGGTCCAATACCTAGGACATGTGGTCAGTGCCGAAGGCGTAGCACCGGATCCGGATAAGGTCACCGTCATCAAGGACTGGCCAGCACCCACCAATCACAAAGAGGTACGTCAATTTCTAGGACTGGTCGGGTACTACCGACGCTTCATCAAAGGCTATACCAAGATAGCCGCACCCATGCAAGATTTATTAGTAGGTCAATCCAAAAACGGCAAGATCAGGGGACCCCCGTTCCACTGGGGCCCAGAGCAGGACAAATCATTCCAAACGCTGAAAGATGCTTTAACTGGAGAAGAAATCCTGGCCTACCCTGACTACAATCTACCGTTTTTACTGTACACAGACGCAAGCAATGAAGGCTTGGGAGCAGTCCTATCTCAACGTCAGCAGGGCAAAGAGAAGGTGATAGCCTACGCCAGCAGAAAGCTCCGTCCCACCGAAAGGAACCCGGAGAATTACAGCTCCTTCAAGCTGGAGTTCCTGGCCCTGGTCTGGGCGATCACAGAGCGTTTCAAGCATTACCTGGCCTCCGCCCCGTTCACAGCTTTCACAGACAACAATCCTCTAACACACTTAGAGACTGCAAAGCTGGGAGCCCTAGAACAGCGTTGGGTAGCAAGACTCGCTAACTACGACTTCACTGTAAAGTACCGGGCAGGTCACAAGAACGACAATGCTGATGCCCTGTCCTGAATGCCTCATCTTCCTGAAGAGGGAGAAGACATAGATGACCTGGAAGAGATTGAACTACCTGCTTTCCACCATTCAGGTACAGCAACATGTCATCAGAGAAACCAGACCCGTGTAGAGAGGACCGTGAACCCGTTACCTCACCATGACTGGAAGGAGGCTCAAGCCAACGACCCAGATGTCAGCCTGGTAAGTACCTGATCACTCAAGAACACGCCAACATGGACTCTGATGCCTCATCAACTGCTAAACGCCTGTGGAAGGAGAAAGGAAGGTTATTTGTCTACCAAGGTAAACTATGCAGAAGATACCTCAATCCACGAGCCCATGAACTCATCTGGCAGATCGTAGTTCCCAAGACCGAAGTCCAAATGATCCTTGAAGCATACCATGATGATGCCGGACACTTTGGATGGAAGAAACTGGAGAGACTCCTGAAGGATCGGTTCTACTGGGTCGGTATGCGAGGCTCCATTGACAAATGGTGTAAAAACTGTGGACCATGTCACCTTCGAAGGAAAGACCATCTAACTCAGAAAGCTCCACTGCAGCCAATTGTTACCACCAAACCTCTTGAAATAGTTGCTCTCGACCACGTGAAGCTTACCCCAAGTCGAACCGCTCTCACCATCGTCGATCACTACTCAAGATTCCTGGTAGTCGTTCCAGTTAAGGATTTAACTGCTGAGGTAGCAGCCAAAGCGTTCCAGAGTTACTTCTGTCGCCCCCATGGGTATCCAGACTAAGTCTTAACTGACCAAGGGCCAGCCTTCGAATCAGCTCTGTTCCAAGAATTCTTAGGGCTGTATGGGTGTAAGAAAATCCGCACAACACCTTATCATCCTCAGACGAACGGTTTATGTGAGAAGATGAACCACATAGTCATTGACATGCTCAAGACCTTACCAGTGGAAGAGAGAAATCAATGGCCAGAGAAACTTCCAGATCTCGTGGACATCTACAACCACATACCTGTCAGTTCGACAAACTATACACCTGCTTACTTGATGAGAGCAAGACCAGGTAAACTGCCTATTGATTTGCAGATGGGAACCATTGAACCCACAGAAGATTCTTCTGATGAAGACTGGGTCAGCCAACGCCAAGAAAAGTACAGGAAAGTACAAGAAAGTGTTGAAAGAAACCTGGAAATCAGTAGAACCAAGCAAGAAAAAGACTTCAACAAGCACGCCTCAGCTAAACCACTAGCTATAGGTGATGTAGTGCTGAAAAGAAAAAGAAAAACCAACAAATTGGATAACAGTTGGGAATCCGTACCCTACACCGTTATGCCGTCACACTATGACAACTCAAAAACTTGTGTTATTAGCAAAGACAATGGGAATACTATTGCAACTGTCTCAAGGGATCATTTGAAGAAATGCCCGCCACAGTTAATCCCACAAGCAACCAGTTACCCTACTGTAACTACAGATGAAGAAACAAAAGAAAAACTAGTCCTTACAGAAATTGGATACTTACCAGCTGATTGGCCACAAATAGGTGAAGCATTCCTCATACCAGTTATGCATTTCTACCAACCTGTCAAAGATCAGCCAAAACCAAATCCAATCCAACAAGTCCAACAAGAAGAAGTCCAAGTGCAAGAATTGCAGCCTGTTATCATGGAACCTGAGATTCCTGTAAACGGTCAGCCTGCTAGTCCCACAGTAAGAGAAGCCATTCCTACTCAACTACCTACAGAGGTTAGTCCAGTTGATAGACTCCGCACTTACTATGGTCTACCACAAAGCAGACATAGAGTATTACCAACCACTTCGTACACTACACCAACTGCTTTGGAAACACCCACACTACGCAGATCCACACGTAGTACATTAGGTCAACCCCCACACAAACTTGGAGAATGGGTTTAAAATGTAGTGGAAAATGTAACCTGTAAGTGTTGTAAATAGCTAACCAGTTTTCAAAACCTGTAAAAAGTAGTGTACAGAAGGGTGGAGGAACTGGGCTCTGTCCCAAGTATACTAAGTTGGGGACAGAAAGCGCCTGGTAAGGTATAGAAGGTTAGTACCGGCCTCCCAAGCAGAGACACCCGTAGGGAATGTATAAAGTTACCGTGTATCCCTGGACTTTGCCTTTTTCCCTTTTTCACAAACTTTGAACAATTGTCACAGGACTTGTGTGACCACTAACTTTACCTTTTCCAGCCTGCGGCAGATGGACTAGTGCCGTACGGACTGCTTTTCATATTTTTCACTTCCTTTTCAGTGATTTTTGTGTTTTCTTTAAGACTCTGTAATTAACTGTTAGAAAATGCTTAGTGTTAAGTTGTTAAAAGAACTTTTTGCTCAGCCGGGAGAACTGAGGTTAACTAAGGGGGAATGTGGCACCCTGGCACCTGTTGGGCACCACAGAAATCCTTAGAGCACAAATGGAGTAAGTAACAGCACAGCAAAACCCACAAACACAACAACACCTTAGAACACCTGGTTTCACCCCGAGCCTCTAGGGGGAGCTCCACTGGTGACTTTTAACCAGTTCCCCCTATAAATAGAGTCTTGGAGGGAGAAACTTCAGAGTGTGGTAGACGCTACAAGAGCTGCCAGCCTGTGTGAAACCTCCACCCTATGAGGAACACACTAGGCCCAACCAGCCTGTTAGCAAGTGGAGGTCCCTGCAATTGGGACAAGAGGAAGAAGGAGATCACCTCTCAGGAAAACAGAGTTAATCTGACTCTTTCCTTAAACACCGGTTACTGGAACCGAAGCTGTGAGAGCCACCAAGCCATCACAGAGAACCAGCATACTACACAGGGCGTCTAGCCCCCTGTTCACCTGTTGCACCTACCAACGAGAGCCCAGGGAAGAAGGTAGAATTATCATCGCCCTTTTACAGTGCCCTCAGTGCTGACAACCAGGTGAAATCCGTTCTATTGAACAAACTGCCCGGTCCGGAGGGATTTCACATCCACCCGACCTTAGCACCAGAACTAGAGAAAGGAAGCCTAACACTGCTTGCTGTGAAACTGCAGAAGTGCCAACTTCACTATCCCGGTCCGAGTGTACCTGATTACCACCCAGTAAAGGTACCTAAAAGAGACTTTGTGTGGTTGTACATTACTCCTGGATTCAGCGCGCAGCATCCCGCAGCTGCCTCACAACATCTTGCGCAGCTCCCGGCTCTGGGAATTCCCGCTCATCCTGTGGGGAGCGTTCCATCTCGCTGTATAACATCCCCCGGAGACCCGAACAGCGCTGGAAAAGTTACCAGAACACCCGCAGGTGGCGTCACGAGACAAATCACCCCAACTGTTCCGCCATTCCCCATTGATCTGGACCACCGGGCCTACACCACCGCAGGCGCGGTTCCGTGACTGGAGGAGAAACAACGCCCGCTACGTGTACCCCCCGGCTACGGTGAGTCACATACAAGGCAAGGGGTCCCCCAGTCCTTGAGCCCCCTGTACCCCGAACTTTGAACTTTGAAAACTTACATTGTGGAGCCAAATAGGAGGTGGCTTGTGGCTGAAGCCAAAGGGCAGTTTCACACTCCTTGTATGTTTAATCCGCCCACCGCCGCCTCCCTGGTGCCAATCATTGTCTCCCTCGCCTGCTGCATAGTACACAGAGCTTAAAGGGTTGTCCGGGCTTATTTTTTATTTCATATTTATATCTAGGCTGCAAAATGTTGACAATCTGCAATATACATGTTGTCAACATTTTGCAGGGTTTCCTAGATATAACACATTTACTGATGGCAGAGAGTGTCCAGGGGGTGTGATTGTGCATACTGGTCGTTTACACCTACTGTAGCACAATCACACCCCCTCCCCTATACCTAGTATGGCCAGCCACCCCCAGGCCATACATGCCCGCCCCCTGCCCACTAAACACTATGTAATGAAACCACCCCCAGGGCTCCTACTGGCCGCCCCAGCCCCTAAATCACCACCCACCCTCTGCAAAACAGCGGTCCCCAGTGCACTTATACAAGGTGCCGAAACCGCTGCTGTGAAAGCGATTCCGGCACACTGTCAGTGCAGCAGGGGACCCGCTGCATATGTGTGCTGCTCACCCTCCTCTTGTGCAGCCGGTCACGGTCCGCCCTGGTCCCGGTCATCTGCAGCCGGGCTCCACACACTGCAGCCGGGCTCTCCACACTGCAGCCGGGCTCTCCACACTGCAGCCGTATCTGTAATGTGTGCGGAGCGGTGCCCGTCGCCCGATCTCCCCAGACCTCCAGTACCATAGAGCAGAGGCTGTGGAGCGGTCCTCTCTAAACCGCTCCACCAGCTCTATGGTACTGGAGGTCTGAAGAGATCTGGCGACGGGCACCGCTCCGCACACATTACAGATACGGCTGCAGTGTGGAGAGCCCGGCTGCAGTGTGGAGAGCCCGGCTGCAGTGTGTGGAGCCCGGCTGCAGATGACCGGGACCAGGGCGGACCGTGACCGGCTGCACAAGAGGAGGGTGAGCAGCACACATATGCAGCGGGTCCCCTGCTGCACTGACAGTGTGCCGGAATCGCTTTCACAGCAGCGGTTTCGGCACCTTGTATAAGTGCACTGGGGACCGCTGTTTTGCAGAGGGTGGGTGGTGATTTAGGGGCTGGGGCGGCCAGTAGGAGCCCTGGGGGTGGTTTCATTACATAGTGTTTAGTGGGCAGGGGGCGGGCATGTATGGCCTGGGGGTGGCTGGCCATACTAGGTATAGGGGAGGGGGTGTGATTGTGCTACAGTAGGTGTAAACGACCAGCTTGCACAATCACACCCCCTGGACACTCTCTGCCATCAGTAAATGTGTTTATATCTAGGAAACCCTGCAAAATGTTGACAACATGTATATTGCAGATTGTCAACATTTTGCAGCCTAGATATAAATATGAAATAAAAAATAAGCCCGGACAACCCCTTTAATGCAGTGCTGGCCGCTTTGCCCCATTTCCTACGGTGACGTCACCGCTTATACCCGCCCTGCTCCATGGTTAACATGGAGCAGGGTGGGGAAAGCCGATGATGTCACAGCAGAAGGCTGGCCGGCCCACCTCCTGCTGTGACATCACCGCTTATACCCGCCCTGCTCCATGTTAACCATGGAGCAGGGTGGGTATAAGCAGTGACGCCAGCGCAGGAGGTGGGGCAAAGCAGCCAGCACTGCAATAAGCTCTGTGTACTATGCATCAGGCGAGGGAGACAATGATTGGCATCAGGGAGGTGCCGGTGGGCGGATTAAACATACAGGGGGTGTGAAACTGCCCTTTGGCTCCAGCCACAAGCCACCTCCTGTTTGGCTCCACTATGTAAGTTTTCAAAGTGTATTATCTCTGGGTGCAGGGGAGCTCAAGGGCTGGGGGACCCCTTGCCTGAATGCAGCAGACATGCTGCATTCAGTGCTGTAATTAGATCACCATTTATGGTTGGTGACAGGTCCTCTTTAAACCCCTGCTCTTTCTGGGATTTTGGGTCCAGTGGGCAGCCCTATCAGTTAGTTACAGCTGTTTCTGTATGCACACTTATACAAGGATAGCTGCCAGTCACTGATACGACAGCCCTCTGGACTCAAAATCCAGAAAGAGCAGTGGTTTAACCCTAGAAAGCATACCTGGGGCCTCACAGGCCTGCTAGGTTACTTGTTTTCTATTTTCTGTAAAATTACTTTAGTTAGAATTTTGAAACTCTAGGAATTCCTCAGGTATATAGTTGTTAGTAATTTCCAGTTCATATATTTTTATGTTATAGGCATTTTGGTAAAAAAAATTTTTTTTGGGACTACCCCATATTCACATACCTGGGGTCTTTTAGGCCTGTACTTGGTTTACATGTGATCCTCAGTCTTTTTGTCTGTACTGTTGCTGGGGAAGACTTTGTTTTTATTACTCAATCTTTATGACTCTGCTGTTGCTGGGAAGAGTGTGGATTCTGCCTGACTACATGGTCATGTGATCTTGGGAGGGAGGCTCCCTCACAAAGTCATGCGTCTCTGACATTATCGCAGGTCATGAACACACAGGAACAGGAGGACAGACAGCATCCTGTTCATTGTTGCTACTTGCTGAAGAGACTTTGGAGAAAGGAGTCAGCTTTCTTGTTTCTGGAAAAATAAACTTTCTGAGCTTCAAAAATCCAGAGGCTTCTACTGCACCTAAAAGAAAGTGGTGACCGGCTGAAGGTAAAGGGGGACTGCACTTTACCTTTAGCACACACACTAACAAAGAGTGCACAACCCTGATTGTAATCATTTTTTTTTTCATTTTAGTTTACTGACATCTAATGTTACAATGGCACAGCCTACATCCAGGGGTTTGACTGACCAAGAAATCGAGGCAATCATTTTTGACAGTGATGAAGACAGTGAACTTTCTTTGTCCGATGAAGAGAACATGCCACCAGCTAATGTTTCTACTTCATCGTCCAGTGATTCTTCAGATGATGAAGAAGTAGAGGATCCAGCAGAAGGTACAAATAGAACATCTAAAACTAATGTTTTTTGGAACAGTACTGCTGGGGTTCTTGGACGCACCCCATCACATAATATTATGAGAGTTGCTGAAGGCACTGTCGGAATTCTCCAATTCTTGTCCAAAAGAGATGTTTTCTGTAAATTTTTTTCAGATGATATTGTAGATGAGGTAGTTTTGTGTACTAACTTAAAAGGAAAACATATCACTTCAAGAAGAAAAAAAACATGGAAACATAACAAAAGAGGAACCATATGGTTATATTGCCCTTACTCTTCTGGCAGGGTGTATAAAATTGTCCGATGTTCCAATCAGAGAATTATTTCTGAATCCTTTTTCAGATCCACACTACAAAGCTACAATGTCAGTCAATAGATTTGAGAATATTCGGTGAAGCCTTCGTTTTGATGATAAGAGAACTCATCCTGTGAGGTTGTAAACAGATACATTAGCCCCTATTAGCTACATCTGGAATCTTTTCATCAAAAACTGCAAAGCTTTACCATTCTAATGACAATGTGACAGTGGATGAGCAACTTCTTGCCTTTAGGGGACGTTGCAAATTCATTCAGTATATGCCCAGTAAACCTGCCAAGTATGGCATAAAAATTTTCTGGATTGTGATTCTACAAGCCATTATACCATGAATGGTCTGATTTACTGTGGCAAAGAAGCTGATGCTCCAGTCCAGAAAGACCTATGTTCTGACATAGTAAAAACACTTGCAGTAACAATTTTCAATTCTGGAATTATATATACCGTATATACTCGTGTATAAGCCAAGTTTTTCAGCCCAAAATTTGGGCTGAAAAGTCTTCCCCTCGGCTTATACACGGGTCAATACGGTAGTCGGGGCCCGGCGCTCATTATATATGCACTGCTTCCCCCTGTCAATCAGCGGCAGGGGGAAGCAGTGCATATGTGCCCCCAAATGCTGGCACTCTCCCCCCTTGTAAGGGCCCTCCCCCACTGCGTATCTTACCATCCCGGTCTTCTGCACAGCGCCGCTCCTCGGTGCTCCGTCCTCGCTGCTCCCGTCCTGCTACATCCGGGATCTCCGGCCGTCGCAGGCATATGACGTCATCGCGCGACGGCCGGGGATCCCGGATGCAGCGAGGACGGAGCATGAAGAATTGAGCACCGAGGAGCGGCGCTGAGCAGAAGACCGGGATGGTAAGATAAGCAGCGGGGGGGCCCTTACAAGGGGGGCGAGTGCCAGCATTTGGGGGCTGCTATAATGTTTTACTCCCTGGGGGCTGTATATACACTGGGCTGTATATACCACTGGGGCTGTATATACCACTGGGCTGCTGTATACTACCACTGGGCTCTATATACCACTGGGGCTGCTGTATACTACCACTGGGGCTCTATATACCACTGGGGCTGCTGTATACTACCACTGGGGCTTATATACCACTGGGGCTGCTGTATACTACCACTGGGGCTGTATATACCACTGGGGCTGCTGTATACTACCACTGGGGCTGTATATACCTCTGGGGCTGCTGTATACTACCACTGGGGCTGTATATACCCCACTGGGGTGCTGTATATACCTCTGGGCTGCTGTATACACCACGGGGCTGTATATACCACTGGGCCTGTATATACCACTGGGTCTGCTGTATACACCTCGGCTAACTACACTGGGCGTACCTGCTGCTGTATACTAACACTGGGGCTGCTGCTGTATATACCACTGGGGGCTGCTGTATATACACCTCTGAAGGGGGTGCTGTGTACCACACTGCTGGGGGCTGTATACCTGTGCTGGGGTCCACCCTCGGCTTATACACGAGTCAATAGGTTTTCCCAGGTTTTGGGGGCAAAAGTAGGGGGGTCGGCTTATACACGGGTCAGCTTATACACGAGTATATACGGTATATATAAAGAATAATATATTGCTTGTTTTAAGCCGGTGTAATTACTTTGTTTTGTTTTATGCACATAATTATAATGTTTTTAAATATTCACATGTCAAATAAACTTTGAAAAGTATTTCTATTTGAGTTACTCCATATTATTTCAACACAGGCCTAAACGGCCCAAGGTATGTGTGAGTGTAGATTTCTATGGTTGCGCGTTCTAGGGTTAAATGATGTAATCAAAGGTTATACTGAATATTTTCTCACAAAATTATATATCAATCTACTCAGTTCCACCTGCTCTATAACATGGTGTCTGCAGATTCCACTGCATTTTTAAGGTGATGGGTTCTTTCAAAATTGTTTATCTGAGGGGAAATTATGGCAATATAGGCTGTCTAAGTCAACTCTGAAAACAGGCTCTGTAAAACACTTTCTTAAAATTGGTGCTTCATGAGTGAACTCTGCAAATATAAGCTGTTTGTGTCAACTCTAAAAACAGATTCTGTAGGGGCAGGGCCGTATTTGGAGTTCCTGCTGCCCTAGGCACTGTCAGTGGTCACCCCCCCCCTTGTCACGGCTCCTCCCCCATCATGGACCCTCCCCTATCACGGCTCCTCCCATGTTGCAGCCCCTCCCCCCGTCACGGACAATCTTCCCCCTAGTCGCAGCCATCCCCCAAACTTCATGTAGCTTCTCCCCCCACATTTCATCATGTAGTACATATAAAAGGTTTGTCCAGTCACAATACAGAGACCTAGAGTAGATATGACAGGCTCAGACCCCAATTTAGGTGCTCATGGAAAAAAAAAACAAGCTAAAGTATAGGAGTAGCCCCTGCTCGCTAATGTCATGAAAAATAGAGTCTTTGCAACGACAGTCTTTTTGTTGTGATTTTATTAAGTGTGGTGTTACAATCCAACGTTTCAGCTCTACATCTCGAGCTTTCATCAGGGATATGACTTGGTCCTTGGTTTCGGGGTATATGTATAGGTGGTATAGGTTTACTATTATGGTCCAGCTAGGCTGAGGTCATCCCTTACAAGAATGAGGGGTTATTGTGTTAGCACAGGTGGAGTACCTTATGCTAGAGGGATAAATGAGAAGGAGACCTCAGGTGTGTATCGCTGGAACGGTACCTATAGTGACCACGATGTGTAAGGTCAGCACGTGACTCCCGTCCTTGTGTCCTAAGTCTGGTCAGGTGTAGAGGAGGCCACCTGTGCTAATACAATAACTCCTCATTCTCTCCTGTGACATCTGTGACTTCAATTGAGTCCAGACCAGCAGGACTACCCTTGTAAGGGATGACCTCACCCTAGCTGGACTATAATAGTAAATCTATACCACCTATACATATACCCCGAAACCAAGGACCAAGTCATATCCCTGATGAAAGCTCAAGATGTAGAGCTGAAACGTTGGATTGTAACACCACACTTAATAAAATCACAACAAAAAGACTGTTGTTGCAAAGACTCTATTTTTCAAGATACTAGTGTGCCGGGGCTACTCCTATACAATACAGAGACCTACTGACAGGAAGTTTACATTGTGAGCCCCTATGGGGACAGTGTTGATGATGTATGTAAGGTGCTGTGGAGTTCATAGTGTAATATAAATGCAAAAAATATTATTCTTAATATGATGTCACAATACCGGGATCTGAGGATCTTCTATTTCGAGGTCAGGAGCTCTCTGATGCCATGTTGCTGTCTGTCTTGCTGTCGTCGTCTTTTGACACTGCAGTGCGGTGGACAAGAGAGCATTAACTGGTTAATAACAAGAAGCATGGAGTGTACTAACTGATCCATAATCCCCCCCATACCATGGAGTATGGTGTGTACTAACTGAGCCATAACCCCCCCATACCATGTCCAGCAGACATTGTAGGATTACTATATGGATTTTAGTATTAGGGTACGGACACACTGGTGTGAAACTAGGATGAGTGCAATGTGTGATTTTATTGCATTGCAGTCGGACCAATGTTAATCAATCTCTGAGAGCACAATGACGAGTGTCAGACGCTTTTTCTCAGCCAGATTCAGGATGAGAAAAAAGTCACAACATGCTGCGACAGTATGTGATTCATGTACAAGACTCGCCAATGCAAGTCTATGGGTCTGACAAAATCACGGACCGCACATGAACCATCCGAGTCGGACATGTTTTTTTCACGGATACATTATCATTCTGCAGCTGAGAACACTGTAAAATGTTCCTGTAAATGATTCTACAGTAATAGCTGCTGAGGAAAGAACAGATTGCACACGGACATCACACGGATGAGATCTGAGAGAAATGTCGGACACTCGCACAGCAGTTGGATGCCAAACAGACTAAAAAAACAGATGTCACTCGTCCAACTCTCCTGGATGAGAAACAGACCAATTTTAAAGCGACGGGAGACAGTGTACCACCATGTCTTCAGCTCCGTGCTGTGCACAGACAGTGCGCCACCATGTCCTCAGCTCCGTGCTGTGCACAGACAGTGTGCCACCATGTCCTCAGCTCCGTGCTGTGCACAGACAGTGTGCCACCATGTCCTCAGCTCCGTGCTGTGCACAGACAATGTACCACCATGTCCTCAGCTCCGTGCTGTGCACAGACAATGTACCACCATGTCCTCACCTCCATGCTGTGCACAGTGTTCCACGATGTCCTCAGCTCTGTACGTGTACCACCATGTCCTCTTGCGCCAGCCCATTCCATGTCCTCTGCGCCCACCCACCTCCATGTCCTCTGCGCACACCCCCTCCATGTCCTCTGCGCACCCCCTCCATGTCCCTGCCACCCACCTCCTATGTCCTCTGCGCACCCCCTCCATGTCCCCTGCGCACCCCCTCCATGTCCCATGCGCACCCCCTCCATGTCCCCTGCGCACCCCCTCCATGTCCCCTGCGCACCCCCTCCATGTCCCCTGCACACCCCTCCATGTCCCCTGCACCACACTCCATGTCCTCTGCACACACTCCATGTCCCCTGCACCCCACTCCATGTCCCCTGCACCCCCCTCCATGTCCCCTGCGCACCCCCTCCATGTCTCCTGCACACCCCTCCATGTCCCCTGCACACCCCTCCATGTCCCCTGCACACCCCTCCATGTCCCCTGCACCCCCCCTCCATGTCACCTGCACCCCCCCTCATGTCCCCTGCACCCCTCTCCATGTCCCCTGCACGCCCCTCCATGTCCCCTGCACCCCTCTCCATGTCCCCTGCACACCCCTCCATGTCCCCTGCACCACACTCCATGTCCTCTGCACACACTCCATGTCCCCTGCACACACTCTATGTCCCCTGCACCCCCTCCATGTCCCATGCGTACCCCTCCGTGTCCCCTGCGCACCCCTCCATGTCCCCTGCACCCCCCTCCATGTCCTCTGCACCCCCCTCCATGTCCTCTGCACCCCCCTCTATGTCCTCTGCACCCCCCTCCATGTCTTCTGCACCCCCCCTCCATGTCCCCTGCACCCCCCTCCACGTCACCTGCACACCCTTCCATGTCACCTGCACACCCCTCCATGTCCCCTGCACACCCCTCCATGTCCTCTGCACCACACTCCATGTCCCCTGCACCCCCCTCCATGTCCTCTGCACCCCCCTCCATGTCCCCTGCACCCACACTCCATGTCCCCTGCACCCACACTCCATGTCCCCTGCACCCACACTCCATGTCCTCTGTGCACCACACTCCATGTCCTCTGTGCACCACACTCCATGTCCTCTGTGCACCACACTCCATGTCCTCTGCACCCCCCCTCCATGTCCCCTGCACCCCCTCCCCATGTCCCCTGCACCTCCCTCCATGTCCTCTGCACCCCCCCTCCATGTCCCCTGCACCCCCCCTCCATGTCCTCTGCACCCCCCCTCCATGTCCTCTGCACCCCCCCTCCATGTCCTCTGCACTCCTCTCCATGTACCTTGAATAGTCAGTCCCAGCTCCTGTTGACAATTCTTCTTGCCGGGCAAAATGTGGCTCTGCCCACCCGAATCACATAAGCGTGACGTCATCACAGGTCCTGGCTGTTCCACCAGGCAACTGTACACTATGACCCCCGTCGGCCGCCGCCTGCCATCAATCATGCTGTCTGCAGCAGCGTCATGCGGCGGCACCACCACCACTCCAGCTCCTCTTCCGGACTGCCAGTGATAGTGAGGTGAGGTGGGTGGGCGCAATGGCCGGGGGAAGGGGGAGGCAAACACGGTCTCCTCCGCAGCGGGCTTCTCCTCCACTCTTCCACCAGGCCTGTTAGCTGGCTGCTGCAGGCTGGGTGAGGTGGGCGGGCCTGATGACGACGGAGCGGGGGGGGGACGTTGGGGAATGAGGGGGCGGGGCTTACCACAACCGGCCGAGGCGGGGCCGAAAAAAAAAAAAAAGAAAAACATGCTAAGATACCGCCCCCTAACAATGGCGCCGCCCTAGGCACGTGCCTACGGGTGCCTAATGGCAAATACGGCCCTGTGTAGGGGCCGTTTGGAAAATTGTTGCTCTGTTGCTAAACTATGCCAGTCTCAGCTGTATTGGTCAACATTGAAAACAAGACTTGTAGGGGTCTTTTTTGAAAGTTGTTTCTTTGTGGTTAAACTAAACCAATTTTGGCTGTGTCGGTCCACTCTGAAAAGCGGATTTGTGTCACGCCACCTCAGGCAGAGCTGTATAGTGGACCCACTAGTTCACGGAGATACTGTGGAGGATGATACCAGAAATGAGCCAGACAAGGATGTCAGATATGGAATAGTGATGAGCGAGTACTAAAATGCTCGGGTGCTCGAAGCTCGGGCCGAGCATCCCGAGATACTCGTGTACTCGGCCCGAGTACCGAGCCCAATGTTATCCTATCGGAGACACGAGTATTTTTATGAAATGACTGCCGGCAGCATGGAAAAACCCTAAAAATGTCACAAAAGTCTCAGAAGAGTGCTGAAATGACATGGCAACACCATGGGGAAGACCCCTGGAAGCATTTCTCACTCAAAAGTCACAGCTGTGAACAATGCTGTCCGAGTTTCACGCCAATTTTACGGAGTCTCCAGAAAACCTTCCAAAATGACACCAAAATGAATATTTAGGGTGGAAATGTTAAGGGCACATACCCAATAGTGAGATACAGCTGGTGTATGTTACTTTTTGTGATTACATGAAAGATTTTACGTGAAAACATTGTGCAGCACT
This sequence comes from Allobates femoralis, assembly GCA_033576535.1. Taxonomy (NCBI): domain Eukaryota; kingdom Metazoa; phylum Chordata; class Amphibia; order Anura; family Aromobatidae; genus Allobates; species Allobates femoralis. Next base: position 394,034,889 of record JARQOC010000003.1, read on the forward strand.
CCGATGACCCTGAGAAGAGACGAACATGAAGCCCTGTCTTGAAATAATGTGCCCATTTTGAGGAACTGGGTCTATTGTAGTATCTTCATTTGCCAGGGCAGTCCAAAATTGGGAGGCTCCTCATTGTCCCTGGATAGAGACGTGCAGGAGGGCCTGTAAACAAGAACTGGGTGTATTGTAGTATATCCCTTTGGCCAGGGCAGCCAAAAATTGGGAGGTTCAACAATGACCCATGCATACAGACATGTAGTAGGGCCTGTAACCCTCAAGTGGGTGTATTGTAATATAGGCCTTTGGCCAGGGCAGCCAAAAATTGGGAGGTTCAACAATGACCCATGCATACAGACATGTAGTAGGGCCTGTAACCCTCAAGTGGGTGTATTGTAGTATAAGCCTTTGGCCAGGGCAGCCAAAAATTGGAAGGTTCAACAATGACCCATGCATACAGACATGTAGTAGGGCCTGTAACCCTCAAGTGGGTGTACTGTAGTATAGGCATTTGCCCAGGGCAGCCAAAAATTGGAAGGTTCAACAATGACCCATGCATACAGACATGTAGTAGGGCCTGTAACCCTCAAGTGGGTGTATTGTAGTATAGGCCATTGGTCAGGGCAGCCAAAAATTGGAAGGTTCATCAATGACCCATGCATACAGACATGTAGTAGGACCTGTAACCCTCAAGTGGATGTATTTTAGCCTAGGCCTTTGGCCAGGGCAGCCAAAAATTGGGAGGTTCAACAATGACCCATGCATACAGACATGTAGTAGGGCCTGTAACCCTCAAGTGGGTGTATTGTAGTATAGCCCTTTGGTCAGGGCAGCCAAAAATTGGGAGGTTCAACAATGACCCATGCATACAGACATGTAGTAGGGCCTGTAACCCCCAAGTGGGTGTATTTTAGCCTAGGCCTTTGGCCAGGGCAGCCAAAAATTGGGAGGTTCAACAATGACCCATGCATACAGACATGTAGTAGGGCCTGTAACCCTCAAGTGGGTGTATTGTAGTATAGCCCTTTGGTCAGGGCAGCCAAAAATTGGGAGGTTCAACAATGACCCATGCATACAGACATGTTGTAGGGCCTGTAACCCTCAAGTGGGTGTATTTTAGCCTAGGCCTTTGGCCAGGGCAGCCAAAAATTGGGAGGTTCAACGATGACCCATGCATACAGACATGTAGTAGGGCCTGTAACCCGCAAGTGGGTGTATTGTAGTATTGCCCTTTGGCAGGGCAGCCAAAAATTGGGAGGCTCCACATTGTCCCTGGATAGAGACGTGCAGGAGGGCCTCAAAACATTTTTCCCATTCAAAAGGAGCGGGTCTCCTGTCATTGTAATGTCCATTCTAAAAGAATGGGCGAAAAAATTTACCACTGCGGGTATACCTCAAACAACAGCCTAACTATTGTAACGGTCATCATGGTGTCACATGAGGAGAAGGAGGAGCAGTCCAGCGATTAGCCAAAGTCCTGAAGTGTGTACCCATGGGTGAGTGGAGGTACATGGCAAATTCACATAACAAAATTTTAATTCAGTTGTCATTTGCTGGTGGTGTGGTGAAGTCTGGCCCAATCCAACCCTTGTTCATCTTGATCAGAGTCAGCCTGTCAGCATTTTCAGTTGACAGACGGGTGCGTTTATCAGTGATGATTCCACCTGCAGCACTGAAAACACGCTCTGATAAAACGCTAGCGGCAGGGCAGGCCAGGACTTCCAAGGCGTAGAGAGCCAATTCATGCCACGTGTCCAGCTTGGAGACCCAATAATTGAAAGGCACAGAGGAATCTCGCAGTACAGTTGTTCGATCTGCAAGGTACTCCTTTAGCATCTGCCCAAACTTAGCATTTCTGGTGGCACTACCCCGCACCTCAGGGGCTGTGGTACGTGAGGGGCTGAGAAAACTGTCCCACATCGTAAAGACAGTTCCCCTACCTCTGGCGGATTGGACTTGTGCCCCTCTCGGCCGTACGCCTTGGTTGTCCACCGAATCCTGACCTATGCCGCTAGCGTTTTGTGAGGGGAATGATTTCACTACTTCCGTGACTATGGCCCTGTGGAACTGCTGCATTTTGGCTGACCTCTCCACCTCAGGAATGAGAGACATAAAGTTCTCCTTGTAGCGTGGGTCTAACAGTGTTGCCAACCAGTACTGATTGTCGGCCAAGATGTTGTGAACGCGAGGGTCACGAGCCAGGCAGCTTACCATAAAGTCAGCCATGTGCGCCAGACTCTTAACAGCCATCACTTCAGTATCCAGACCAACACGATGACTGAACATGCTGTCCTCCTCTTTCTCATCTCCCCTGTCCTCTGGCCAGCCATGCTGAATCGAGGGTATGACTGGTGTGCATGTCATATCCTCAATTTGGCCAGAGAGTTGCTCCATGTCTTCATCCTCCTCCTCCTCATCATAGTCCTCCACTACACGTTGTGATGAGATGAGGCTGGGCTGTGTGTTTTCACCCACACTCACTACTGTTTCTTGCTCCAAGTCATCGCGCTCGGCCTGCAATGCATCCTCTTTGATTTTCAGCAGAGACCGTTTTAGAAGGCAGAGTAGTGGTATGGTGACGCTAATAATGGCGTCATCGCCGGTCACCATCTTGGTGGAGTCCTCAAAGTTTTGGAGGACGGTGCATAGGTCCGACATCCATCTCCACTCCTCAGGTGTTATGTGTGGAGTTTGACCCATTTCCCGACGGCTTAGGTGATGCAGGTAGTCCACAACTGCCCTCTTCTGCTCACATATCCTGACCAACATGTGCAGAGTTGAATTCCAACGCGTGGGGACATCACACACCAGTCTGTGGGCCGGAAGATGCAAACGGCGCTGAAAGCCGGCAAGGCCGGCTGAAGCAGCATGTGACTTGCGAAAATGTGCAGACAGACGCCGAACTTTTACCAGCAGGTCAGACACCTCTGGGTATGACTTCACAAACCTCTGAACCACCAGGTTGAGCACATGGGCCACGCATGGAACATGCGTCAGCTGCCCTCGCCTCAAAGCTGCCACCAGGTTCCAGCCATTGTCACACACGACCTTTCCTGGCTTTAGGTTCAGAGGTGTGAGCCAGTGATCTGCCTGCTGTTTCAGAGCTGTCCACACCTCTTCTGCATTGTGGGGTTTGTCACCTATGCAGACTAGCTTCAGCACAGCCTGTTGCCGCTTTGCAGAGGCAGTGCTGCAGTGCTTCCAGCTTGGGACTGGTGTGGAGGGTACAGTGGATGAGGATGCGCAGGAGGAGGAGGCTGAGGAGCATGACATTCCGGAGCTGTAGAGTGTCGGTGAAACCCTGACAGAGGTAGGGCCTGCTATCCTTGGTGTGGGAAGGACGTGTTCCGTTCCTCGCTCAGACTGGGTCCCAGCCTCCACAATATTAATCCAGTGTGCCGTCAAGGAGATGTAGCGGCCTTGCCCACAAGCACTTGTCCACGTGTCTGTGGTTAGGTGGACTTTGGCTAAAACAGCGTTGTTCAGGGCACGTGTGATGCTGTTGGACACGTGGTTATGCAATGCGGGGACGGCACATCTGGAGAAATAGTGGCGGCTGGGGACCGAGTAACGTGGGACAGCAGCCGCCATCAGGTCGCGGAATGCGTCCGTCTCCACCAGCCGGAAAGGCAACATTTCTAGCACTATGAGTCGCGAAATGTGATCATTCAGGACTGTGGCATGTGGGGCGTTGGCAGCGTATTTGCGCCTGCGTTCAAATGTTTGCTGAATGGATAATTGAACGCTGCGCTGGGACAAGGACGTGCTTGATGGTGGTGTAATTTGTGCGTGGGCAACTTCAGGTGCAGGGCCGGAGGCTTGTTCGCGGCCAGCATGGACAGGGGAGTGGCTCGCGCGCACAACAGGCGAAGACGTAGCAGTGACATCAGCAAGCACCGCTCCTCGACTCTGTTGTACTTCCCACAAAGTCGGGTGCTTGGCTGACATGTGCCTGTTCATGCTGGTGGTGGTCAGAGCTGCTAGTTTTCGTACCCCTGCTGATACTGGCATGGCAGGTGTGGCAAATGGCCGTTTTAGAGTCTTCTGGAGCCAACTTAAAAAACTCCCAGACTCGGGAAGACCGAACATTTGCACAGGCACCTTGAGTCGTGTTGTTGTTCCGGGGAACGGTTGCCTGCCTTCTGCCTGCGGATGCAACCCTGCTTCGTACTGCCTGTTGGGATGCTACGCCTCCCTCCCCCTGTGCACTGCTGTCCTCGCTCTGCATATCCTCCTGCCATGTTGGGTCAGCTACTGGATCATCCACCACGTCGTCTTCCTCTTCCGCACCCTGATCCTCCTCCTGACTTCCTGGCAATTGTGTCTCATCATCGTCCACCCCTTGTTGAGACACTTTGACAACGTTCCGTTCGTGAGAGCATGGCTGCTCAAATATTTGGGCATCTGTACATACCATCTCCTCATCACCCACTTCATGAGGAGGTGGCGACAGGCCAGATTCTGCGAATGGATACGTGAACAGCTCTTCCGAGTGTCCTAGTGTGGGATCAGTAATGTCCATGGACGTGTACTCGGCCAGGTGGTAGGAAGGAGGATCAGGTTGGGAAATGTGCGGTGCAGTATCACGGCTACTGACAGTTGACCGTGTGGAAGACAGGGTGTTTGTGGAGGTGCCCATCTGACTTGAAGCATTATCCGCTATCCAAGTAACAACCTGTTGACACTGGTCTTGGTTCAACAGTGGTGTACTGGTGCGGGCCCCAAGAATTTGGGACAGGACGTGCGAGCGAGGAGATGTGGCCCTTTGTTGTTGCGAAATTAGTGCTTGCACACGACCTCGGCCTCTGCCTGCACCACCATCACGTCCACTTCCTTGTTCCTTGCCAACGCCCTTGCCAACGCCTTTGCGCATTTTGCCTGTATAGAGCGACAACTGTCTGGTGACTGTTGAGATCACAAGAGATTAGGATTTTAGTTCCCTAACCTGTATCAAGGTATGACGTACACCAGTCTGGTGACTGTTGAGATCACAAGAGATTAGGATTTTAGTTCCCTAACCTGTATCAAGGTATGACGTACACCAGTCTGGTGACTGTAATGGTTTCAGGAGAGGATTTTAGTCCCTAACTAGGGATGGGCGAATCCACTCGCTAGGACTCGTTACTCGGCGAGTAGTAAGGGACTAGCAGGACTCGGTACTCTGCGAGTTTCCCAGTGATTACTCGCACGAGTCCAATCCAATCAATATCAATCCTAGTTTTGTCAGAAACGCTGACAAAACTAGGATTGCCATTGTTTGCATTAGACTCGGCTACTGTGCCAGTGATAGCAGGGAAACTCACAAAGTAACTGCTGTTACATTGCGAGCCGAGTCCAGCTGTCTTCTCTGTGAAGCTCCAGGGTCCTAGAGCCCGCCTGCTCACAGAGATGATGTAGCAGTGCTGAATTGTTCTCAGTCTGCTCATTCCCTGTGCATAGACATCTATCTATGCACAGGGGATGTAGCAGAGAGGACATCGCGTTTTGGACTACGTCGGACGGAAGAGGATTTTTTTAATTAAAGATGGAGTCCCTAATGGCTTTTTTTTTTATTTCAAATAAAAAAAGGGTTTTTTTAACCCTTTATTGGAGATTCTTAGTGGCTGGGTCAAACGTGGCCTGACATTAAGAATCTCGGGCTTAATACCAGCTTGTATAACAAAGCTGGTATTAACCCCTTTATTACCCAGTGTGCTACCGCCACCAGGGCCGCTGGAAGAGCGGGTTCAGCGCCAGAGGATGGCGCTTCAATGAACGCGCCATCTTCTGGGGCGGCTGCAGGCTGCAATTTGCAGCGGGGGGTGCCCAGAAAGCTTGGGCATCCCTGCGCTGCGGATTCCAGCCCCCAGCTGCTTAGCTGTACCTGGCTAGACATAGAAATTGCGCGGAGCCCCACCATTTTTTTTAAATTATTTCATGAAATTCTGAGATTCTGACTCTGACTCTGAGACTCTGACTCTGAAATTCATGAAACAATAAAAAAAAAATGCGTGGGATCCGCGCAATCTCTATGTCTAGCCAGGTACAGCTAAGCAGCTGGGGGCTGGAATCCGCAGCGCAGGGATGCCCAAGCTTTCTGGGCACCCCCCGCTGCAAATTGCAGCCCGCAGCCGCCCCAGAAGATGGCGCGTTCATTGAAGCGCCATCCTCTGGCGCTGAACCCCGCTCTTCCAGCGGCCCTGGTAGCGGTGGCACGCTGGGTAATAAAGAGATTAGGGCCAGCTTTGTATTATCAGCTGGCCCTAAGCCCGAAATTTATGGCAGTCTCGCCAATATTAGACATGACCGCCATGAATTTCTATTAAATTGTTTTAAAAAAAACACAACACAAAGAAAATTTTTTATTAGAAATTAAAAAAAAAGCCATTAGGGACTCCATCTTTAATTAAAAAAATCCTCTTCTGTCCGACGCAGTCCAAAACGCGATGTCCTCTCTGCTACATCCCCTGTGCATAGAGATAGATGTCTATGCACAGGGAATGAGCAGACTGAGAACAATCTCAGCTCTGCTACATCATCTCTGTGCACAGACATTCATGTCTGTACACAGGGAATGAGCAGACTGAGAACAATCTCAGCTCTGCTACATCAGGCAGCAGGCGGGCTCTAGGACCCTGGAGCTGGCAGCCAGCACAGAGGAGAAAGCAGGACTCTTATCTGTGCGAGTTTCCCAGCCAGCGATTACAGTTGCAAAGTAAACGAGTCCAATGCAAATAAATGACAAAACTAGGATTGCTTCAGGCTGAAGCTTCCGAGACACATCTGCGATTTGTAAATCTCACACTACTCGCTATTACTCGCTTCCCCAGTCATTAACATTGGACTCGCTAGACTCGCAACGAGTAGCGAGTCCTGTGCTCGGACTCGCTAGAGTCAAGCGATTCCGAGTAATTTAGGATTCGCCCATCACTATCCCTAACCTGTATCAAGGTATGACGTACACCAGTCTGGTGACTGTAATGGTTTCAGGAGAGGATTTTAGTCCCTAACCTGTATCAAGGTATGACGTACACCAGTCTGGTGACTGTTGAGATCACAAGAGATTAGGATTTTAGTTCCCTAACCTGTATCAAGGTATGACGTACACCAGTCTGGTGACTGTAATGGTTTCAGGAGAGGATTTTAGTCCCTAACCTGTATCAAGGTATGACGTACACCAGTCTGGTGACTGTAATGGTTTCAGGAGAGGATTTTAGTCCCTAACCTGTATCAAGGTATGACGTACACCAGTCTGGTGACTGTTGAGATCACAAGAGATTAGGATTTTAGTCCCTAACTTGTATCAAGGTATGACGTACACCAGTCTGGTGACTGTAATGGTTTCAGGAGAGGATTTTAGTCCCTAACCTGTATCAAGGTATGACGTACACCAGTCTGGTGACTGTAATGGTTTCAGGAGAAGATTTTATTCCCTAACATGTATCAAGGTATGACGTACACCAGTCTGGTGACTGTTGAGATCACAAGAGATTAGGATTTTAGTTCCCTAACCTTTATCAAGGTATGACGTACACCAGTCTGGTGACTGTAATGGTTTCAGGAGAGGATTTTAGTCCCTAACCTGTATCAAGGTATGACGTACACCAGTCTGGTGACTGTTGAGATCACAAGAGATTAGGATTTTTGTTCCCTAACCTGTATCAAGGTATGACGTACACCAGTCTGGTGACTGTAATGGTTTTAGGAGAGGATTTTAGTCCCTAACCTGTATCAAGGTATGACGTACACCAGTCTGGTGATTGTAATGGTTTCAGGAGAGGATTTTAGTCCCTAACCTGTATCAAGGTATGACGTACACCAGTCTGGTGACTGTAATGGTTTCAGGAGAGGATTTTAGTCCCTAACCTGTATCAAGGTATGACGTACACCAGTCTGGTGACTGTTGAGATCACAAGAGATTAGGATTTTAGTTCCCTAACCTGTATCAAGGTATGACGTACACCAGTCTAGTGACTGTAATGGTTTCAGGAGAGGATTTTAGTCCCTAACCTGTATCAAGGTATGACGTACACAAGTCTGGTGACTGTAATGGTTTCAGGAGAGGATTTTAGTCCCTAACCTGTATCAAGGTATGACGTACACCAGTCTGGTGACTGTAATGGTTTCAGGAGAGGATTTTAGTCCCTAAGCTGTATCAAGGTATGACGTACACCAGTCTGGTGACTGTTGAGATCACAAGAGATTAGGATTTTTGTTTCCTAACCTGTATCAAGGTATGACGTACACCAGTCTGGTGACTGTAATGGTTTCAGGAGAGGATTTTAGTCCCTAACCTGTATCAAGGTATGACGTACACCAGTCTGGTGACTGTAATGGTTTCAGGAGAGGATTTTAGTCCCTAACCTGTATCAAGGTATGACGTACACCAGTCTGGTGACTGTAATGGTTTCAGGAGAGGATTTTAGTCCCTAACCTGTATCAAGGTATGACGTACACCAATCTGGTGACTGTTGAGATCACAAGAGATTAGGATTTTACTTCCCTAAACTGTATCAAGGTATGACGTACACCAGTCTGGTGACTGTAATGGTTTCAGGAGAGGATTTTAGTCCCTAACCTGTATCAAGGTATGACGTACACAAGTCTGGTGACTGTAATGGTTTCAGGAGAGGATTTTAGTCCCTAACCTGTATCAAGGTATGACGTACACCAGTCTGGTGACTGTTGAGATCACAAGAGATTAGGATTTTAGTTCCCTAACCTGTATCAAGGTATGACGTACACCAGTCTGGTGACTGTAATGGTTTCAGGAGAGGATTTTAGTCCCTAACCTGTATCAAGGTATGACGTACACAAGTCTGGTGACTGTAATGGTTTCAGGAGAGGATTTTAGTCCCTAACCTGTATCAAGGTATGACGTACACAAGTCTGGTGACTGTAATGGTTTCAGGAGAGGATTTTAGTCCCTAACCTGTATTAAGGTAGTACGTACAGCAGTCTGGTGACTGTAATGGTGTCAGGAGAGGATTTTAGTCCCTAACCTGTATTAAGGTAGTATGTACACCAGTCTGGTGACTGTAATGGTGTCAGGAGAGGATTTTAGTCCCTAACCTGTATTAAGGTAGTACGTACACCAGTCTGGTGACTGTAATGGTGTCAGGAGAGGATTTTACTCCCTAACCTGTATTAAGGTAGTACGTACACCTGTCTGGTGACTGTAATGGTTTCAGGAGAGGATTTTAGTCCCTAACCTGTATCAAGGTATGACGTACACCAGTCTGGTGACTGTAATGGTTTCAGGAGAGGATTTTAATCCCTAACCTGTATCAAGGTATGACGTACACCAGTCTGGTGACTGTTGAGATCACAAGAGATTAGGATTTTACTTCCCTAAACTGTATCAAGGTATGACGTACACCAGTCTGGTGACTGTAATGTTTTCAGGAGAGGATTTTAGTCCCTAACCTGTATCAAGGTATGACGTACACAAGTCTGGTGACTGTAATGGTTTCAGGAGAGGATTTTAGTCCCTAACCTGTATCAAGGTATGACGTACACCAGTCTGGTGACTGTTGAGATCACAAGAGATTAGGATTTTAGTTCCCTAACCTGTATCAAGGTATGACGTACACCAGTCTGGTGACTGTAATGGTTTCAGGAGAGGATTTTAGTCCCTAACCTGTATCAAGGTATGACGTACACAAGTCTGGTGACTGTAATGGTTTCAGGAGAGGATTTTAGTCCCTAACCTGTATCAAGGTATGACGTACACAAGTCTGGTGACTGTAATGGTTTCAGGAGAGGATTTTAGTCCCTAACCTGTATTAAGGTAGTACGTACAGCAGTCTGGTGACTGTAATGGTGTCAGGAGAGGATTTTAGTCCCTAACCTGTATTAAGGTAGTATGTACACCAGTCTGGTGACTGTAATGGTGTCAGGAGAGGATTTTAGTCCCTAACCTGTATTAAGGTAGTACGTACACCAGTCTGGTGACTGTAATGGTGTCAGGAGAGGATTTTACTCCCTAACCTGTATTAAGGTAGTACGTACACCTGTCCGGTGACTGTAATGGTTTCAGGAGAGGATTTTAGTCCCTAACCTGTATTAAGGTAGTAAGTTTAAGAGTGTGGTGACTCTAATGGTCACAGAAAAGCTTGGATTCCGATCTGTATCACCCTGCCTATATCCTCCTAGATTAGTCCTGAGAAGGACTGTTGTGGTCAGCAGCAGTTTGCAGCCCTGCTCCGGATCTACCTGTAAGGGCCGCAAATCTGTCCCTAAGCAGCAGCAGACACTCTCCCTACACTGACTGTCTGGATGGCTGTGTGCCGAGCACAGCGCGCCGGGAGTTATAAAGGCTCGGTCACGCTGTACAGGGCGGCCAATCACTGCTATGCCCCAACTAACAGGGCTGTGGCATTGCAGTGGTCTGCCAGCCAATCCCTGCACGTGGGCTGGCTCTCAAAAGAGCGCCAACATGCAGAGATGACGACTACGAGCACAGCACGAGTATCGGGAGATTACTCGGTGCTCGCCGAGTAGCCCGAGTACAGTGATACTCGTACGAGTACCGAGTAGTGGCGAGCATGCTCGCTCATCACTAATAAGGAACAGCGTTTATTGAATGCAATTAGGGATAGATCCCCAAGACAGGTCCACAGGGCCAGAGCACTGGTGTTCTCCTAAGGGAGCAACAAGGAGGGTTACCACATAAGCATGGATTCCTCCAAGCACAGCCAAAGAGGAACCAATGAACCAGTCAAACCTGTGGGTCTGACCCAAGGTGGAACAGGACACGGAAACCAGGGAATTGGAGGAGAAGGCAGGGACAGAACAGTGCAGCGGAAGGGATCCAGGAGGAAGCCAAGGACCAGTGAGGGTGGTATGGATCTGCAGGTGAGTTAGGCAGGAGGGATCCAGCACTGAAATCAAGAGAACACACGTTAGGATGTCAGAAGACACAAGAAATCGCATGTGCTGCTAGTGACCTGAGCTTGCAACTAGACTGACAATGAAGTTGCCCAGGCACCTTCCATAAGACGTAAGGGCCATAAGTACCCACCAACTTCTCAGCGATTGGCTAAGAGGTGGTGTTAGAAAAAGAGTGTATTGGCCCTTTAAATTTGCTGAAAGTGGCGTGCGCACCCTATGAGTGTTCCCCCAGCATCCAGGAAATGAAGAGGCAGGAGAGAGACACCGGGGAGCTGCTGCGGACAGAGAGGGCAGCGTGAAAGCGTGGGCTAGGCAAGTATGCCTGCAGGGCACAGGAGGATGCCGGCAGCCAGATGGGACCCGATCCCCCTGCACCCTGAGGACGGGCCCTGCTGGCTGTACGGTTACAGTACCCCCTCCTTACGCCCTGCCTGTCTCAAGCCGGCAAAAAACCTCCGCATAAGATAAGGAGCATTGATATTCTCCCTTGGTTCCCAAGACCATTCCTCTGGACTGAACCCTTTCCAATCAACCAAATACAATGTCTTGTTTCCTCTCCGCTTGACGTCCAGAATGGCCTTGATCTCGAACACATCATCGGCTGAGACGGGAGGAGGACCAGCAACAGAATCCCAGGAGTAAGCGACCAAGAACCACTGGTTTAAGAAGGGAGACATGAAAGGAATTGTTAATTTGCAAGAATAGTGGCAACTTTAGCTGGTAGCATACCTCGTTGATCCTCCAGAGTATCTCAAAGGGACCAATGTACTGAGGAGCAAACTTGTAGGAGGGAACCTTGAGATGGATGAACCTGGAGGAAAGCCTTACCTTGACCCCAGGATGGAATGGAGGAGGATCCAATCGTCTCTTGCAGTCGTGGCTCTTCATCTGCCTGGATGCCCGTTCCAGAGATGCCTTCGTCTCAGACCAGTTCTTATCGAAATCTCTAGCCAGCATCTCGGCTACCGGAGTGTTCGTAGCGATGTCCAAGGGAGTCGGGATCCTAGGGTGGTACCCATACACGATAAAGTAGGGAGTGTCAGAAGAGGACTCACTAACATGGTTGTTATAGGAAAATTCCACCCAAGGCAATAAGGCTACCCAGTCGCCATGTGTGTGTTGACCAAGTGGTAGTTGGTTAATACCTGATTCACCCGTTCAACTTGACCATTGGATTTTCGATGGTATGCCGAGGAGAAATCCAGAGAGACATCAAAGTGCTTGCAGAGGGAACACCAGAACCGGGATATGAACTGCACTCCCCTGTCAGACACAATGTGAAGAGGCAAACCGTGAAGACTGAGAACTTGTTGGACAAACAACTCCACCAGCTTGGGCGCAGGGGGAAGCCCAGACAAGGAAATAAATGACCCATCTTGGAGGACCGGTCTACCATGACCCATTTTATGGTACAGCCTGAAGACACCAGTAGGTCAGTAATGAAATCCATTGTGATGTGCTTCCATGGCACAGATCGTCTGCCTCTACCGGTACCATGACCCGCAGGTAGCCTCTTGGGTGTCTTATTATGGGTACAGGAAGGGCAGGCAGAGACAAACTCGGTGATCTCCTGGTGCATCTTGGGCCACCAATAATGCCGTGCGATTAACTTCAAGGTCTTCGTCCGTCCCGCATGGCGACCTAGCTTAGACGAATGACCCCACTGCAATACATGTTTCCTGTTGGGAACGGGAACAAACGTCTTACCTGGAGGTGGCTGCATCATCTGGGCTGGTGCTATTGTGACCATCTTGGATGGATCGATGATGGGACGTGGCTCCTCCTCTTGGTCATTAGAGATGAAGGACCTGGGCAATGCATCAGCCTTAATGTTCTTCTCGGCCGGACGGAAATGGAGACAGAAGTCGAACTGAGCGAAGAACAGAGACCATCGAGATTGATGAGGATTGAGCCTCTGAGCAGACTTCAGGTAGGACAGGTTCTTATGATCGGTGTAGATCACTATTGGATGAATCACACCCTCCAGGAGGTAGCGCCACTCCTCTAAGGCCAACTTGACAGCCAACAACTCTTTGCTGCCAATGGAATAATTGCGCTCACATTGTGAGAATGCCTTAGAGAAGAACCCACAGGTCACCATTCTTTGGAAGGAAGCTTCTGTGAGGGTACGGCTCCGGCCTCAGAAGGGGAAGCGTCCACCTCCATGAAGAATTGTTTATTCACTATTGGCCTATGAAGAGCAGAAGCGATGGAGAAGGCTTATTGAGGTACTGAAAGGAAGACTCTGCCTCCGGGGTCCATTCCTTGGGGTCAGATCCCTTACCAGTCAAAGCTCTGGGTGGTTTGGTCAGATATGAAAAGTGAGAGATAAACTGCTGGTAGTAATTGGCGAATCCCAGGAATCGCTAGATGGCTTTGACTCTGAAAGGACACGGCCACTTGAGGATGGCAGACACCTTCTCAGGATCCATTTCAAGACCCCAGAAAGGGCAGAGAGTTCCGCTTGAAAAGGCACTTCTAAAATTTGGCACATAAACGATTCTCTCTTAACCATTGAAGAACCTGACGGAAATTCCTTCTAAGTGTAGGGAGGTCCGGGGAGAATACCAAGATACCGTCCAGATACACAACTACACATACGTAGAGCAGGTCACGAAAAACATCATTGACAACTCCTAAAATACTGCAGGTGCATTACTTAAGCTGAAAGGTATTACATGGTACTTGTAGATGCCGTCGCGGGTGTTGAAGGCAGTCTTCCACTCATCTCCAGAACGAATCCTGACAAAGTTGTATGCCCCTTGAAGGTCTAGTTTGGTGAAGATTTGTGATCCACAAAGGTGGTTGGAATCTCTGGAATGAGAGGTAGAGGATACTTGTTCTTTACCATGACATCGTTGAGATCTCGGTAATCGATGCAGGGATGCAGTGACCCATCCTTCTTTTTCACGAAGAAGAGTCCAGCGCCTGCTGGGGAGGTAGACTTCTGGATAAACCCCCGGACCAGGTTCTCTTTGATGTAGTCAGACATTGCTTGGGTCTTGACTGGCGACAGAGGGTAAATCCGACCTCTGGGAGGAGATGCACCTGGTCTTAGATCATTGGCACAATCATATGACCTGTGTTGCAATAGAGTCTCCGTCTCTTGCTTGTTGAACACATCCGCAAAGGAGCAGTAGGCTGATGGCAATCCAGGCAAGGCTGATGGTGGTTGTGGGGTGCGGCCTGGCTGAAATGATAGGAGGCAGTGGCTATGGTTAGTCTGACCCCAATGAAGAATATTTCCTGTCTGCCAATCCAGAACCGGTTTGTGGGTGCGAAGCCATGCTAGACCAAGCAGAAACGGAGGGGAGAGGTTAGGTAACACATATAAGGCAATCTTTTGCTTGTTGATAGCCCTGATCTGGAGTTCCTCCTCCTCGGTGGTGCCCAAGATGGTATCTTGCAAGGGTCTACCGTCAACGGATGTGATGATACGTGGATGCTGCAAGGGAATCACAGGAATTCCAAACTGATGAACCACAGCTTGTTGCATAAAGTTACCTGCTGAACCGGAATCCAAGTAAGCCGTCTATGAAAATCGCCTGTCACCAACTGACTGACACCTGTATAGAAACAATAAGGGGTAGAGAGGAATCGCTCTCACCTAGGTAGGCCTCTCTTACTGACCTAGGTGGAGGCGTTTTCCGGCTTCTTGGAACATCAGCAGCAAAAATGGGTGGCACTCCCACAGTATAGGCACAGCCTCCTGGCAAACCTCTCTTCACGTTCCTAATCACTCAACTTGAGACGATCAACCTCCATGAGCTCATGGACAGGAGTTGGAACTGGAACCACAGGAAGGAGGGGTCTTTGAAATGAAGGAGCCAAACGAGGAAGTCGCCTCTCATGGGTCCTCTCCTTGGATCGCTCTTGTAGGCGGAGATCGATCCAGATGGTGAGAGAGATGAAGTCATCTAGGGTATTGGGTAGGTCTCAAACCGCCAATTCATCATTTAGCATCCCAGATAGTCCACGCCTGAAGACACCGACTAGGGGCTCGTCAGACCACTGGAGCTCAGAGGCCAGAGTATGGAACTGAATAGCATACTGACCAAAAGAGAGGGTACCTTGCTGTAAGTCGAAGAGAGCCTCCATCGATGAAGCCACTCAGCCTTGTTCATCGAAGATCTTGCAGAAGGTGTCCAGGAAATTCTGGAGATGGGACATGATGGGATTGTTCCTTTCCAGGAGTGGATTAATCCAGGGCAGGTCCTCTCCCTCCAAATGTGAGGTAAGGAATGCCACTTTGGCTACGTCTGTGGGATACTGTTGAGGTAACAACTGGAAATGCAGCTGGCATTGGTTAAGAAACCTCCTGCACAATTTGGGATCCCCAGAGTATCTTGTGGGTTTGTAGAGATGAGGGGAGGGTCCTGGAGCTGCTGCGACCACTGGCTCGAGAACTGGGACCTGTACAGGAAAAGCAGCTGCCATCTGCATGTCGGTTAAACGTTCATTCACTGACGTCATGTAGTTCAACATCTGGGTCTGCATCTCCCGTTGGCGATCAAGCTGCTGGTGTAATCCTGCAAGTTGATTAGCATTAGTGGGTTTGGCTGCCTGAAGAGAGCTGAGACGGGCATCCAGGGTCTGCATAAATGTAACGAGTTGATCCTGACTCTGGCGGAGGCCAGCTAGCTCTCTTTGAGCAGAAAATCTGGAATCAGCGAGGTCTATGGCCTGGGCAAAATCTGTCTCGCCACCACAGGCGGAGTTGAATAGTGGACCCACTAGACCACAGAGATACCATGGAGGCTGATACCAGAAATGAGCCGGACAAGGAAGTCACACAAGGAACAAAGTTTATTGAATGCACTTAGGGATAGATCTCCAAGGGAAATCCATAGAGCCAGAGTTCCCCTAAGGGAGAAACAAGTAGAGTTACCCCATAAACAGGGATTCCTCCAAGCGCAGCCAGAGAAGATCCAATGAACCATTCAAATCTGTGGGTCACGAGCCAAGACGGAACAGGACACAGAAATCAGGGGACTGGAGGAGAAAGCAGGTGCAGCAGAAGGGATCCAGGAGGTAGCCAGGGACCAGCGAGAGTGGTACAGATCTGCGGGGGAGTTAGGCAGGAGGGATTCGGCACTGAAATCAAGAGAACACACGTTAGGATTTCAGAGGACACAAGAAATTGCATGCACTGCTAGGGACCTGAGCTTGCAACTAGACTAATAATGAAGTTGCCCAGCCATCCTCCCATAGAAAGTGAGAACCATGAGTATAGTAGTTTAAGTGTTGTCAGAAAAAGGGTGTACTGGCCCTTTAAATATGCTGAGAGCAGTGCACGCACACCCTATGCGCGTGCAACCAAGAAGTTAGGAGGCAGGAGAGAGACACTGGGGAGCCGCTGAGAACGGAGAGGGCAGCGTGGGAGTGTGAAAATGTATTCTCTGCATGGAAACTCTGCAAATAAAGGCTGGCTGGGTTAATTTTGAGAACAGGCTTTGTAGTGGCCTTTTGGAAACATTTTGCTCTGTGGTTTAAACTATGCAATATTGGCTGCCTGGTAGGAGCCTCTTGGAAAATTGTTGCTCTGTAGTAAAATTATGCCAATCTTGGCT
This sequence comes from Allobates femoralis, assembly GCA_033576535.1. Taxonomy (NCBI): domain Eukaryota; kingdom Metazoa; phylum Chordata; class Amphibia; order Anura; family Aromobatidae; genus Allobates; species Allobates femoralis. The sequence goes on from JARQOC010000003.1 coordinate 394,051,319, forward strand.
ACAGGGGCGTAACTACAACAGGTGCAGGGGTTGCGATCGCACCCTGGCCCTGGAGCGTAGTGGGGCGCAAAAGTCCCTTTGGTCTATAGAAAAAAAAGATTTGTAATAATTGATGGCCCTGTTGGAGCTTTCGGATCGGGGCCCATGAGCTTCAAGTTACGCCACTGCTTGGCTGTCTAGGTTAACTCTGAAAACAGTCTTTGTAAAGGTATTTTTTTAAATTTTTACTCTGTGGTTAAACTATGCCAATGTTGACTGTCTCAGTCAACTCTGACAATAGGCTCTGTAGGGGCCTTTAGGAAATTGTTGTGCCATGGTTGGTACATTGCAATGTCAATCTTGGTTGTCTGGGTAAATTCTGAAAACAGGCTTTGTAAGGATCCTATTGAAAATGTTTGCTCTTTGCTCAAAACTATGCCAGTCTTAGCTGTCTGGTTCAGCTCTGAATATGTACATATGTTTTTGCATTTAAGTGGTGAAAAAAAATGGAAATTTTATAGGCAAAATGAAAAACATTTGTCTTGTCACCGTTTTTTGAGACCCGTAATGTTTAAAGTTTTTGGTTGAGTAAAGTGTGTAAGGGACAGTATTTTGTGTGCAAAGCAACATATTTATTGACACAATTGTGGAGTAAATATCATGTTTTAATTGATTCTTATTGCATATTTTTGCAAAGCTAAGGCAACTGAAAAGCCACAATTCTGTTTTGATATGTGGCGCCCCACTAAGAGTGTGTCACAAAAGGGTACAACACCCCTGACCGAAGTGTCATATTCTTTGTTTTAGTAATGAGTAGGATAATCCTGAGGCTCCAGCACCACATGCAACAATTAGTGTTAGAGGACTAATTAGACACCAGTTACTACGGTAACCGGTCCTGGTGGGAGGAGAGGCTAGGTTATAAAGCAGTGGGGAAAGCAGCAAGGAGTTAGAGAAGGAGTTAGAACAGACCAGATCAGAACAGAAGTTGGGAACAGAACAGAACAGTGAAGGAGAACAGTCAGAAGAGAGCAGCGCAGCAGATGTAGCAGAGTTGGAGAAGTTACAGAAAACCCGATAGAAAGCTAACTGGGAAGGCACCACAACCCGGTGACCTAGAAGAGAAAGGGGCCAAGAATAGAACGGGTAACTGAATATCCTTGCCCAGTCCAAACCCGGAGTACCGACTCCTAAGTGGTCCAGCCGGCTACATCCCTGAACCACAAACCCGGAGTGGTCGATGTCTTTTTAGGAGCACGACCCCCCAGCCCCAAGATCATCATAGTCTACACCTGGAGCACCCACAATTGAGGGCCAAGGACCACAGAGCGACGGCGGCGGGAACGTAAAGGAGTGCCTTCAGTGCTACCACACGGGTATAGTAGGGCAACAGAGCAAGGGACAGAGTGTAATAGAGAAGAACACCACAGGAGCTTCAGAGGGACAATACTCATTACCAGAACTACCCGGTCCACTACTCTGCAACAAGAACTGCATTACTTTGTGTGCTGCAGAATACCGGAGTAAATACCCGTTCAGAGTGAGCAACGTGTCAGTGTCTTCTTCCTTGAACTGTTCTTTACCTGCCTTGCTCCACAGTAACTGCGCTGCCGTACTGCACCATTTTATTACTACTTACAACACCCTGGGGACCCCGCTCCTCCTGTAGGGAGCCACTCCATCTTGCTGCTGCCCATCACCCCGGAGGTTCCAGCAGTGCCAGTGCCATCACCGGAACCTACAGGTGGCGTCACGAACAAAACTATTTCTTTTATTTTTCTTTTATTTTCCCTTTTTCATTGACCACCAGGGCCCCAGCCTCAGACACCGCTACCCGTGACTTCCCCCAGACCGCGCCTGAGATCTGAGTTTCCCCCGGGTCTGGGCCGGACAGATAGAACAGACTTCTATAGACACAGCAATAAATATGTTTATTTTTATGTTGTTTCTTTGCTTTTAAAGAAGTGAAGATGATTCCAATCTTTTGATTTTTTTTTTATATTTCAAATAACATTATTCTTTTTATTTATTTCTTAGTCCTGAACCTAAAACTGTAATCATCCAGATATTTGTATTAAATAGTGCAATACAGTATTGCAGTAACCATAGTCTCTTATGAAAACTAGCCCTAGGCCCCTGTCAAATGGGGAGTGCTTAAAGTTGTACACCCCCAGCCTGTACATTTTATTAAACACTAGATGGAGGCCCGATTCTAACGCATCGGGTATTCTAGAATATAGAAATACAAGAGAAAAGAGAGAAAGGGGCGCAATAGAGCGGTTGCCAAGGGGGCTTTATTTAGCGTGGCGTACTAATAGGTGGCCACTCACCTTATCGGGTTGTCTGTCCCCGCACAACCCAGTAATACATTTGACAAGGCGCCCTTCACAGGCTCCAGCTCATCCGCATACCGCGTGTCCCGGGGCTCCGAGCAACCGGTCATGTCACCGCAGGTCCTTCAGTTAAGGCTCCTGTTGCCAGGCGATGCCAGGTCCTCACGTTAAGCTGCACTCTGCGCCTAGCTGCTCCCTGCCGCTTTACCCTCAGAGAGGGATTTATATTAGAAAGTAAACAGACTGTAAGCGGTCTAAATGGAGGCGCTCAGGCCCAAAGGCAGCAGGCACTGGGATGGTTTTTCAACAGACCTTTATTCAGACTTCCCTCCTACTCCACAACATGTTTCGATAGATTTTCTATCTTCCTCAGGTGGTGAGGGGGGCGGGTTCCACAACCCTTTTATGGCTACATTAACCAATTGAACAACATTGATAGCCATAAAAGGGTTGTGGAACCCGCCCGCCCCTCACCACCTGAGGAAGGCTAGGGTCACACTTCAGTTTGCAATCCAGTTACTGGATGCAGTTTTTCATCCTGAAAACCTGATCAGGTACCTGAAGCGTAGACTCCAATGTTAACAAATGTGCAATCTGTCTACTGGATCCAGTTTTTAAGACGTCAGGTTTTAATAGGGTCTGCAACATTTTTTGGCCTTTTAGCAAAACCTGATCAGTTTTCTAACATGGGACCCTATGGGAACCTGATCCAGGACCTGAATGTACATATAGGTACCATCAGGTACCTGATCAGGTACCTGATCCGGTAAAAATGCCTCCAAACAGACAAGGGGAAAAACTGGATCCAGTAATGCATCCAGTTACTGGATGCAGGCTCCCAAGTGTGACCCTAGCCAAAGATAGAGAATCTATTGAAACATGTTGTGGAGTAGAAGGGGAGTCTGAATAAAGGTCTGTTGAAAAACCATCCCAGTGCCTGCTGCCTTTGGGTCTGAGCGCCTCCATTTAGACCGCTTACAGTCTGTTTACTTTAGAATATAGAAATAGGGATTGCATAGGGAAGACGGTGAGGGATGAATAGGGAGGGACTTTGAGGAAGGAGCGGCGGGGGAGGACGGCGAGGCAGGGGGGAGGAGGATGGAGGAAGGAGCGGCACATGTAGGGGGAGGATGGAGTGGTGGGGAGGAGGGTGGACGGAGGAGGTAGCGTGGGGGAGGATGGAGATGCACAGGCAGGGGGAGGACGGAGCGGCAGGCGGAGAACGGAGAATGGAGTGGCTAAGGGGAGGAGGACAGAGGAAGGAGGAGGAAGTGGTGGGGTGGGGAGGATGGAGCGGCACAGGCAGAGGGAGGACGGAGCGGCAGGGGGAGGAGGACGGAGGACAAAATGGCACAGTGGGGGAGGACAGAGGATGGAGTTGCGGAGGACAAAGGAAGGAGGAGGAAGCGGTGGGGTGGGGGAGGATGGAGTGGCAAAGGCAGAGGGAGGATGGAGTGGTGGAGGGGAGGAGGACAAAGGAAGGAGGAGGAAGCGGTGGGGTGGGGGAGGATGAAGTGGCAAAGGCAGAGGGAGGATGGAGTGGTGGAGGGGAGGAGGACAAAGGAAGAAGGAGGAAGCAGTGGGGTGGGGGAGGATGGAGTAGCACAGGCAGGGGGAGGACAGAGCGGCAGGGGGAGGACGGAGCAAAGAGCGGCAGAGGAGAGGAGCATGGAGGATGACGCGGCGGGGTGGGGGAGGCCAGAGCAGCAAAGGCAGGGGGAGGACGGAGGATGGAGTGGCAGAGGGGAGGAGGAAAAAGGAAGGAGGAGGAAGCGGTGAGGTGGGGGAGGATGGAGCGGCACAGGCAGGGGGAGGACGGAACACAGAGCGGAGGGGGGGAAAGGGGAAAGGTGGACGAAGTAGCAAGGTGTGGGAGGACGGAGGAGAACAGGCAGGGGGAGGATGGAGGATGGAGTGGCGGAGGGGAGGAGGACAAAGGAAGGAGGAGGAAGCGGTGGGGTGGGGGAGGATGAAGCGGCACAGGCAGGGGAGGACAGAGGATGGAATGGCTGAGGGGAGGAGGACAAAGGAAGGAGGAAGAAGTGGTGGGGTGGAGGAGAATGGAGCGGCACGGGCAGAGGGAGGACGGAGCAGCAGGGGGAGGAGGACGGAGGACAAAGCGGCGAGGTGGGGGAGGACGGAGGATGGAGTTGCGGAGGGCAAAGGAAGGAGGAGGAAGCGGTGGGGTGGGGGAGGACGGAGGATGGAGTTGCGGAGGGCAAAGGAAGGAGGAGGATGGAGTGGCAGAGGGGAGGAGGACAAAGGAAAGGAGGAGAAGCGGTGGGGTGGGGGAGGACGGAGGATGGAGTTGCGGAGGGCAAAGGAAGGAGGAGGAAGCGGTGGGGTGGGGGGAAGATGGAGCGGCAAAGGCAGGGGGAGGATGGAGTGGCAGAGGGGAGGAGGACAAAGGAAGGAGGAGGAAGCGGTGGGGTGGGGGAGGACGGAGGATGGAGTTGCGGAGGGCAAAGGAAGGAGGAGGAAGCGGTGGGGTGGGGGGAAGATGGAGCGGCAAAGGCAGGGGGAGGATGGAGTGGCAGAGGGGAGTAGGACAAAGGAAGGAGGAGGAAGCGTGGGGTGGGGGAAGATGGAGCGGCAAAGGCAGGGGGAGGATGGAGTGGCAGAGGGAGGAGGACAAAGGAAGGAGGAGGAAGCGATGGGGTGGGGGTGGATGGAGCGGCACAGGCAGAGGGAGGACGGAGGATGGAGTGGCGGAGGGGAAGAGGACAAAGGAAGGAGGAGGAAGCGGTGGGGTGGGAGAGGATGGAGCGGCACAGGCAGGGGGAGGATGGAGTGGCGGAGGGGAGGAGGACAAAGGAAGGAGGAGGAAGCGGTGGGGTGGGGGAGGATGGAGCGCAGAGCGGTGGGGGGGAGGAGGACAGAGGAGGGGGAGGAGGACAGAGGGGAGGAGGAGGACTGATGGCAAAGCGGCGGGATAGGGGAGGACGGAGCACACAGCGGCGGGATAGGGGAGGAGGATGGAGGATGAAGCGCGGGGTGGGGGAGGATGGAGCAGCACAGGCAGGGGGAGGATGGAGGATGGAGTGGCTAGAGGGAGGAGGACAAAGGAAGGAGCAGGAAGTGGTGGGGTGGGGGAGGATGGAGCATCACAGGCAGGGGGAGGACGGAGGGTAGAGGGGAGGAGGAGAAAGGAAGGAAGAGGAAGCAGTGGGGTGGGGGAGGATGGAGCAGAACAGGCAGGGGAGGATAGAGTGGCAGAGGGGAGGAGGACAAAGGAAGGAGGAGGAAGCGGTGTGGTGGGGAAGGCCAGAGCAGCAGGGGGAGGATGCAGGATGGAGTGGCGGAGGACAAAGGAAGGAGGAAGCGGTGGGGTAGGGGAGGATAAAGCGGCACAGGCAGAGGGAGGACGGAGCGGCAGGGGGAGGATGGAGCACAGAGCGGAGGGGGAGGAGGACAGACGACGAAGCGGCGGGGTGGGGGAAAACGGAGCAGCACAGGCAGGGGGAGGACGGAGCACAGAGCGGCGGGGGGGAGGAGGACGGACGACGAAGCGGCAGGATGGGGGAGGACGGAGCAGCACAGGCAGTGGAGGATGGAGTGGCGGATGGGAGGAGGACAAAGGGAGGAGGAGGAAGCGGTGGGGTGGGGTGGGGAAGGATGGAGCAGCACAGGCAGGGGGAGGATGGAGCGACAGGGGGAGGAGGACAGAGGACAAAGTGGCAGGGTGTGGGAGGATGGAGCAGCAGAGGCAGGGGGCGGATGGAGGATGGAGTGGCGGAGTGGATGAGGACAGAGGAAGGAGGAGGAAGCGGTGGGGGAGGATGGAGCGACACAGGCAGGGGGAGGACGGGGATGGAGTGGCGGTGGGGAGGAGGACAAAGGAAGGAGGAGGAAGCGGTGGGGTGGGGAAAGATGGAGCGGCACAGGCAGGGGGAGGATGGAGCGGCAGTGGAAAGGAGGACAGAGGACAAAGCGGCGGGATGGGGGAGTATGGAGCAGCACAGGCAGGGGAGGATGGAGGATGGAGTGGTGGAGAAGAGGATTACAAAGGAAGGAGGAGGAAGCGGTGGGGTGGGGGAGGATGGAGCGGCAGGGCGATGACGGAGCAGAGAGCGGCAGGGGGGAAGAGGACGGAGGACGAAGCGGCACAGGCAGGGGGAGGAAGGAGCAGACTCAGACCCACACACAGAGTCACACCTAGACACAGACTCACACCCACACACATACACACACACAGACTGACACTCACAGCCAGACACACTCCCAGACACAGCCACAGACATACACAGACTCATACTCACAGCCACACACATACACACGGGCTCTCACTTCTCTGTCCCCTGGCTTTCCCAGTGCTGGCCCTCATGTCCCTGGTGCTGAGCGTGTTGTCCTGCAGAGAGTAGGTGTGGAGGAGGCGGGCGCAGAGGGAGCGGTGTGCAGGATGGTCCCGGGTGTCAGCCACCTTCTGTCAGTGCAGCTGGGCCCTGGCTGGCAGCGCGCTCCTGTTGCTAACTGCACCCTGGGAGCCCCAAGCCCGGCAGCCCCTGGTCCCCGGTGTCAGTGGGCGGCTCGTGGCGTGGGTTAGTGTCCATGAAGCAGCGGTGGGAGTCCGCTGCGAAAGCGCTAGCGGGCCAGCATCTTTTGTTCTGTCTCTTTCTGTGTACAGAAATCGTGCACTAGCGCTGATTGGTCCGCCCACCCGGGCGGACCAATCAGCTCTAGCACGCGGTTTCCGTGACATACAGAGAACATTAGATGATTATATAGTAGATGATGGAGAAAGAGGGAAGAAAAGAATAAAATACAGTTAAAGTTTACCCTTGTGAATGCCTCATATCGTGTGGACATTGCACGCACTCTCTCCCCTTCCATGCGCGCTCCCTCCCCCTCCATGCATGCTCTCTCCCTCTGTTCACACTCTCTGCCCCTCTGTGCATGCTTTCTAACTCCGTGCATGCTCTCTCCCCCTGTGCATGCTGTCTACCTCAGTGCGCACTCTCTCCCTCTGTGCATGCTCTCTACCTCTGTTTGTGCACTCTCCCCCCTCTGTGCATGTTCTTTATATGCATACTCTCTACCTCCATACGTGCGATCTCTCCCCCTCCATGCTCGCTCCCTCTGTGTGCAATATCTCCCCTTCCGTGTGTAGCGACCGGTGGTAAGGCCGCGGGTGTGTGTGTATGATTTTTCTCAACAGAATCCCCATACTCAGGTTTAACCGATAATAACGTTTCTTTACTGGCAAACATGTTTATATCACAGTCAACCGAACTATATGCGCACTTGTATATATTAGAGTCTCTGAATCTTCACTTCTGCCGGGTACGCAGCAAGAAAAAAACACAACAATGAAGGTATCTTTCCCTAACTTTCCCTAAAATCACGTACCAGTTTATCACAGAAGAAGATGTCGCTCCCACGTAGCAGGCCTGGGGTCTCCTCAGTCTTCTGCTTCGGTCTCCTTCCGCAGGTAACAGCACTTTCTTTTAATGTCTCTCCCAGTCTCAGGGCACACAGAGCAGCAGGAGGGAGATCACAGCAGCCAAATGGCTCCCTTATGTCGGTCACGGCCCCTGCACATGCACTCTGGGTGCTCGACGGGCAAGGTTTTGCAGAGCGGCCAGATACACAGCACCAAAGTCCAGTGGCCCAGGATCAGTCACAGGGGCTTCTGTGCGGTGATTTTTCCGGCAAGGTGTAGCAAAGTAGTCCACTTTCAACAGACATCCACAGGGAGATCTTCTCTGGCTCAACTCTGTGTCTGGAATGATCTCCCGCCCTTTCTGTTCCTCAGCACAAGGCTCTTGGGGGAGGGGATCAGCAAACAATGTTTTTTTTTTCTCTGCAGTCATTTCAGCAATTGTCCACAAGGGGGCAGTATCGGACTGTGTAATGCTCACTTCAGTGTCCATTTCGATAATACAATCTGAATTGCTCACCTCATTACACGTGCACGCTCTCTACCTCTGTGCGTGCGCTCTCTCCTTCTGTGCATGCTCTCTACCTCTGAGCATGCACTCTCTCCCTCTCCATGCATGCACTCTCTCCCCCTCCATGTGCTCTCTCTCCCTCTCCATGCATGCACTCTCTCCCCCTCCATGTGCTCTCTCTCCCTCCGTGCGCGTTCTCTCCATCCATGCATGCTCTGTACCTCCGTGCGCACTCTGTACCGCAGTGCTCTCTCCCTAGGTGCAGGTGCTCTCTCCCCCTCTGTACACGCTCTCTACCTCCATGTGTGCGCTCTCTCCCCCTCCGTGTGTGCTCTCTCCGTCCGTGCGCTCTCTCTGAATGCACGCTCTTTCCCCCTCCGTGCACTCGCTCGCCCAATCCGTGCACACTGTCTCCATCCGTGCGCGTTCTCTACCTCCATGAGTGCGCTCTCTCCATCCGTGTGTGCTCTCTCCATCCGTACACTCCCTCGCCCTCCAGGTGCTCTCTTCCACAGTTTACAGCCCCCCTGTTCTCGCTTTCTACTTCACTGTGCGCTCTCTGGCCACCCTGTACTCTTTCTGCCTCCCTCTCTACCCTTTTTGCCCCCCCATGTAATCTTCCTGGCCCCCTCCTGTACTCTTTCTGGCCCCCTCTACTTTTTCTGGACCCCTTGTACTATTAGTGCCCCCCCTGTTATTTTTCTACCCCGCTGTAGTTTTTCCATTACCCCCTGTACTCTTTGTGCCCCCTGTAGACTTTATGCCCCCCCCTGTACTTTGTGCCCCCCTGTAGACTTTGTGCCACCCCTGTACTCTTTGTGGCCCCCTGTAGACTTTCTGCCTCCCCCCTGTAGACTTTCTGCCCCCTTGTACTCTTTGTGCCCCCCTGTAGACTTTCTGCCCCCCTGTAGACTTTCTTCCCCCCTGTACTCTTTGTGCCCCCCTGTAGACTTGGTGCCCCCTGTACTCTTTCTGCCCCCTTGTACTCTTTGTGCCCCCCTGTAGACTTTCTGCCCCCCTGTAGACTTTCTGCCCCCCTGTAGACTTTCTGCCCCCCTGTGCTCTTTCTGCCCCCCTGTACTCTTTCTGCCCCCCTGTAGACTTTCTGCCCCCCCTGTACTCTGTGCCCCCCTGTAGACTTTCTGCCCCCGTGCTTTGTGCCCCCCTATAGACTTTCTGCCCCCCCTGTACTTTGTGCCCCCCTGTAGACTTTCTGCACCCCTGGACACTTGGTGCCCCCCGGTAGACTTGGTGCCCCCCGGTAAACTTGGTGCCCCCCGATAGACTTTCTGCCCCCCTGTAGACTTATTGCCCGCTGTACTCTTTGTGGCCCCCCTGTACTCTTTCTGCCCCCACCTGTACTCTGTGCCCCCCTGTAGACTCTGCCCCCCCTGTACTCTTTGTGCCCCCCTGTAGACTTTCTGCCCCCCTGTAGACTTTCTGCCCCCCTCCCCCATAGTCATTCTGCCCCCTCCTCTCTGCTCTTCATCCCGGCTGCAGCGGCGGCGGGCGTGCGAGGTGCTGCGTCGACAGTGGGGGGAGCAGGGTGATGGCATGCGGGGTGCTGTGGGCAGCAGGAGGTAGGCGGCGTGTGGGGCGTCGGTGGAGGATGTCGCTACCGCCGCTAACTGGAGCCATATTAGCATACTTATCACTTGGGTATACTAATATGGTGCTAGTGGCCACCGTCTTTTGTTCTTTCTCTTTCTGTGTACAGAAATCGCGCGCTAGCGCTGATTGGTCTGACCGGCCGGGCGGACCAATCAGCGCTAGCGCACGATTTCCGTGACAGACAGAGAACATTAGACGATTATATAGTAGATAATCTGCCATGAAAGATGTGGCTCAGCTCTAACACTGGGACTCCACATATGATGGGCGTTAAAGAGGCTTAAGGATTAAGATTGGTTATACCTATAGAATTACTCTTGGTAAAAATAAGAAAGTCAACAGTACTGCCTCTCTAAAACTGTTCCAGTCCTTGTTGACAAGCTGCAGCATTGATGTGGCGCCCCTTTCGGTAAACCGCCACCAGAGGTACTGCACTTCTGCGGTTAGGAAGTGTAGTGCACCTGTTCTCCAGGTGTTGGGATGGGATGGTTGAGCCACAACACCACAAAATACACACACAGTGACGGGCTCCTGGGACAATGGGTGGACCCTCAGGGAGGACCCAGGCCATGAAATTGGGACCGGACAGTGTTAATTTAGTTCAGTTCAGTAGTAGGAGAAGGAGGAGTAACATCAACTGACGGAGGAGTGGTAGTCAGGAGTTTAGAGGTGGTGTGGTGCCAACTCCCATGGGTTGAAGCTACAGCACCATAATCGCCCGTGGGAGGGAGAGAACTGACCAGTAGAGATGAAGAGAAGAATCCTAAGGGTGCAGATGAGGTATTGACCTCCGCACACCTAAATCTGACGAGACAGAGGGGTTGGTGGAGGACACAGGGACCGGTCCTGCAGACGGTGTGGAAGCTTCAAGCCCGAGCCAAAACCAGAGGCTTCAGACTTCTAACGGGAGCAGTGGCGGAACACCTGACACATCTTGGGGAAGGTGGCTTAACTAGGAAGCAATGCCCGGGAGGGATCCTAATAGTTTCCAACACACAGAAGCACCTGTGGCTATCGGTACCTGATCTCTGTGTAGCGGAGGGCGTTGAGAGCCTGGGAGCAGAGTGATGACCCGCTCACCTCAGATAGAAGTTACCCCTTATAACACAGAGAGGCGAGACCAACCAGAGACTGTAACACCGAGAAAGTAGAGTAAAGGGCACCAACCGTGGCTTGACTGTACCGACCAGGCTCTGGAGAAAGAGCAAAGGTACCAGAGATTGGCAGAGAGTGTACCCGGCGGCCATGTTTAACACTTGAGTAAAAGTAACAGAACTGCAGCTGTGGTGTGTGAGAGACTTTTATTTGCAGCGATCATCGGCCGCAGAGGCCGCCCGAGACACCAGAGGTACAGCTGACCGAGTGATCAACTGCTGAGGTATGAACCGGGGTAACCACTCCACTGCCCTGGGGATTGCGCTCCGCCTGCAGGAAGCGGGACTATCTAAGCTGCTGGTCATCATCCCCAGAGGCTCTGCAGCAGCATCTGCCGCCCTGGTCGCATACCGCAGGTGGCATCACGAATACTCCTTATCCCCTCAGACTTTCCCTGACATCATGCCCTTTATTGAACGACACCGCCAGGGTCATGGGTCCGGGTCTCAGACCCCGTCTGAAGAACCGAGAAGTGAAGACGTGAGAACAACTAATAACTGCCTGGTACTGAGTCTTCCCCAGGCCTGGAGTGGGAGTGTCGCATTGACATTATTAGTAAACATAACTGTAGCCAATAACTGGGTTTATTAATCTTCTGCTGATTACTTTTGTGCCAAGATTTTTTTTATCATGAATGCTTGACATCATGCTTTATATGTATCAGTGTTCCTAAATATGCTGTCTACTTCAATATGGTTGTCCCAAGTTGCATAATGTATAAAAACAGAAACAATGTAAATACTTTATCTTTTTTATGTTCTTTTGAAGGATACCTTTACTTTTTCACCTTTACATGAGTTACATAGATCTTAAAATACCTTGCAAGGTGACTTTTGAGAATTTGCCTCCCATGCAGTGTGCCATTTTATCACCTTTGTCTAAACGCACAGGTTACTTGGTGATGAATCTTGCTTCAATTCCCTGTTTTCTTCTTTGTCTTATCCTGACCTCTGTCCTGTAAAATCTCTGCTAATCAGGTTCCAAAGTAGTTCCTGGATAGGAAGATTATTGACATCATTCTCCTTCATGCTCATTTTCCTTCTTCATTTCTGCTGTCTACTTCATTAAACTGAGAATGAATCAGAATTGAATGAGATTACTTCCACATAATTCAATTTAAAATATTCAGACATGGATATGAATATATTTAGAATTACAGAGGTAGAGATGAGTGAGTTGATTTAATATGAATTGAATTCGTGACAAATTGTTTTGAATTCATTGAACCCAGTGAATTATAACAATTTGTGAATCGTTTTGTGTGAATAACATAAAATTTCGCCTCCATTCTACAGACTGCAGAAGCAGCATACCCTATAATGTTTTAGAGTTATCACATGTAGTTTTAGAGCTCAGCTAAAATGAAGAGCTTTTCATAGTCTCTTTAAAAGCAGAAGCAAGGAATGCAGCAGCTATGTTTATAGTGAATCTGGATAGCGAGAGGACGTGTAATAGGTGGGGTGGGGTGGGGGTGGGCAGAGCCATAAATCAATTTGTGAATAAAGTAAGTGACAGTAAAGCAGTTAAAAAAGATTTCTGTGTTAGTGAAAGAGAATAATCCAGAGATTCAGCTCGTAAAGTGAGATCTGGTAACTATTGCACATAGATTCCAGCTCACCATTTAGCCAGTCTCAGTTCCTTATGGCCACTTTACACACACCAACTTATCTGTCCAACTTCTGACCAACTTACTGGTTGCAGTGAAATCATGGACACATTGTTCCATTTGTACACAGCCACACAATGGAGCAATGTGTCCATGATTTCACTGCAACCAGAGATCTGTTCAGAAGTTGGACAGATAAGTTGGTGTGTGTAAAGTGGCCATAAGAGCTGGACCTCTAGCAACTATTGCTTCTTTGATCAGTGTGATTATTTATAGTGCTGCTGAATTTTAATTGCACATTTTTGTGCATTCAGAATAAACTATTATTATTACTATAGGGAAAATTACTTAACTCCTTGACTGCCTTAAGTGTGCGTGTCATAAATAGTTCTAATAACTTGAAGCACAGTTGTCATCAGAGCCGTATTTGGAGTTCCTGCTGCACTAAGCACTTTCAGTGGTCATGTTCCCCTACTGATTAGTCAGACAGAGTACGCAGCATTTTTTTTTCAGGCAGATCCCCTCTGTATCCCACCTCAAAAAGCAATGGTTACAGGTTTATCTATTATATAATTGCCGTAGGCATTTTCGTGTCGGACCCCGGCACGCCGTGGCTATGTCACTATGTGACGTCACCACGTGCGACGCATTGCCCGCGTAGCGGGCATTGCGAGCCGTCACAATGCCCGCGTAGCGGGCATTGCGACCCCTCGCCGCTGTCATCCCGCTCCGGAGCAGCTGCTGTCAGCACATGCTGACACAGTGCTCCGGAGCCTGTGCTGCCCCTGTCATCCCGCATCCCGCTCCGGAGCAGCTGCTGTCAGCACATGCTGACACAGTGCTCCGGAGCCTGTGCCCCAGTGCCCCTGTGCCCCTGTGCCCAGTGCCCCTGTGCCCCTGTGCCCCTGTGATCCCGCTCCGGAGCAGCTGCTGTCAGCACATGCTGACACAGTGCTCCGGAGCCTGTGCCCTGTGCCCCAGTGCCCGTGTCATGCCCGCGCCCCCCTGGGTCCTCCCGTCTCCTGCCCGCGCTCCCCCCGGTCCTCCTGCCCTCTCTGCTTCTCGCGGGGCCCCCCTTGCTCCCGCTGCCCAGGGCCGCACCATCCATCCGTCCATGCCAGGGGGAGCGGATGTGCAGAAGGAGCAGCCGCTTCCTGCCTGCCGCGCTGCTCCGGGAGCGGCAAGTTTAAGAGCTGTGTGCATGATGTATGTGTGTCCTGTGTGCATGATGTATGTGTGTCCTGTGTGCATGATGTATGTGTGTCCTGTGTGCATGATGTATGTGTGTCCTGTGTGCATGATGTATGTGTGTCCTGTGTGCATGATGTATGTGTGTCCTGTGTGCATGATGTATGTGTGTCCTGTGTGCATGATGTATGTGTGTCCTGTGTGTATGTGTATGTGTGTGCTGTGTGCATGATGCATGTGTGTGCTGTGTGCATGATGCATGTGTGTGATGTGTCCATGATGCATGTGTGTGCTGTGTCCATGATGCATGTGTGTGCTGTGTGCATGATGCATGTGTGTGCTGTGTGCATGATGCATGTGTGTGATGTGTCCATGATGCATGTGTGTGCTGTGTCCATGATGCATGTGTGTGATGTGTCCATGATGCATGTGTGTGATGTGTCCATGATGCATGTGTGTGCTGTGTCCATGATGCATGTGTGTGCTGTGTGCATGATGCATGTGTGTGCTGTGTTCATGATGCATGTGTGTCCTGTGTGAATGATGCATGTGTGTCCTGTGTGCATGATGTATGTGTATCCTGTGTGCATGATGTATGTGTGTCCTCTGTGCATGATGTATGTGTGTCCTGTGTGCATGGTGTATGTGTGTGCTGTGTGCATGATGCATGTGTGTGCTGTGTGCATGATGCATGTGTGTGCTGTGTGCATGATGCATGTGTGTGATGTGTCCATGATACATGTGTGTGCTGTGTCTATGATTCATGTGTGTGATGTGTCCATGATACATGTGTGTGCTGTGTGCATGATGCATGTGTGTGCTGTGTGCATGATGTATGTGTGTCCTGTGTGCATGATGTATGTGTGTCCTGTGTGCATGATGTATGCGTGTCCTGTGTGCATGATGTATGTGTGTCCTGTGTGCATGATGTATGTGTGTCCTATGTGCATGATGTATGTGTGTCCTGTGTGCATGATGTATGTGTGTCCTGTGTGCATGATGTATGTGTGTCCTGTGTGCATGATGTATGTGTGTCCTGTGTGCATGATGTATGTGTGTCCTGTGTGCATGATGTATGTGTGTCCTGTGTGCATGATGTATGTGTGTCCTGTGTGCATGATGTATGTCTGTCCTGTGTGCATGATGTATGTGTGTCCTGTGTGCATGATGTATGTCTGTCCTGTGTGCATGATGTATGTGTGTCCTGTGTGCATGATGTATGTGTGTCCTGTGTGCATGATACATGTGCTTGAAGGTATGCTGTGTGCATGATGCATGTGCGTCCAGGTGTGCTATGTACATGATGCATGTGTGTGCAAGTGTGCTCGCTCCATCCTGCCCCCCCCCCCATCCTGCTCCTCCGGCTCCATCCTTCCTCGCTCACTCCATCCTGCCCTGCTCACTCCATCCTGCCCCCCCGCCACCATCCTGCTCCTCCGGCTCTATCCTGCCCCGCTAACTCCATCCTGCCCCGCTCCCCACTATCCAACCCTACCCCCCCTGCCACCATCCTTCTCCGCCTCCATCCTGCCCGCTCCCTCCATCCTGCCCCCCCCTCCGCCTCCATCCTGCCCCGCCCCCCGGCTCCATCCTGCACACCTGCCATCCTGCCCCCCGACACAATCCCGCCACTCCCCCCCCGGCACCATCGTCACATAGTGACAAAGCCACGGCGATTTCGGGGTCCGACACGATTTTGCCTACGGCTATTATAGAGTAGATATATATATATATATACATATACAGGACAGGGGTTATGGCACTCTGCAGTATATCTATTATATAATTGCCGTAGGCACTTCCGTGTCGGACCCCGGCAAAGACCGTGGCTATGTCACTCTGTGACGTCACCACGGCGAAGCATTGGCCGCGTAGGGCCAATGCGAGTCGTTGGCCTGCGCGAGCAATGGCCGCGAGGCCATTGCTCGCGCAGGCTGAGTACGAGCAATGGCCGCGAAGCGGTCATTGCGAGTCGCTGCCGAAAATAGAACCAGAGGCTCGGCCACAAAGCTAGCGATCTCCCGCTCAGGTAGCGCGAGCAATGGCCGCCAGGCCATTGCGAGTCGCTGGCTGAGTGCGAGCACTTGCGGCGCGGTTGCGGTAATCCCCATAATGATTACCGCAACCGCGCCGCATTGCGAGTCGCTGGCTGAGTGCGAGCACTTGCGGCGCGGTTGCGGTAATCCCCATAAGGATTACCGCAACCGCGCCGCATTGCGAGTCGCTGGCTGAGTGCGAGCACTTGCAGAGCGGTAGCGGTAATCCCCATAAGGATTACCGCAACCGCGCCGCAAGTGCAAGTTGCGGCGCGGTTGCGGTAATCCCCATAGAAAGTATAGGGGGACTTGCGGCAGGTGCGGCAAGTGCGGTTTTGCCGCACCTGCCGCATGTCCCCCTATACTTTGTATGGGGATTACCGCAACCGCGCCGCAGATGCGGTTTTTACATAAAATAAAATAATTTTAATACAAATAAATTCACTTAAAATAACAAATAATAAATAAATTTAATAATAATAAAAATAGTAAAAAAACAAAACAAAATAAATAATAAAATAAAAAATAGCTATCTACTATAATCAAATTAATGCACGTTCTAGAATCCCGATGCATTTGCATCGGGCTCACAGCTAGTTAAAAATAAATAAATAAATTGTGATAGCTGTAAAGATCTTGGACAAGACGACCAAAAAGAAGCAAAGAAAAAAGTTGCTTCATGTTATCCCAATACATAGGCCACGTCAAGGGTGCACAGAAGCATTTGCATGAAAAAATAAATTATTAAGTTAAAACACTATAACTGGCCTATATAAGGTGTATGCAGATTAATTGCCATTTTTGCATTGTTGTGGTAAAAGACTCCTTTAAAATATCATCCTTTAACACATTAAAGGCCAGTAACACATTGTCCTGCATCTCCCAAGAATAACCTCTTGTCTGGTGTACTGCAACACATCCTAAAACTGTGTAATTATAATGCTCCTGACTAAAGACTAACCATCCTAAGTAAGCCACTATGCTATGCCCCTGAAAAACAAGTGCTGCCTGCACAAAAAAATTTACTCCACACTGTCTCAGTTACGGTATACAACCTTCATAATATTCTCTCCTATAAAATAATACCTCTACACTGTATTCCCTAGTCAAATAACAGCCACACCACCCCCTCATAAATGAAAACTATCACACTGTCCTCTCCATTATGAATTATACCCACCACACCCTTCTTACACCATGTTCCAAATTATTATGCAAATGTTCTTTTTCTCTTATTTTCCTAAATGGTCGGTGCAAATGACGATCAGTGTAATAAAAGTCATCACCCGTTAGAGTATACATCAAGTTTTATTGAAGAAACCTCCCAATGATAGCAGTATAATCTTCAAAATCAAAAAAAACTGTAAATGCACTGTTCCAAATTATTAGACACAGTAGAGTTTCTAAACATTTGATATGTTTGAAAGAAATGAAAATGCTCATTTGTTGAATTTGCAGCATTAGAAGATCACATTCACTGGAATAAAAAGCTATTTAACTCCAAAACATCCTAACAGGCCAAGTTATATGTTAACATAGGATCCCTTCATATCACCTTCATAATTCTTGCATCCATTGAACTTGTGAATTTCTGGAGAGTTTCTGCTTGTATTTCTTTGCATGATGTCAGAATAGCCTCCCAGAGCTGCTGGTTTTATGTGAACTGCCTCCCACCCTCATAGATCTTTTGCTTGATTATTGTCCAAAGGTTCTCTATAGGGTTGAGGTCAGGGGAAGATGGTGGCCACACCATCTCCTTTTATGCCAATAGCAGCCAATGACACAGAGGTATTCTTTGAAGCATGAGATGGTGCATTGTCATGCATAAAGATGATTTTGCTCCTGAAGGCATGTATTTGCTTTTTGTACCATGGAAGAAAGTTCTCAGTCAGAAACTCTATATACTTTGCAGAGCTCATTTTCACACCTTCAGGAACCTTAAAGGGGCCTACCAGCTGTTTCCCAATGGTTCTATGTTTCATGCTACTCATTCCTCTCCATGCTTCATGCTGCCTATCCCCCTATCCCCCATTCCCCTCTATGTTTCATGCTGCTCTTCCCCTTCCATGTTCCATGTTGTTCATCCTCCCATCCACCTCCATGCTTCATGCTGCTCTTCCCCCTCCATGTTCCATGTTGTTCATCCCCCCTCCATGTTCCATGTTGTTCATCCCCCCATCCACCTCCATGTTTCATGCTGTCTCACCCCCATCCCCCACGGTGTGTCATGCTGCTCATCACCCCGATCTCCCGATCCCCCCATGTTTCATGCTTCTTATTTCCCCCATCACCTTCCATGTTTCATGCTGCTAATTCTCCCATCCCCCCATTCCCCTCCATGTTTCATGCTGCTCATCCACCCATCCCCCACAATGTGTCCTGCTGCTGATCCCCCCGACCTCCCGATCCCCCTCCATGTTTCATGCTGCTCATTCCCCCATCCTACTCCATGCTTCATGCTGCTCATTCCCCCCCCCCTTCATGTTTCATGCTGCTCATTCCCTCACCCCCTCCATGTTTCATGCTGTTCATCCCTATCACCCTCCATGTTTCACACTGCTTATTCCCCATTCACCTTTATATTTCATGTTGCTTATTCCCCTATTCCCCTCCAGGTTTCATACTGCTCATTCCCACATCTCTCTCCATGTTTCATGCTGTTCATCCCCCATCCCCTTTTATGTTTCTGTCACATTGCCGTTGGACTCGGTGTCTGGTGTTCCTGACCCGGCCGCTGGGAGGTGCCGGATTCCTTCGACTGGTGGTGCCGGTGATAGGAGGGCCATGTCTTCATATGGACTTGCTCCTTTGACCCTGCTTCTGTCGCTGGGCATCACCATGTTGTTCCTGTGGGTGATGTTGGTCACAGAGGAGAGGTTCCTGCAGAGACTTCTGGTAGGCACAGGCTTCATTCTTCTATCAGAAGTGGGGTGTTTGGTATCAGTTGTGCACCTCCATCTGGCCTGGTTCTAGGGGCAGTCCAGATTAGGTCATCAGGCTGTGAGCTCCAGCCTATGAGAGGAAACCGCAACCCTTCAAATATCTTGGAGCCTGTCCTGCAGATATAGTCTTGGTTTCCCCAGTGATCTAGTGTGTAATTGCTATTTTGACTCTGACCTTTGCCTGGATTTTTGACCCTTCTACAGCCTGCCGATTTTGTACCCTTGCTGCCCACCTGGTTTTGACTCTGTCTTCTGACAACGCTTTCGGGTCCTAATTTCATACTCCCTTCCTGCTCTGGTCGGCTGTTCATCATAGGCAGCTACCTCCTGGGCTATGCTGTAATTCCAGATTCCTGTATAGGGGGTAAAGGGTCACAGGGTTTCTCGGGGTGCTACCTTACCAGCAGTTCAGCCTCGCAGTGGATAGTCATCACAGTTTCATGCTGCTCATCCTCCCATCCAACTCCATGTTTCATGATACTCACTCCCCTATCCCCCTCCATGTTTCATGCTTCTTATCCCCCAACCCCCTCCATGTTTCATAATGCTCATATCCCTGAATATCTCAGACTGCTCATCCCATTCATTTTCAAATCCTCCCCTTTCTCCATGTCATGCCCCCCAGACTGCTTCTTTGGCACTATCTTCAGCTCTATAGCATTCACCTGCTCCTCACTCCCAGCACCATCTCCATGCTCCCAGCATCAGCAACATCTCTTCGTCTTCCCCTTGCGTGGCACACTTCAGTCATGTTGGCAGCATGAGGACACATGACGCTGTCGTGACACCTACAGCGTAAGTACACAGCCGCACATTGGGGCAGGAACCTGTTGAAGCTTCACTGACCCCAGAAATGTTGGAGCACTCAGAAATACATATGTAATTGAATCTTAAAGATATGATTACAAATGAATTCGACACCCACCCTCCTTTCTTCAAAAACATGGATTTGGAGCATCATACTCTGGAGATGCTTTTTTTCAGCAGGATGTGGGAAGCTGGTTAGAATTGAAAGAAAGATGGGTGGAGCAAAATACAGGGCAATCCTGGAGGAAAATCTATTAAGGTACCGTTACACACAGAGATATATTGCTTGCAACTCACTGGTTGCATTGAAATCATGGACACATTGTTCCATTTTGTTGCCGTGTACAAAATGGAACAATGTGTCCATGATTTCACTGCAACCAGTGAGTTGCAAGCAATGTCTCCACAGATATCTATGTGTGTAACAGTACCTTTAGAGGCTACAACAGACTTGAGACTAGGGAGTTGATTCACCTTTCAGTAAAGTAGGACAACAATCCTAAACATACTATCAAAAGCTACAATGGAATGGTTTAGATCAAAGCATACAGTCAAATGAAAAAGTTTGGGCACCCCTCTTAATCTTACTCATTTTTTTTTGTTTAAAATAGTTTTTTTGCAACAGCTATTTCAGTGTGATATATGTAATAACTGATGGACACAGTAATATTTCAGGTTTGAAATGAGGATTATTGTACTAACCGAAAATGTGAAATATGCATTATTTAAAAAATTGACAGGTGCAAAAGTATGGGCACTTCAACAGAAAAGTGACATTAATATTTAGTAGATCCACCTTTTGCAAAAATAACAGCCTCTAGTCGCTTCCTGTAGCTGTTAATGAGTTCCTGAATCCTGGATGAAGGTATTTTTGACCATTCCTCTTTACAAAACAATTCCAGTTCAGTTAAGTTTGATGGTCGCCGAGCATGGACAGCCCGCTTCAAAACATCCCACAGATGTTCAATGATATTCAGGTCTGGGGACTGGGATGGCCATTCCAGAACATTGTAATTGTTCCTCTGCATGAATGCCTGAGTAGATTTGGAGCGGTGTTTTGGATCATTGTCTTGCTGAAAGATCCATCCCCGGCGTAACTTCAACTTTGACACTGATTCTTAAACATTATTCTCAAGAATCTGCTGATACTGAGTGGAATCCATGCGACCCTCAACTTCAACAAGATTTCCGGTGCCGTCATTGGCCACACAGCCCCAAAGCATGATGGACCCTCCCCCAAATTTGACAGTGGGTAGCAAGTGTTTTTCTTGGAATGCTGTGTTTTTGTGGCGCCATGCTTAACGTCTTATTTTTGTTTCATCAGTCCACAGGACCTTCTTCCAAAATGAAACTGGCTTGTCCAAATGTGCTTTTGCATACCTCAGGCGACTCTGTTTGTGGCGTGCATGCAGAAACGGCTTCTTTCGCATCACTCTCCCATACAGTTCTCTTTGTGCAGTGTGCGCTGTATTGTTGACCAATGCACAGTGACAGCATCTGCAGTAAGATGATGCTGCAGGTCTTTGGAGGTGGTCTGTGGATTGTTCTTGACTGTTCTCACCATTCTTCTTCTCTGCCTTTCTGATATTTTTGTTGGCCTGCCACTTTTGGCCTTTACAAGAACTGTCCCTGTGGTCTTTCATTTCCTTACTATGTTCCTCACAGTGGAAACTGACAGGTTAAATCTCTGAGACAACTTTTTGTATCCTTGTCCTGAACAACTATGTTGAACAATCTTTTTTTTCAGATCATTTGAGAGCTGTTTTGAGGAGCCCTTGATGCCACTCCTCAGAGAAGATGCAACTAGGAGTACAACTTGCAAGTGGACACCTGAAATAGCTTTTCTCATGATTGGATATACCGGGCTATGAAGTACAAAGCTCAATGAGGTTACCAAACCAATTTAGTGCTTCAGTAAGTCAGTAAAAAGTAGTTATGAGTATTCAAATCATGAAAATCAGAAGGTGCCCATACTTTGGCACCTGTCAAATTTTGAAATAATGCATATTTCACATTTTTGGTTAGTGCAATAAACCTCATTTCAATCCTGAAATATTACTGTGTCCATAAATTATTACATATATCACACTGAAATAGCTGTTGCAAAAACCCAATTTAAAAATAAAAAAAATGAGTAAGATTAAGAGGGGTGCCCAAACTTTTTCATATGACTGTATATCATGTGTGTGAATGGCCAAGTCACAGTCCAGACCTACAGTTGAAGCCAGAAGTTTACACACGCTATATAAAGAGTCACATATGCATGTTGTTCTCACTATCTGACATTAACCCCTTCATGACATTGGATTTTTTTCTTTTTTCTTTTCGTTTTTTGCTCCCCTGCATTCAAGAGCCATAACTTTTTTATTTTTCCGTCAATATACACATATAATGGCTTGTTTTTTGCGGGACAAATAGTACTTTCAGATACAATAATTTATTTTACCATATAGTGTACAAGGAAATTGCAAAAAAATTCCAAGTGCAGTGAAATTGCAAAAAAAGTGCAATCACAAGTCTGTTTTTTGCGTTTTTTAGACACCATGTTCACTATATGGTAAAGCCGACTTGATGGGGTGATGCCTCGGGTCGGTACGAGTTTGTAGCTACCAAACATATATACCTTTACTGGAATCTAGGTGGTGAAATAAAATTCAGAAGTTTTGAAAAAAAAAAAAAAGCACTTTTTGCGCCATGTTTTGTGAATCTTAGTGTCCTCATTTTTTGGGATCTGGGGATGTGTGATGGCTTATTTTTTGCGTCTTGAGCTGACCTTTCTAATGATTAAATTTTTGGGTGGATGCGCCATTTTGATCGCCCGTTATCGCATTTTATAGCAATGTTGTGGCGACTAAAAAAACAGAATTTTGGCGTTTGGACCATTTTTTCCGTTACGCAGTTAGGGTTCTCATTAATTGATTTTATATGTTGATAGATAGGGCGATTCTGAACGCGGCGATACCAAACGTGTAATTTTTTTATTTTTTCAATACTGTTATTGTGAATGGGGGAATAGGGGGGTGATTTGAACTTTTATGTTTTGTGTTTTTTTTTTTTTACAGGTTTTTAAAAACTTTATTTTTTAATTAATTCTTATTTTTACACTGCCCCTTTAAGAGGCACCTTGCTGCACAGTCCGATCGCTTCTGAGAGATACCGATGAGCTGCAGCTCATCAGTATCTCCCAGAATTGCGGATCTGTTGTGGTTGGCAGCGCTTGCCAACCACAATCCGGAAGTGCTCAGTGACAGCATCCGGGGTCTAGCCAGGACCCCGACCTGTCACGTGAGCACCAGAGATCCCACATACTATCGCGAGATCTCCGGTGCAGGCGGGGAACAGCGCGCTCCCCGCCGGCCACCTTGGATCCCGCTGTCAGTGATTGACAGCGGGATCCAAGGAGTTAATGATAGCACCGATCGGATCCCGGATCCGATCGGTGCTGTTACCCTGACATCTTAGCTGATGAGATCAGCTGAGATGTCGGGGCTTTGATGTGAGCTCCGCGCCAGAGCTCACATCAAACACCCCTTACTGGCCCTGTCAGGAAGGGGTTAAATCAGAACAAACCTTTCCCATTTTAGGTCAATTAGGATTATCATAATTATTAATATTTGCCAAATGTCAAAATAAGAGAGAAAATGTTTAAAGGCATTTTTATTACTTTCTGCAAACTCACAAGTTTACATACATTTCATTAGTATTTGGTACCATTGCTTTTAAACTGTATTGGCTTTACACGTCCCGATATCATTCCGATATTGTATACAACAGCACTGGAGCGCGCACGTTTTTGGCACTAATCCAAGATCGCATAGGAGATGTTACACGTACCAACTTCACCTCCGACCAACGACGAACCTGCATTCCGGAAGTGGCCGTGCCCGACGGGCCGACCGACTTTGCAGATCGTAGTTGGGCTGTCACACAGCACAACCACAGAAGCAATGTGGGCGTGGATTTCACCGAGCTCAGGACATAGGCGTATATTATGTTGAATTTTACCCCGCCCACAACAATCCTATTGGACGGCGAAAGAGCGTCGTGATTGGTCCATCCTCTCAGACAACATGGTGGCGTCATGGATGCACTTGTCCATTCTATGATATTGGAACCAGTTAAAATATGGGATGCGTGGCAGCTGCCACAAGACCCTGCAGCGTCGCGAAAGTGTCACATCAGCGTGCTATTGATATGCAGTGCTGTTAACTGCTCCATATTGGTAAATTTGCCAGGACTACTGGCCAAGTTGGTCACCTAAACACAAGAATTGTGCACATGTGTATGTACCTCACATAGCATTATCCCCCGTGTGTTTTTTGCAAATGTATGTATGTGTTCACACATGTGTGCATATGTCTGAATGACACACCAAAACATGGACCATGTGTGTTAACACATAGCCATGTGTACATGCCTCAATCTGGACAGACAAATACCCATAAGAAAAATCAGTATGCTGACCAACCAAATACATGTGTACTGTACATGCGCACACAATGGTGCAGGGACAGTCAAAGACCATTGTTGTAGGAGCCCTCACAGCACAACATAAAATGCTATATGTCACATACTCGGCTCAGCTTACAAAGAAAATCTGCACATACGAATTTTAGATCAGAAAAATATATATTAGTAGCCACACTACCAAATGTGTGGCCACACACTTTTGAACCCAAAAAAAATGTTGAATCACACATATTACAGAAATGAAAGAGGGCATAATTTGCAAAAACATTACACTATACTGTGTCTGACAAACCCAAATACAAATACTATAACACATGGGACAGTGTGGACCC
Source organism: Allobates femoralis (assembly GCA_033576535.1). Classification (NCBI taxonomy): domain Eukaryota; kingdom Metazoa; phylum Chordata; class Amphibia; order Anura; family Aromobatidae; genus Allobates; species Allobates femoralis. The sequence goes on from JARQOC010000003.1 coordinate 394,075,666, forward strand.
ATCACACCCCCCTTAGATCTGGTGGTCCTGCCAGGCCACAGCCCCAGGGCCATTGAAATATGAGCAGTAGCTGTCTCTGCTGCTCCTGGCATCTTGCTGATGTCGGCCCGGGCTCAACAGCTGGAGTGGCGCTAGGCCAGGGTCGTTATCAAGCCACTCACCTGGACTGAGTTCCCCAGTTGTGGGGTCCACACTATCCACATAACTTGCTGGCGTGTATGATTGAGAATCCCTACGCCGCAGAACGTTATGCAGCACACAACACACCATCACTGCCATACGGATAGATTCCTGTTTCATATTTAAAGCAGTATGAAACACGCGGAATCTATTGGCCATGATCCCGAACGCATTTTCAACCACACGACGTGCCCGGATAGCCGTAATTGAAAAGGCGTTTCTCAGGGGTCAGAGTCCTCTGGGGATAAGTCCGTAGTAGGTTGGCGTGAAGTGCGAATGCCTCATCCCCCACAAAAGCAAAGTTGAGATGTTCAGTGGTGTCATCATTGGTGGGTAAGTTAAGGTGGCCGCTCACAAGGTTGCGACCAAATGAGGTATGGGCCAAAACACCACCATAAGACACACGCCCGTTCATCCCCACATCCACAAGAAGGAACTCGTAGTTGCCATTGACGAGGGCCATGAGGACCACACTGAAATAATGCTTGTAGTTATAATAGTATGACCCGCTGTTGTGGGGTTGTGTGATCCTCACATGCTTGCCATCCAAGGCCCCCCCGCAGTTTGGGAATTGCCACCTCTCCTCAAAGCCAGTGGCAACTGCCAACCATTCTGCGGGGGTTGTTGGAAACCGCATATAGGTTGGCAAGAGACACCTCACAATAGCCTCACAAGTCTCAGGGATAAGGCTGCTCAGCAGTGAGCTCGAGACTGCAGCAGTATACTGCAGGTTAGTCAGTGCGCGCCCTGAAGCCAAGAAACGCAGAGTGACAACCAACCGCTCCTCGGCTGGAACTGCTGGACGCATCACAGTGTCCTCACGGGCAATATGTGGGGTAACCAAGTCTAATAGCATTTTGTATGAGTCCTCGGACATCCTGAGATAATTCTTAAAGTCCTGCGAATTTGTGTCCTCCAGCTGACGGACAAGGCGCATGTGAGTCAGGTGGGGCCTTTTGCAGGAGCCAGTCCCGAGACCACACACGCCGTTGTCTATGCCTCCGCAGTCTCTCATTCCTCTCATCTGTCAAAAAGGCATCCTCAACCATGGACAAAGCCACTACTGCCATTGCGGGATGATGCATGACGTCCAATTAGTGTTAGCAAGGATCTGCAAATCAAACAGGAAAATTTGTCAAAAAACCAACATACTGTGCTAACATGAATAAGGCTCTTGTATTAAAAGAATAACTTCGGCACACAGTCAGATATATTTTTGCTGAAGATGAATTTTTTATTTTGAAAAAAATTTTTTTGATATTCAGTGTATTTTATTCTGACGTTTCGGTCTATCTTAGACCTTGTTCACAGAGAATATCTATGTAAAAATTGAAAACAATCATATCAGATACATGATAATAAACAGATTACATGCTGTAAAAAATCAAACAAAAAAGCAATCTACCACAACGGTGATAAGGACCATATATTCTTAATATGTAGAAGTATAGTAATCCTCTAGGATCATACATATCACAATCATTTCTATGTTCCAAAAAAATGCAAATAGTAAATAATGTACCTTATGACAAATTTCTTATTGAAAAAAATTTTTTACTCAGGTGTACACAATGCTATTGTAGAGGAGGTGGCTGTAAATAGAGATCAGGTGAAGAGTTATTTATTATTCTGTATCCATTCTTATAAACAAGAATATAAGGAAGAAAATAATTAGTACCTTGTTAAGGAATGTACACATTTGGACCTATTCCTTTGTGCCTAGGGAATCTCATGTGTCCTGTAATGTATATCACATGTTAATAAATATTCTAGAATCTATAAAGCATGGACAGGGACATGTCTTTATCTGGGACAAACAATTTTTTATAAATATGCATGTGTACAGTATATATACTGACTATTTACCTTATGTAATAAGATGGTGGACACCTGTGATTCAATGGGTTAATTCACCCACTGGATTATACTGGACCCTAATGTGGTCCCTATGCATATTAAGGTGAAAAACAGAAAAGAAAGTTAGCCATTATTAAGCTTATACAGTGATCCACAGATTATGACATGTTATGTCTCATAATAAGTAGATACAGTCTCTCTACCTGAGCAGAATCACTATGACAATTATGGACTGTGAATCGCCACCGTTCGCTCTAATGTAAGTGTGTAACATAAGGATTACTTATAGTGAAAATCAAGGTGTCCTTTGTAATAAGACCCTCTAATGTGGCAACAAACTTATGATAAATCGGTGTTATATACGAAATACCTTCCGTATGGTGCTGGAGCCGCGTGGTTCCCCCGCGTTCGGCTGTGTGTGCGGCTCAAACTGAGAGCCGCGCCATTAAGAAATGGCGTCTGACGTCACATCCGCTGACGTCACGAAGCATAGTGCGCATGTACGGGAAAGAAAGACAATGTTGTGATATACGTTGTCTAGGAAACCAATGTTACCGAGACTAGAGACGCGCTGTTTTTTCTCTAATGTGCCCCGGATGTGTGTGGATTAGTATCTCACCTAAGGAAAGAAACAGGAAAACAGGGAATAATAAATATAAAGTAAAACAAAATGATACAAGGATATTATTTAATGAAGTAATTCTAAGAAATGCAATGAATTGGCTATAATTCTTCTTAAAGGTACAGTACTCCTATTTAGGAAAATGTGGATAAAGCCAAAAGCCTTTTGGCTTTATCCACATTTTCCTAAATAGGAGTACTGTACCTTTAAGAAGAATTATAGCCAATTCATTGCATTTCTTAGAATTACTTCATTAAATAATATCCTTGTATCATTTTGTTTTACTTTATATTTATTATTCCCTGTTTTCCTGTTTCTTTCCTTAGGTGAGATACTAATCCACACACATCCGGGGCACATTAGAGAAAAACAGCGCGTCTCTAGTCTCGGTAACATTGGTTTCCTAGACAACGTATATCACAACATTGTCTTTCTTTCCCGTACATGCGCACTATGCTTCGTGACGTCAGCGGATGTGACGTCAGACGCCATTTCTTAATGGCGCGGCTCTCAGTTTGAGCCGCACACACAGCCGAACGCGGGGGAACCACGCGGCTCCAGCACCATACGGAAGGTATTTCGTATATAACACCGATTTATCATAAGTTTGTTGCCACATTAGAGGGTCTTATTACAAAGGACACCTTGATTTTCACTATAAGTAATCCTTATGTTACACACTTACATTAGAGCGAACGGTGGCGATTCACAGTCCATAATTGTCATAGTGATTCTGCTCAGGTAGAGAGACTGTATCTACTTATTATGAGACATAACATGTCATAATCTGTGGATCACTGTATAAGCTTAATAATGGCTAACTTTCTTTTCTGTTTTTCACCTTAATATGCATAGGGACCACATTAGGGTCCAGTATAATCCAGTGGGTGAATTAACCCATTGAATCACAGGTGTCCACCATCTTATTACATAAGGTAAATAGTCAGTATATATACTGTACACATGCATATTTATAAAAAATTGTTTGTCCCAGATAAAGACATGTCCCTGTCCATGCTTTATAGATTCTAGAATATTTATTAACATGTGATATACATTACAGGACACATGAGATTCCCTAGGCACAAAGGAATAGGTCCAAATGTGTACATTCCTTAACAAGGTACTAATTATTTTCTTCCTTATATTCTTGTTTATAAGAATGGATACAGAATAATAAATAACTCTTCACCTGATCTCTATTTACAGCCACCTCCTCTACAATAGCATTGTGTACACCTGAGTAAAAAATTTTTTTCAATAAGAAATTTGTCATAAGGTACATTATTTACTATTTGCATTTTTTTGGAACATAGAAATGATTGTGATATGTATGATCCTAGAGGATTACTATACTTCTACATATTAAGAATATATGGTCCTTATCACCGTTGTGGTAGATTGCTTTTTTGTTTGATTTTTTACAGCATGTAATCTGTTTATTATCATGTATCTGATATGATTGTTTTCAATTTTTACATAGATATTCTCTGTGAACAAGGTCTAAGATAGACCGAAACGTCAGAATAAAATACACTGAATATCAAAAAAATTTTTTTCAAAATAAAAAATTCATCTTCAGCAAAAATATATCTGACTGTGTGCCGAAGTTATTCTTTTAATACAAGTATTACAATTTTCTTCTGAGCACCAGCAAGCAGAGTAGCGGACCTTATCTAATAAACTATGAATAAGGCTCTAACAATTTAACATGGACAGCATCCCCAAAGACGCCTACAGTGCACAGTTTCATTGTTCCAGTCAGATCACACACAACATACAGTTGTGGTCAAAAGTATTGACACCCCTGCAATTCTGTCAGATAATACTCAGTTTCTTCCTGAAAATTATTGCAATCACAAAGTCTTTGGTATTACTATCTTCATTTAATTTGTCTTCAATGAAAAAACACAAAAGAGAATGAAGCAAAAAGCAAAACATTGATCATTTCACACAAAAGTCCAAAAATGGGCCAGACAAAAGTATTGGCACCCTCAGCCTAATACTTGGTTGCACAACCTTTAGCCAAAATAACTGCGATCCACCTCTTCCGGTAACCATCAATGAGTTTCTTACTATGCTCTGCTGGAATTTTAAACCATTCTTCTTTGGCAAACTGCTCCAGGTCCCTGATATTTGAAGGGTGCCTTCTCCAAACTGCCATTTTTAGATCTCTCCACAGGTGTTCTATGGGATTCAGGTCTGGACTCATTGCTGGCCACCTTAGAAGTCTCCAGTGCTTTCTCTCAAACCATTTTCTAGTGCTTTTTGAAGTGTGTTTTGGGTCATTGTCCTGCTGGAAGATCCATGACCTCTGAGGGAGACCCAGCTTTCTCACACTGGGCCCTACATTATGCTGCAAAATTTGTTGGTAGTCTTCAGACTTCATAATGCCATGCACACGGTCAAGCAGTCCAGTGCCAGAGGCAGCAAAGCAACCCCAAACATCAGGGAACCTCCGCCATGTTTGACTGTAGGGACCGTGCTCTTTTCTTTGAATGCCTCTTTTTTTCTCCTGTAAACCCTATGTTGATGCCTTTGCCCAAAAAGCTCTACTTTTGTCTCATCTGACCAGAGAACATTCTTCCAAAACATTGTAGGCTTTCTCAGATACGTTTTGGCAAACTCCAGCCTGGCTTTTTTATGTCTCGGGGTAAGAAGTGGGGTCTTCCTGGGTATCCTACCATACGGTCCCTTTTCATTCAGACACCGACGGATAGTACGGGTTGACACTGTTGTACCTTTGGACTGCAGGGCAGCTTGAACTTGTTTGGATGTTAGTCGAGGTTCTTTATCCACCATCCGCACAATCTTGCTTTGAAATCTCTCGTCAATTTTTCTTTTCCGCCCACATCTAGGGAAGTTAGCCACAGTGCCATGGGCTTTAAATTTCTTGATGACACTGCACACTGTAGACACAGGAACATTCAGGTCTTTGGATATGGACTTGTAGCCTTGAGATTGCTCATGCTTCCTCACTATTTGGTTTCTCAAGTCCTCAGACAGTTCTTTGGTCTTCTTTCTTTTCTCCATGCTCAATGTGGTACACACAAGGACACAGGACAGAGGTTGAGTCAACTTTAATCTATGTCAACTGGCTGCAAGTGTGATTTAGTTATTGCCAACACCTGTTAGGTGCCACAGGTAAGTTACAGGTGCTGTTAATTACACAAATTAGAGAAGCATCACATGATTTTTCCAACAGTGCCAATACTTTTGTCCACCGCCTTTTTTATGCTTGGTGTGGAATTATATCCAATTTGGCTTTAGGACAATTCTTTTTGTGTTTTTCATTGAAGACAAATTAAATGAAGATAATGATTCCAAAGAATTTGTGATTGCAATCATTTTCAGGAAGAAACTGAGTATTATCTCACAGAATTGCAGGGGTGTCAATACTTTTGGCCACAACTGTATAATGTTTTTGCAAAAAATTAACTGCCCCCCCCACAGTTGCACATTTGTGAAAACACCTTCCACACATATGTAAACCAATCAGGGTCATATTCGCCCAGGTGGCAGGGTGCAAGTGCCTGGATGCCTCATTGAAGTGAGATAATTTTATCCAAAAAACATTACTGATATGGAGCAGCTGTATGTGAATTGCGCCCGCACCTATTGGAAACACTGCGTTTGCCGGGGTGTTTACGGAAAAAATGTGCCACAACCTAGGGATAATCAGGGCCAGACCCCCCCAAAACACCCCTGTCCTCGCTGGGTCACCATACAACTACCCCCTTGGCCCCCCCAAGCATGGCTCGATACACAAACTCACAAACCAAACAACCATCGACTACATCACTGGCAGGTCACACACAATCACACTGGCATGTATCCAGACATACAACAACCATCTCCTGACACCCTCAGTATTATAGTCATGTCCTGTCTGGACATCATGGCTATATTCAAACACATTCAAGGGCAAAACAGAGGCCCAGGTCAGCTGTTTGCAAATATGCATTGGGATAAGCTCTTCCCCCCCCCCCCAAAAAAAGGACGGCCATAGACATTACACATCACAAGAGGCTACAGTTGCAACATGCATTTTTAAGGCAAAGGCAAATTTGCACAATGATGGATGGGCAGGATTATGCAGAAATTTAATGTGTGTCAAACAACTCAACTACAATGTTGCAGGCCACACCACCTGAGAAGCCCTGCGTGATGCCGTAACAAAACAGGCACACAAAGTCACAATTTGTTGTGTTCCCAACAACAAGGACATGTAAACACTTCACAAATGGTGACAAGGCTCATAATGAAGGATAATGGCAATTGTACATGCAGGTATCTTTTCATAACGCAATTAATATTGCAAAACATCCACATACATTTGTGTGCAACAGTACTTACCCCAATGGCTCTGGGCAAGTAACTTAACTACGTTCAGCTGTGGGCCATTTTTATGTGCGAATCCACCAATGACAACCCACTTGTGGCGTCCAATGGTAGTGCGTGGTGAAGTCCAACGCCCAACGTCGCGGATTGGTCAGCTGTTCAACCATTTCATTGGCTGTGTGTCCTTTAAAAGACGATGTGGCGAACATCCACCCACAAACACATGGAAACACAACGTGGTAGTGTCTCCTCTTCTGGCACTGCAGGACTGACGGTATGTATTGGTGACTCATCTTCGTCATGATTTCATTTTGGGTCTGCTGTTCAAGTACCATTAAACCATATAGTATATTTGTTTTTTATGGACCTGGCCTTACACTACCTATGTCCCCAAGCAAATTCTGATGTCATGGAGATCGGACAAGGAAAACACTGTTGCCAGACGCCTTAAAATGCCCAAAACAGTGAAATCCATGATGCATTGTCCCCATGTTGATAAAAAAAGGCAAATGGAGCCTGGTGCACATTTACTGTAACTTCCTAAGTGCTTAGTCTTGTTGGTCTACCAGCCTTTGTACCCACCTAAGTAGAATCCAAAACAACACTGATGAGGGCCAATACCCCATTGGAGCTGTGTGTTAATGGATATCTGGAGGTGTTAAATTCCCTTGTCATATCTGTATGTTTTACTTGTGTTATTTGGTCATTTTGATGGGCTAATCAGATGCTGGTTAGGGAGGGGTCCACAAGGATTAAAACACAGGGCAACGTCCTTTGCTGGAGGGATATGTGCCTTGGGCCTAGTTTCCCAGTCTTAATTGCGGGGACACGGAGTCCATTGCCATACCCCACCTATGTGTCCAAATGGGCCATGTTTCCTTTGTAAACGTTACACAAATGGACCCTTTGTTTGCAAGATTCCTGAGAAAGTAACGTACGCCTTATGCTAACATGTATGTAGATCACCTTAATCTTGATGGCTGTTCATGTAATGTGCATGTTGGTTACAACCAACCCCAAATCCAACATGTCTATGAGGCTGGTGGCCTTGCCCCATAAACTGGGAAATAACTTGACCAACATCCATGGATATACAGCCATGTATATACTGTTTGTGCATGTGCCTTCATGTCCTTAGTGGCACATGTGTAATGTTTGGCTGTTGTAATATGTCACCTATTCTTCACACACAAATCATGTGTGCACAGGGACACATGTAGCCACGCATACACACATGAAAACACATTATACATGCATGTGTCTGTTTACACCCTTCTTTTATTTTTATAGATGGCAGACAATCAGGACTTTATCAGGGCCTTCATAGCCAAATACCAGGAGCTAGAATGCTTGTGGCGGACCAAATTAATGGAGTATAAGAACGCAGCGGTAAAGAGAGTGGCGTATGATGAGCTCATCACCCTCTCCCAGCAGCACCACCCTGGGGAGAGGGTGGATAAGAAGTTTGTGAAGAATAAGATCGCAAACCTGCGCACAGTGTATAAGAGGGAGCTCAATGAGGTGGAAAGATCTTGGCGGTCCAGGAGTGGAACGGGGGAGGTTTATGTGCCACGCTTGTGGTACTTTAACCTCCTCCATTTTCTCCAGGACCAGCATCTCCCTCCGACTACACTGTGCAGCAGGGACCTGGCACAAACTTCCTCCGCCACTCTCCAAGCCCCGGCTCCGCCACAAGAGGTGTGTTCGAATGGTTTAGGGTCATCACACTCAGCAATGGTGGTTTGAAACACTTGTGTCACTTGTCAAACATAGGAGCGTGTGTTGTTTCCCACAGTGCACATTTGGTAATGGTGTTGTTTTTTCTTTTAAATTCTAACTAACCTTGTGTGCTTGTGTCAACAGCTATGCGTGACCATGGTGCTTATTTATGTGAGTAGAGTAAGCACTGTGTGTTGTCAGACATAGCTATATGTCAAGGCCACAGTAATGGCCTTGGCTTGGATTTGTTACATTGCACGGTCAAACAGGACAAAGGCATGCTTGTTCTTATTGCATTGATGATATGTGATTGTGTCAATCTTGCTGATTTTTGTTTCTCCCCTTTTTCCACAGGACCCTCAAGGTGCCAGGCCCAGCCAGGGGGGAAGCACCCGTTCTTGAAGATCCCCCAACAAAATGACGAACATGAAAACGCACACAAGGTTTTTTGTGGTGGTTTGCCTAATATATTTCCATCCTTTTTTGAAAGGACGAGCCACACACCAAACTTGGTGTATAGTGTTTACAATTGCAACACATGTTTTAAAACACCCAAAGTTGGGTCAAACAAGCTCTTTCACAAACATAGCCGTAACAATGGCTTGGTCAGGGCAACAATCTGGACACATTGTGTTAAAAAAACACACCTGATCTTGGCAACATGCCATAACACACAACTGGTCAACATGACGATAAAAATTGTTGGATGCCAACTAAAAACAATATAGTAGTGGCTACAGTCACAGTTGGGGGCCAACAGGGCCAGGGCTTGGCTGGTGTTGCAAAAAATGGTGCAGCATTGCACCCAGCAACTCCAGCTGTGTAGTTGCCTCGCGTAGCTTGCGTTGGGCATCTTGGTGGGCCTGCAAGAGGTCCATTAAAGATGGTACACCTAAAGTGTGGGAACACACACATCAGTGAGCCAAAATACAAACATATGGGTTCATTATGTTTAAGGGTGCGAACAAACACTACTTACCAACTCCTGGAGGGCCACCATTTTCAGGGGAGGGTGATGTGCTCATCTGCCAACCCAGCCCTAGAGCTGTTGGCCCTAAAATGTCATTTGAAAAAAGCAGGGATGTTAGGTCTGTGTTTGGAGACATTTTCAAGAATAATGCCAAACACTCAAACAAGGGCTGTAGGCCTTGCACACTTACCAGACTGAATGAAACCATGCTGTTCAATGGGTGAGTCAGGGGGTGATGTGGAGTAGGCCTCCATAAGAGTCGATAACGCCGATTGCCCTGGTGGTGGTGGTTGGCCTTCTTCGGCTGAGGCCAGTGAGACTGCCCCATGTGATGGCCCTGCAGCTGGTGCAGTGGATGCCGCTGCAGATGCCCCTGGTGAAGCTCCTTCAGCTGGGGCGGGGGAGGCTGGTGTGGATCTTCCATGGGAGCCACCTTCAGCTGGGGATGGAGATCCCGGGGCCGATGTGCCCCTTGATGAAACGGCAGCTGGGGATGTGGATGGGTGAGCAGATGGCTGCGGTGAGCTAGGATGCCGTGGTGGTGGTGGTGAGGCCGAAGCCGAGCCCTCTTCTTGGTCCTCAGCATCTGTTGGTTGAGAAGGGAGCATTTTAATCACATTTCTGCTTTGATATGCACATAGTGTGATTTGTGCCTAATGGGCTTTAGTGTCTCCCAAAAATGATGTCACAGACATTATTGCCTTCCCTCCAAGAGGACAGTTAAGGGCATGTGGCCGTGGATGGCAGATCCAGATCTATGTTTGGGCAAAGGAACAGTAGCTTTTAAAAAACCAACAGAAGGGGCCTATGTATGTGGGGTTATATTTGTGGCAACACTCTATGTTTGTGAATGATAGTCACAAGCACTTTACAACAATTACTTGACCACAAACATGCTAGTAGGAGTAACCTTGGCCAACAATAGAGGGTTCATTTTCATGTTTGCGTAATCTGGTATATTGTTCCCTGATGTAACATGTGTGTATGTCTAATGACATAATACTCACCACTCAGACTCTGGATGTGGGCACAGATGGCAGCGATGCGGTCCCTCGCCTTGTATTTCACGTCCGCCACCTTTTTAATGATTTGTTTGGCCGTGCGCTCAACTTGTAGGTCCCGCAGTAGGGCACGCTGGACCTTGCGCACAATGCGCATCTTATGCAGCCGGGGGTGCTGGTGGGGTAGCACACACCAGTAGTCCAGCCTGTCCAGGTGGTCAAACAGCAGGAGCAGCTCGGGCTCTCCCCATGCTGCAGAATGCTGCTCCGCCGCTATGTTTATGCATGCGACTGGAATCCACATAGAAGGCTGGGCCTGCTGCAAGAGGACGTCATGACGTCATGGCACAGATTGTGGGTGCGGTATTAACTTGTCAGTCCGCAAAGGAGTCGCCCACACATAGTGGCTGAGGCCAGGGCACGCAACGACGTCATGAAATATGCAAAGCCCAACGCTAATGCGTCACTCATGCACACACAGTGCCACAAGCTTTCAGGCACTTTGGAGATACTTTAAATATATATATGTCGGAGGAGTTTACAGATGACAGCTGCTATTAAGCAGTCCTTTCATATCTTCACATGGCATTTTGAAAGAAACAGTTCAAACATTTACAACGACATGGTTGTGGCGTCGTAAAAAGGCACATAAACTATTTGCTAGAGGAGTACAGAAGCTGTGTGATTGTCCTTGTATCCATGTATTTCCACACCATTGGGGAGCTAGCAAAGACAATGATAAATGAAGAGCGCATCAAAATTAACAAAAAAACAATATGGCTACTTGGCCAGGCACATCCAATCACCATAGCCTACTAGCCACCAATCAACGTAGGTGGGCGGCTTAAAAAATACAAAATCGGCACGCCTACGGACTTCCTGGAACAACCATACCAATCGCTCTCCAAATCGTTGTTGGGCCGTCACACAGCATGAACTGGTCAGATCGGAGAGACAATATCGGGCAGTTGGAGAGCCTGCACAATTCCTCAACGATATCAGTTTGGCATCGTTCTGGCATCGCATTGCTCATTTACACCTTACAACGCATGAACGATATCGGCGGCAACGCACAAACCACGTGACTTTTTATCGTTGTTGGACAACAATATCGGGACGTGTAAAGCGGTCATATGACTTAGGTCCAACGTTTTGGATATCCTTCCACAAGCTTAAATAGCTGGTAGGTATTTCAGCCTATTCCTCTTTACAGAACTTTCCCATGATGCTACACAAAAAAGCAATGTGATTCAGGTTTGCATTAAAGTACATCTACAGGTTTGTCTCTAATTAACTGAGATGTTCCCAATAAACGTAATAATGAATAAGGACAGCGCCTCAGAAGTTGATGAACTTGAATCACATTTATTCCGCCTCCAGATGCGACATTTTTATCACAAGAGTCCTTTATCAAGCACAATACACATTGCAATAACCCCACTTGAATAGTACAAAACACCACCCCTCAATTAACCATAACCAATCATAAGCATACATATACAATTATGAAGATAAATCACAAATTCTATGTTTTAAAACGCCGCAATAGATTATAGGTTGGAAGAGCACCTTCTTATCACCCAAACGGCGCCCTTAGATCACTCATCATAATATTCCACATGAAGATATAAGCCTGAGGAGTCTGCACTGTATAATTATCAAAACAAAGTTCCAGCCAATTGGACTGCAGCATCCCTGTTGTCAAGGTGATTGCTGCTCCAATCAACTTCCAGACCCGCCTCCATCTCTTCCCAAGCCAATCGGTAGGCATCCCGTTCCACGCATGTATCAGCATCCTCCTCCGATTCGACATAGATCATCTTTTCGTCTCCACTGCACAGGTCACAGGTTAGTACAACGTTATCTGCATGCACAAACGACATAGCCTAACAGGGCTAACACTGTTTGGAGAACGCAACTCCCAATTCCAGGAGGAACATTTCTCAATCTTACAGAAAGTTAACCCTTCCTTATTACCAACGGGAGTCTAACCATACAGTGGACTCACGTCAACCTGGGGACCTATCAAAATGTGCTAAAAAACACTAGCCCTAGCAAAATGTATGCAGACAAACATCCTTATAATAACACTATGTAATACCATAAGGGGATTAAATAGTCCCATCCAGGCTCCCATAATCCACCCATATCATGTTTTATGCAGAAAGCCAGAGCATATTTGGTAATCCTTTATCATTTTAATATATCTATTAGCTACAGATTAAAACAAAATACCCAACATATTTGCTTCTACAATCTTCATGGTCTACAAAAGCATTCAAATGTGCTCTAACTTGTGCAATGTATCCCACTTACATAGCAGAATAAAACTATCTAAACATTATGCAACGGACTGTAATCATAGCACAATATAAATTAACTAGCTGTGAGCCCGATGCAAATGCATCGGGATTCTAGAACGTACGTTAATTTGATTATAGTAGTTATAGCTGTTAGACTAATGCAAATGCATTGGTTGTCTAGAATATGTTTATTGTTTTTTTAAAGATTTTTAAATAATCCAATTATTCCAATGACATCTTTACAGCAACTACATATATTTGTATTGTTGATATCATATAAGGAAAATTGAATAATTATGTTGTAAGGGTCTTAGAACACAAAGTAGCAATACTTCTTAATGCATCAATCATTAAAATTGATGAATTAATAACAGTAATAGGTGTATCAGCCAGTTTGTGTCAGCCCACCAATCACGTCAAGATGCCCTTACGCCTGGTGAGTCCTAATCTAACTAAATCCGAATTGATATAATTTAGATATTTTTTATACCTGAATTTTTCTTAGATTTTTTGAGGATTGTGATGTAAATAATAAAATTTTGTAAATTGATACAGAAGGAGTTACCAGCTACAGACTTGCAGCAATATCCATGCAATAACAAAAAAACTTGTAGTTAACCTACGGTAAATGGAGTTAACGTAGCTTCAGCAGGTGCATAAGATGCATCAACTAACTAACCACAGGTGACTGCAGTTGATGTGGATGACACTGCTGCAACTATGTTGTCTGCACAAACCGCAAGTTAAGTACAAATTACATATATGCAATTATGAAAATTACAGCAAGTATGTTGTTGGTGAGTCCTTCATGATCAATTATTATCATTTAGTATATTCCTCAACAAAGTGAAAAAATCTAAGAAAAATGGTGTGGTAGAATCTAATTAATAATTTATGTTTGTCCCTATCTATCTAAACATGTGGAACACACCTTGCTAATGAGATGTGTGTGAACAGCCATCCCACCCGTCTCTTAGCTGTTCACAAAAACCTCTCCCTGTAAAGAGTGACAATGAAATCTCTCAGCACATATAGTGCTGGAGCTTGAAATAGTGGTTTCTATCACCCACTGTAGAAATGTGGATGATACACATCTCTCATATTATTTTAAATGTGTGTTCACAAAAATATAGTAGAAATCAGTATATAAAAGAATAAAATGTAAAACAGTAAATTTTTTTTTTTTTTTTTTTTTTTTTTTCAAAAGATAAATAAACAGAAGAATAGTCATAGGGAAGAGTTCAGTGCAAAATATTCTTGTAGACAATATTTTTGGTAAAAACTTTGTCACTGTTAGGCAGCAATTTTCCTTGGATTGGAGTGTCCACCACTTTCACTTTTACATTGGATCGTCTTCTCACTCTTGAAAAAGCCACATACAATTGTCCATGTCCAAAAACAGGTTCTGGCAAAAAAATGCCTACTTTCTCAAGTGTTTGTCCTTGGGATTTGTTTATTGTCATGGCAAAAGCTGGCTTCAGAGGAAATTGGCGACGTCTTAACTTAAAAGGCAAGCCGGTTTCTGATGGGCACAAATCAATCCTGGGAATGAAAACCACATTTCCTCCAGCAGACCCAGTAATGACTCTTGCTCGAATCATGTTGGCAAACAAACCGGTGACAATTAAGCGAGTCCCATTGCAAAGACCTTTTCTGCTGTTGAAGTTCCTCAAAAGCATTACAATGGTGCCAATTTTTAATTTCAGACGATGAGATGGCATCCCCGTGGGTGTAAGTGAATTTAAAAACTCAACAGGGTATTGCTCTGGGTCCTTTGTCTCGTCCGGATCAATGGAATCATCACTAATGTATTCTGTATACTCTCCAGCAATGCAATCCATGATCTTAGAGTTGACCTGATCCACATCATCATTTTTGGGGCAAAGAATGGCATGTGATGCTGCTGTATGAATGCTTTCATTGTCATTGACATCAATTACAATGTTTTCACCAAAAATGTCAAATATTAGTGAACCTGTGCAAATCATATCTTCAGGGATTTCTATAACATCATCTCCAAGGTTATAAGAATTGGTCAATTGTCCATTTCCCAGCTGAAGTATCCAATTGCTGTATTCTGGATCAACAGAGCGCATGTTGTCAAGTAGTGGCAATTGAGTGAAAATCTGCCATTGTCTGGAATATTTAATGCAGCTCTCTACGATATCAGTTCGTGTTCCATGAGGAATAATAGGAAGACACTGACGAAAGTCTCCTCCCAGAACAATGACTTTCCCTCCAAAGGGTGTTTTATTTTTCTTCGAGATATCTTTGGTCATAACATCCTTTAATAGTTGGTCAATGACATGCAGTGCGAATTTGGATAGCATAGTGGATTCATCAATAATGAAAAGTTTAGTACTCTTCAAATGGTGTGCAGCATCAGTATCATTTTTGATTCTTGACACAGACGTTTCATTGATTGGAATAGGTATCCCGTAAAGTGAATGGATGGTTCTTCCTCCTTCCAATAAGTTGGCTGCAATCCCAGTACTGGCAGCAGGTGACACAGTTTCTCCTTCTCCTCTTATTTGACGAATTAACAAATCATACAAATATGTTTTCCCACTGCCACCTGGGCCATCAATGAAAAAGCACTTAGCTTGCTGACTTGTATCCTGTAATGCTTCATTTATGGCATTATAGGCCAGAAGTTGTTGTTGATTTAAAGTTTCTTTCATTTCTTGGGCTCTTCTAAACTCCTCCTCTTTGTCGTATTGTGGTTGTAGTTGTTGTTTTCTTTTGGGGCGTGGTAGATTAAAATCCGTAAAGCTTTTGCCATGAAATTTTAACACATTTTGAACATCTGTCATTGCATAGCCTTCACAATGCTCACAGTCCTCATTGTTAGGGTGATATGCACGGCAGTAGTCTTCAATAAAATCTTTTTTAAATTCTTGCCACAACTCCAATGGATGAGCAGGAGGACCAAAGATACATATGTAAGCAAACATATCCCGAAGCTGTGCAGGCATGTTTAGAACACAGCCATCCAGTAAGGTATTTCGCCAAACACTGTCATCCAAAAGTAATCCAAGGGCTATTGCTGCCTGTTTAAAAGTTGGGTACTCGACTTCATTAACGGTCTTAATGTGCTCAAAACTTGTTGCTCCTTTTACATGTAGTAACAACAACCGTAAATAGTAGCGTTCTTCATCTTTCATACTGACCGTATACATTCTTCCAATGACTGTTGTTCCACGTTTCTGCCTAATTTCCCATGCACCAGCTTTCCAGACATAGTGCTCAGGAATTTGGCGGTAGAAGTATTCATGAGCACGTGGGTCATTCTCATTCAGTTCAAAGTAGGCCATAAGAGTTGATTTTTTATGTGTCATGGCAGCAATGTTCTCAACAGAAGCATCTTCATGAAAATAAAGGGGTTGTGACTGTGGCAGATGTACGGCAAGGCGAACAATGCTGTGTGATTGTTTATGCATTGGATAGGCAAAAATTCTCCAAGCTGCCTCCGGTGCACTGACGTATCTTGAGTCCATAAATTGGTGAGGTTCATCATGTTGTATGTTTGTTTGAGAAATTTCCAGATTGGCTTTATCATGCCCCTTGTAAACATATTTGAATAGATACTTGACACTTTGAATGGATGCACAGATTTCCACATTTATATGACACTTATACTTTAATAGTAAGAAAGGGTTATAGGGAACAACCCAAGAATTATCAACCATGTGAGAACGTTGTGTAAATGAAGGTCCTGCATTGCGTTGATAAGTTGGGTAGGCATCGTGTGCTATTACAGTTTTTGGTTGGAAATCTTTTGGGAATCCTTTTTTACACTTTCCAATATCCATACATGGAGAATTGGGGTTCAATTGTCCACAGGGTCCATGAATCATATGTTGCATCACAATTTGATGGAGCACAGGATACTCGGATGGGTCAGGAATTTCTGCCCAAACAGTACGATCGACATCTACCTCAGTGCGTAATTTGGAATTGCTATCCAGAATAACCAAAATGTGAGCATGTGGTAGTCCTCGCTTTTGGAATTCTATTACATGAATCATTGCACAAATCTTGCCAAATAATCCACTGTTTATATCTTTTAATAGGGCTTCTAATTTTATTTTGAAGACACGGGCGACTAAATCCGGTCTGTGTTCCACCCTCTGCCATGGTTCTAAATTGTGGATAATCTCGCTCCATTTGGGATTACAGGTCATTGTTATAAAAAGATCTGGCCGTCCAAATTTTGTAACAATAGCCATGGCATCTTGATACCTCTGCTGCATGTTTCTGGGACTGCCTTCAAATGAAGATGGTAAAATGACCGTCTTGCCAATAGGAATTCCTTTTTCAAAAGATTTTCTTTGCAGATGTTCCTGTAGTACGCAATAGTCTTCCACTTTTAAGTCTTTTTGATGTTGACGTATAAAATTTAAGCGATTAGCCTCAATTTTTATATACGCATCTACTAAATACTGTTGCGTTAGTTTTCCACCATTTAAAATAGGATTGAACCCAGGACGTACAGATAGCAAATAACAGTAATACTGCAATTGTGTAATTCTCCGTGGATTTTCACCTTGATGCTTCAGTCCCTCATGCCAGCCTTGTTCACCATGCGGAAAAAATAACGGATACAGTAAAGCATCCAAATTACTGTGGAGAATACTAACTTGCTGTGTTTTTGGAGCTAAAGGATTGTTTGGGTCAGGTTTCAGATGAATTAAAATGTCTCTATTGAAAGGTGGCTCTCCATCAGCATTTTCAAAGACCACAGCAACTTCATTAACAATTGGCTTATTATAACGTCTTGGGTCTTGTTCTCGATCCTGTTTAAGAGCCATGATGATATTAGGCATGACAGTACCATTTTCAATTGCCTTCTCCTGTTCCTCTTGTTCAACAAAACGTAACATTTTGTATGCGGAAACAAAAGGATTAATGCGATCTAATAAGTTAGCAATGAGCCGCATCAATTTAGGATGACATTTCTTATTTTCATCACACTGTAAACGTTGGTCATTAGCAGTGGCAGTATCTAAAATGTAGAGTTGGGCATAAGCAGGAGCTTGATCTGGAGCAGGATGTAGTGTTCCAGTACGGTGATAAATTTGGCCATGAATCCGGAAGCAATAAGGGCCATGTCCAGGTGGGGGAGCAATACTTGCACCCATAGAAGCAAAACCAAATGAACTATTAATACTTCTGATGTTATCCATCATATTCCGACTGTATGGACTCTGACCTTTAAGAATACATTCCAACATCTCTGGATACTGAGGTAACGGAACCTTGACCTTCCCCTTGTGACAACAGAGAGTATACTGTTTATCCGATGGCATCTCATCCATGAAATGTCGAGCTTCACAATGCTTACATATGAATATCATAGAGCCACAGGTATGTTCCACAATGCCAAAATCACTATCTGTAAATCCAGGTGGATATGAAGAGGGAGGTGTAGGTAGGTAAATACGATTTTCTTTCTGCAAACCGACATAGATGAGACGTTGAAGTAATAAAGCAGAAAAAGAGTCAGGATCCACTTGTGTAACAGTAGAAGACGTCTTTTTGCGGTGTTGACGACGGGAGGCACCACTTTTACGTAAGCGGCTCTGTTTGGATAGTGAAGACTCCTGAGCAATTTGTGCCTCCAAAGGAGTTTGTTGTTGTTCAAGGCGAAAACGTTTTGTACGTGACGTCTCCTCAGCACAATGTTTACGCTTTGCTGTTGCTTTGCGCGGTGATGAAACTTGAGGAATTGTGCTCCTTTCATCCGGTGAACTGCTAGAAAGAGCTAGAGCAAACTGTAGTACTGGTGAGCTTACAGTTGGATCAGCAGACTGTAGTACTGATGAGGTTACTGTTTGATCAGCACACTGAGTTACATCAGCAGAGTATTGTACAGGTGAGCTTGTAGTTTGATCAGCAGACTGTTGTACTGAGGAGGTTACTGTCTGATCAGCAGAGTGATGTACTGGTGGTGTCGCTTTTTTTTTTTGACGCCGTTGATGTAGCTTCTGAGTATTTTTGGACAACCGTAGTTGTTTTTGTTCCAGCGACTCCGTTGCAATGCGTTGCTTATACTCAGCTTTAGACTTATCCAAACGACATTGTCGCTCTTCTTCAGTTTCTTTAGCACGTGTCTTACGCATCCATGCGGCTTTGTACCCGCCAACATCCTTGCTAGTATCCTTTGAAGTCATGTTAGAACATACAAAGGTAATACTATGCTTGGAGATGTATAGGTACGCAAGAGCTTTTACAAAAGCTTTTTGGGAGAAAAGAATTCTTGAAAAGTATAGAATAATTATTAAGGAAAATAATAAGTTCCAGATAGACAATGAACATATTTAAATATCATGTTTTGTATGTCCTTTAATTTACCCTACAACGTATTACAAATATATAAACATGTTTCTCATTCATATCAATAATAGTAAGAGGTCACTGAATACTTAAGGACATTGAATGTGCATACATAATACCAATACCATAAATATCAAAACCATCATCAAAACCATCATCAATAGCATCATCAATAGCATCATCAATAGCATCATCAATAGCATCATCAATAACAATAATATTAGCAATAGCATTATTATTAGCATTAATAGCATAATTATAAGCATTAATAGCATAAATATTACCATTAATAGCATATATATTACCATTAATAGCATAATTAATTAGCATTAATAGCATAATTATTAGCATTAAATAGCATTATTATTAGCATTAATACCATAATTATTACCATAAATACCATAATTATTAGCATTAATAGCATAATTAGCATTAATACCATAATTATTAGCATTAATACCATAATTATTGGCATTAATAGCATAATTATTACCATTAATAGCATAATTATTACCATTAATAGCATAATTATTAACATTAATAGCATAATTATTAACATTAATAGCATAATTATTATGTGCATACATAAAACCAATACCATAAATATCAAAACCATCATCAAAACCATCATCAAAACCATCATCAATAGCATCATCAATAGCATCATCAATACCATCATCAATACCATCATCAATAACAATAATATTAGCAATAGCATTATTATTAGCATTAATAGCATAATTATTACCATTAATACCATAATTATTATCATTAATAGCATAATTATTAGCATTAATAGCATAATTATTAGCATTAATAGCATAATTATTAGCATTAATACCATAATTATTACCATTAATAGCATAATTAGCATTAATACCATAATTAGCATTAATACCATAATTATTAGCATTAATACCATAATTATTGACATTAATACCATAATTATTGGCATTAATAGCATAATATTACCATTAATAGCATAATTATTACATTAATAGCATAATTATTACCATTAATAGCATAATTATTAGCATTTAATAGCATAATTACCATTAATAGCATAATTATTAGCATTAATAGCATAATTATTAACATTAATAGCATATATTATTATGTCATAATACATACATTACCAATACATATCAAATCATCATCAAAACCATCATCATAACATATCATAAACCATCATCAAAACCATCATTCAAAACCATCATCAAAACCACATCATCAATACATCATACAATAGCACATCATCAATAGCATCATCAATACACTCAATAGCATCATCAATAACAATAAACATACATTCAATAGCTACATCAATACATAATATTAGCAATAGCATTATTATTAGCATTAATAGCATAATTATTAGCATTAACATATTATTAGCATAATAGCATAATTATTAGCATTAATACATATATTACATTAATCATAATTAGCATTATACATATTATTACATTAATACATATATTATTAGCATTAATACCATAATATTGGCATTAATACATAATTATTACATTAATACATAATTATACCATTAATGCATAATATTAGCATTAATAGCATAAATATACCATTAATAGCATAATTATTAGCATTAATACATAATATTACATTATACCATATTATTAGCATTAATAGCATAATACCATTAATACATATTACATTAATAGCATATATTACATTAATAGCATAATTATTGCATACATAATACCAATACATAATATCAACTCATAAACCATTAACCTCATCAAAACATCATCATAATATCAATACAATAAACTATCAATAGCATAATATACATCATAATACCATACAAAAATCATAATACATATCAATCATCATAAAACATCATAATAGCATATCAAAACATATAATACCATACATAGCATCATCAATAGCATAATTAATAGCATCATAATATCAATAATATTAGCATATAGCATTAATTAATTAGCATTAATAGCATAATTATTAGCATTAATAGCAATAATTATTAGCATAACATAAATTAATTAATAATATTATTCATTAATACCATAATTAGCATTAATACCATAATTATGCATTAATACCATAATTATTAGCATATAATATACATAATTATTAATTAGCATAATAATTACCATATATTATTGCATTAATAGCATACATTATCATTACATTAATAGCATAATTATTACATTAATACATAATTATTACATTAATAGCATAAATTCATTACCTAATTAATCAGATAATTAATTAGCATTAATACCATATTATTAGCTTATACATAATTATTAGCATTAATAGCATATTACCATATAGCATAATTTAGCATTAATAGCATAATTATTACATTAATAGCATAATATTATTATTGCATAAATATACCATTAATAGCATAATTATTAGCATTAATACCATAATTATACATATCAAAACTTATTATGCATTAATCATTTACCATACATCATAATATACTCATACATTAATCATACATATCCATATACAAACATTATCAATATACATCAATACATATACATACATATCAAGATCATCAAAAACCATCATCAAAACCATCATCAATAACATCATCAAATAACATCATCAATAACAATACATAGCAATAGCATTATATAGCATTAATGCATATATTACCATTAATAGCATAATTATTACCATTAATACCATAATTAGCCATTAATAGCATAATTAGCATTAATACCATAATATTAGCATTAATACCATAATTATTAGCATTAATAGCATAATTATTACCATTAATAGCATAATTATTAGCATTAATAGCATAAATTATTACCATTAATAGCAAATTATTACCATTAATAGATAATTATTACCATTAATAGCATAATTATTACCATTAATAGCATAATATTACCATTAATAGCATAACTATTACCATTAATACCATAATTATTACCATTAATAGCATAATTATACCATTAATACATAATTAGCATTAATACATAATTATTAGCATTAATACATAATTATTAGCATTAATACGCATAATTATTACATTAATAGCATAATTATTACCATTAATAGCATAAATTATTACCATTAATAGCATACATTATTAGATTAATAGCATTATTATTAACAGTAATATGTATTATTATTTTTTTTATTATTTTTGTAATTTTTTTTAATTTTTAATTTTTTTTATATAAATATTATTTATTATTTTAAATTTTTTTTTTTTTTAATTATTATTTTATTTAATTATTTATTATTTTTTATTTATTTATTTATTATTATTATTTAAATTATTTTAATCATTATTTTATTATTTAATTTATTTATTTTTTTACTTGCGAGTGAGACACAGTTCTCATTGCGGTCCGCCTTTTTTTTCCCATTGACATACATTACCGGTGTGTCGGCGATTTTATGGCCGGCCACCTGGTTCTATTCGTCGGCCCTAAAATCGCGGACACACCGCTAATGCATCTCTATGGGCAGTCAGCTCGAATTCTGATTGGTCGGTGTTCAATCCGAAATCGGGCTGACTGCCCATAGAGATGCATTAGCGGTGTATCCGCGATGTTAAGGCCGAGAAATAGAACCAGGTGGGCGGCCATAAAATCGCCGACACACCGCTAATGTATGTCAATGGGAAAAAAAAGGCGGACCGCAATGAGAACTGTGTCTCACTCGCAAGTAAAAAAATAAATAAATTAAATAATAAAAATAATGATTTAAAAATAATTAAAAAATAATAAAAAAAATTAATAAAAAATAATAAATAATTAAATAAAAATAATAATTAAAAAAAAAAAAAAAGGCGGACCGGAATGAGAACTGTGTCTCACTCGCAAGTAAAAAAATAAATAAATTAAATAATAAAAAAAATGATTTAAAAATAATTTAAAAATAATAAAAAAAGAGGGGCTCTTATGATTGGCTGAGGGCAGTATACAGCGACCAATCAGAAGAGGAAGAGGACGTCGGAGGTGGAAGTTAGCGAAAAGAAGACAGAAGATCCCCGGGCCGGACGAAGAGGCGGAGATGGCGGAAAAAAGAGAGAAGACCCCCGGGGCCGGAGGAAAGGACGCCTGGCCGGACGGACGATCAGATGACTTGAAGACATGTAAGTGATCGACGGGGACGTTAGGTTAGGGGACGGCGGGGACTTCGGGTGTAGGGCCTTAGGTGACAGCGACGTTAGGTTAGGGGACGGCGGGGGCTTCGGGTGTGGGGCCTTAGGTGACAGCGGCGTTAGGTTAGGGGACGGCGGGGGCTTCGGGTGTAGGGCCTTAGGTGACAGCGGCGTTAGGTTAGGGGACGGCGGGGGGGTTAGGGTCTAGGGCTTTAGCGAGAGGGGCAGGGGACAGCGGCGGGAGCGGGTGTGCGGACATGGCGGGGGCGGCGGGTGTGCGGACATGGCGGCGGCGGCGGGGTGTGCGGACATGGCGGCGGCGGCGGGTGTGCGGACATGGCGGCGGCGGCGGGTGTGCGGACATGGCGGCGGCGGCGGGTGTGCGGACATGGCGGCGGCGGGTGTGCGGACATGGCGGCGGCGGCGGGTGTGCGGACATGGCGGCGGCGGGTGTGCGGACATGGCGGCGGCGGGTGTGCGGACATGGCGGCGGCGGGTGTGCGGACATGGCGTCGGCGGGTGTGCGGACATGGCGGCGGCGGGTGTGCGGACATGGCGGCGGCGGGTGTGCGGACATGGCGGCGGCGGGTGTGCGGACATGGCGGCGGGGGGTGTGTGCCGACATGGCGGCGGCGGGTGTGCGGACATGGCGGCGAGTGTGCGGACATGGCGGCAGGTGTGCGGACATGGCGGCGGGTGTGCGGACATGGCGGCGGTGTGCGGACATGGCGGCGGTGTGTGCGGACATGGCGGCGGCGGTGGGTGTGCGGACATGGCGGCGGGTGTGCGGACATGGCGGCGGCGGCGGCGGGTGTGCGGACATGGCGGCGGCGGGTGTGCGGACATGGCGGCGGCGGGTGTGCGGACATGGCGGCGGCGGGTGTGCGGACATGGCGGTGGGTGTGCGGACATGGCGGCGGGTGTGCGGACATGGCGGCGGGTGTGCGGACATGGCGGCGTGTGTGCGGACATGGCGGCGGCGGCGTGTGTGCGGACATGGCGGCGGGTGTGCGGACATGGCGGCGGGTGTGCGGACATGGCGGCGGCGGCGTGTGTGCGGACATGGCGGCGGGTGTGCGGACATGGCGGCGGGTGTGCGGACATGGCGGCGGCGGCGGTGTGTGTGCGGACATGGCGGCGGCGGGTGTGCGGACATGGCGGCGACGGCGGGTGTGCGGACATGGCGGCGACGGCGGGTGTGCGGACATGGGGGACGAGTTGCGGCTCAGGCAGCGACTCGCTCCATGGTCCCGGAGTAGCCCCCCCGGTGGGGCTGTGCGCACATAATCGGGGCTGGGGAGCAGCAGCGGCGGCGGCGGGAGCGGTGCTGTGAGGGCTGGGGAGCGGCGGCGGTAGTGGTAGTGTGTGGGCTGGGGAGCGGTAGAAAAGGTAAAAGAAAAGAAAATAAAGAAAGGTTTTAGCTCAGAAAGGATATCTTAGCTGTAGGGTAGTAGCGGTCGTCTTGAAGCTTGCTTCGGTAAATCCAGAAGCGAGTCTTCTTGCGGCCTCGGAATCCGGCAGTCCGTCTTCGAGGTAGCGGGTAGGCGAAATGATTTGTGATTTCAAATTTCGCGCCTTATAAACTGGGCTGTGAAATTTGAAACCACAAAATGGCAGGGGGGGCGTAAAGTGAGTGCTGATTGGGCGTTTGAAAGCACAAAATGGCGGGGGGGCGTAACGTGAGTGCTGATTGGGCGTTGAATGGACACTCTTTCCAAAGAGTCTCCATTCAGGTCCGCCTTTTTTTTTTTTTTTTAATTATTATTTTTATTTAATTATTTATTATTTTTTTTTTTTTGTTGTTTATTATTTTTTAATTATTTTTAAATAATTTTTTTTATTATTTAATTTATTTTTTTTTTTTAAGTCAGACTGAGACACAGTTCTCATTCTGGTCCGTCTTTTTATTTTTGTTTAATTATTATTTTTATTTAATTATTTATTATTTTTTATTTATTTTTTTTATTAATTTTTAATTATTTTTAAATCATTATTTTTATTATTTAATTTATTTATTTATTTTAAGTCAGACTGAGACACAGTTCTCATTCCGGTCCGCCTTTTTTTTTTTTTTAATTATTATTTTTATTTAATTATTTATTATTTTTTATTATTTTTTTTTATTATTTTTAAATTATTTTTAAATCATTATTTTTATTATTTAATTTATTTATTTTTTTACTTGCGACAGTGAGACACAGTTCTCATTCCGGTCCGCCTTTTTTTTTCCCATTGACATACATTAGCGGTGTGTCGGCGATTTTATGGCGGCCACCTGGTTCTATGTGTCGGCCCTAAAATCGCGGACACACCGCTAATGCATCTCTATGGGCAGTCACAGCTCGAATTCTGATTGGTCGGCGTTCAATCCGAAATCGAGCTGACTGCCCATAGAGATGCATTAGCGGTGTGTCCGCGATTTTAGGGCCGACAAATAGAACCAGGTGGACGGCCATAAAATCGCCGACACACCGCTAATGTATGTCAATGGGAAAAAAAAAGGCGGACCGGAATGAGAACTGTGTCTCACTGTCGCAAGTAAAAAAATAAATAAATTAAATAATAAAAATAATGATTTAAAAATAATTAAAAAATAATAAAAAAAATTAATAAAAAATAATAAATAATTAAATAAAAATAATAATTTAAAAAAAAAAAAAGGCGGACCGGAATGAGAACTGTGTCTCAGTCTGACTTAAAAAAAATAAATAAATTAAATAATAAAAATAATGATTTAAAAATAATTTAAAAATATTAAAAAAAATTAATAAAAAATAATAAATAATTAAATAAAAATAATAATTAAAAAAAAAAAAAGGCGGACCGGAATGAGAACTGTGTCTCAGTCTGACTTAAAAAAAATAAATAAATTAAATAATAAAAAAAATGATTTAAAAATAATTAAAAAATAATAAAATAAATAAATAAAAAATAATAAATAATTAAATAAAAATAATAATTTAAAAAAAAAAAAAAGGCGGACCTGAATGAGAACTGTGTCTCAGTCTGACTTAAAAAAAATAAATAAATTAAATAATAAAAAAAATAATTTAAAAATAATTAAAAAATAATAAATAAATGAGGGGCTCTTCTGATTGGCTGAGGGCAGTATACAGCGACCAATCAGAAGAGGGCCTCAGATCTCATTAAGGTAGAATGGCGGATTTTTCGTCCATTCTATGTTAATGAGAAGGAAGAGGACGTCGGAGATGGAAGTTTGCGAAAAGAAGACAGAAGATCCCCGCGGCCGGACGAAGAGGCGGAGATGGCGGAAGGAAGAGAGAAGACCCCCGGGGCCGGAGGAAGAGGACGCCTGGCCGGACGGACGATCAGATGACTTGAAGGCATGTAAGTGAAATACGGGGACGTTAGGTTAGGGGACGGCGGGGGCTTCGGGTGTAGGGCCTTAGGTGAGAGCGGCGTTAGGTTAGGGGACTTTGGGGGCTTAGGGTGTAGGGCTTTAGCGATAGGGGCAGGGGGTAGACGGCGGGGCTTAGGGGGTATCGGCGGGGGCTTAGGATGCTGCGGGGGTTAGGGGGTAGGGGCTTAGCGTGTACGGGTGCGGCGGACTTAGGGGGTATCGGCGGGGGCCTAGGATGCTACGGGGGTTAGGAGGTAGGGGCTTAGGGGGTAGGCGGCATGGCTTAGGGGGTATCGGCGGGGGCCTAGGATGCTACGGGGCTTAGGGGGTAGGGGCTTAGGGGCTGCTGCGGGGCTTAGGGGGTAGGAGCTTAAGGGCGGCGGTGGCTTAGGGGGTAGACGGCGGGGCTTAGGAGGTATCGGCGGGGGCTTAGTATGCTGCGGGTCGGGGGTTAGGTGGTCGGGGCTTAGCGTGTAGGGGTGCGGCGGCAGGGGGCTGTAGTGTACAGCGCGATGGTATACTACAGTCCCATGGCGCTTATGGGCATGGGACTGTAGTATACTATAGCGGTGTACACTACAGTAGTATGGGCGGTCGGGGCTTAGCGTGTAGGGGTGCGGCGGCAGGGGGCTGTAGTGTACAGCGCGATGGTATACTACAGTCCCATGGCGCTTATGGGCATGGGACTGTAGTATACTATAGCGGTGTACACTAAGCGCTTAGAGCGGCAGGGGGCTGTAGTGTACAGCGCGATGGTATACTACAGTCCCATGGCGCTTATGGGCATGGGACTGTAGTATACTATAGCGGTGTACACTAAGCGCTTAGAGCGGCAGGGGGCTGTAGTGTACAGCGCGATGGTATACTACAGTCCCATGGCGCTTATGGGCATGGGACTGTAGTATACTATAGCGGTGTACACTAAGCGCTTAGAGCGGCAGGGGGCTGTAGTGTACAGCGCGATGGTATACTACAGTCCCATGGCGCTTATGGGCATGGGACTGTAGTATACTATAGCGGTGTACACTACAGTAGTATGGGCGGTCGGGGCTTAGCGTGTAGGGGTGCGGCGGCAGGGGGCTGTAGTGTACAGCGCGATGGTATACTACAGTCCCATGGCGCTTATGGGCATGGGACTGTAGTATACTATAGCGGTGTACACTACAGTATTATGGGCTTCTGTGGCTTGGTTGGGGGTGGGTGTGCGGACATGGGGGGGCTGTGCGGACATGGGGGGGGGGGCCTGTGCGGACATGGGGGGGGGGCCTGTGCGGACATGGGGGGGGGGCCTGTGCGGACATGGGGGGGGGGGCCTGTGCGGACATGGGGGGGGGGGCCTGTGCGGACATGGGGGGCCTGTTTGGACCTGGGGGAGGCTGTGCGGACATTGGGGTGGCGAGTTGCGGGGAGCGGAGGCGGCTGTGCCGCCTCTGCTCCATGGTCCCCGGGGAGCGAGTTGCGGCTCAGGCAGCGACTCGCAATGGCCTCGCGGCCATTGCTCGCGCTACCTGAGCGGTAAATCGCTAAGGTTATGGCCGAGCCTGTGGATCGATTTTGGGCCAGCGGCTCGCAATGGCCTCTTCGCGGCCATTGCTCGCCCTGGGCCAGCGACTCGCAATGGCCTCGCGGCCATTGCTCGCGCAGCATTGGGCGCTTCGCGCCCAATGTTAAATTCGTATCCACATGACGACATCGGAAAGTGCGCGCGGAGGGGCGCTTTTCCGATTCGCGATTATATAATAGATGATTTTTACTGTAAACAAAATAGCACCTATACAATTACCACTTAAAGGGGCATACCATCATGTAAATAAAGTGGGGGGATGGGGATAAGAACAGAGGGATCAATAATCCTATATCAATTCATATCTCCTATAGCCCAAGTGAATCCTCAGATGAAAAATCTGGGGTAGATTAACGAGTGAGTTAAGAACAATACATTGAACTAGATTCACGAGTGCAGTTATCACCTAACCAAGGTCACTATTTGAGCAGACAACTCTGTTGGTTGTACTCTATGTACTCCATCACCTGATGAAGGCAGACCTATCCGCCGAGCGCGTTGTGAGGAGTGACCAAGTTAACCAGTAAACAAAAGATTAATTTAAAACTTTGATTCTCCTGC
Organism: Allobates femoralis; assembly: GCA_033576535.1. Classification (NCBI taxonomy): domain Eukaryota; kingdom Metazoa; phylum Chordata; class Amphibia; order Anura; family Aromobatidae; genus Allobates; species Allobates femoralis. The sequence continues at coordinate 394,104,601 of JARQOC010000003.1, forward strand.
CTCTCCTTCTCTAAAGCGCCCGCACTATTCGCCAAATTTCACTTTTTACTCATGTATCTACTTATTTCTGTATACTGATAGGGTACCTTTACACACAGAGATAAATTGCTTGCAACTCACTGGTTGCAGTGAAATCATGGACACATTGTTCCATTTTGTTGCCATGTACAAATGGAATAATATGTTCACATATATTATGTGAGGCACCGCCGGCATGTCCCCATGGCCGGGGCGCATCACATGCAGGATCAGTATAGGATCCTGTGCACATGAGCCATGTTGTACCGTAGGTGTGTTGTATAATCATGTCCGGCACCTGTATGTCAATGTATGAAGGATTCATGAGCCTAATGAGCGGCAGTGAACGGCTCCTGAGATCAATGAGCGGCTTAGAGCATTGGGTGTACTATGTGAACCAACCCGGAACACAGGAAGTTAAAATAAGCTGTGTGAAAGCTGTAGAGATCAGGCACAGAGATGAGCAGCTGTATAGGAACTAGAGGAGCTGATTACTAGCAGCCAAGTGGGTGTGTCCATGTGGGAGTGGCAGGCACGATAAAAGAGCCTGCCAGCTGAGTGATTGAGAGAACACAGACTTGTGTGAGATGAGCTCAGACCAGAGAAAAGTGCAGATCCAGTCTGTGTGAGGGACTGAGTGATAGTCCATACCGCCATGCTGAGAGATGATGAAGGGAGCATGCTAGTTCCATGCCGGTAGCCAGGACCGGGGTCGTTACAGCACCGGGAGTGGGGAAGCCGTGGCTGACCTGGTAGATGCTGGACTGGACGTGGGGTGAAACACGTCCAGGAAGGAGCCCGTGGGGAGGCTTGGCCAACCCGTTACCTCAGGTAGCGAGACCCGGATCCGTGCCCAGTAAGACGGCAGTTCCCATGTAATGAAGTGAGCTGCGTGTGTATCATGCCAGGCGGGCATAACCGCCATTGGGTCCGACTAGGCAGTCGGTAAAGGACCCGTAGATGTATGTGAGGGCTTAGGTAAAAGTGCCCTGAATGAGAGACGATGGCCTATGTGTAAGAGCCATGTATAATGTTGTGGGGAGAGAGTGACCCAGCTAGTATGGATGATGAGCTGGAGGCGTTCTGTCCCTGTGGGACGAGAGGGAGGCTTGCCCTGCTGCTTGCAGCAGGTACCTGTCCCTCAACCACGGCCTCTAATGGTGTTGGTGTGCCTGTGCCCAGACACAGGGGTCACGAAGGCTCCTAAAAGGGTAACCATGGCTGATTCGGAAGGGTGCTACTCAGACGCAGGGTACAGTCGTCGACCTGGAGACCTGCCATGAGATGGAGTTTTGGTGGCGACTGGTGGCCCATACCGTGGTGAGTAGGCCATGGTGATGCGTGGTTAGCCCGGATTCTATGGTTGACCAGGTCCCTGTTATGGTCATGGAGGAGCCACAGTCCATGGATATATTATGATGGGCTGTGAGCGGTTGTAAGGATGCATGGGGTCCATGAATATTGTAGGATGGATCACATGTGATGTGTAAGGTTCCGCTCAGGCAGGAATCCTGACTACGGGGTAAATATGGAGTCATCATGCTGGGTAACTAAAGCCGGGCGGCTGGTACCGCCATTGGGAGCCACAGGGCCCGTTGAGGCGTATGTAGCGAAGGTCAAAAGCAGGGGTTAAAAAGGGCTCCTAGAGTGGGGACACCATGGTTGAACCAGGTGGACTCTGACCGGGACGTTGGTTGAGATGCGTCCAGGAAGGAGCCCCTTGGGGATACATGACATGCCCGGTACTCAGGTTGCTCAATCCCTGTTCTGAACCCAGAGGGGGTCATCGTCGATATGTAACTAATGTGCTTATTATAAATGTATTGTAAATGTATAGATAGGCCGGAGGCCTTGATCACCACGGGAGCGGTTGATAGAGCTCCAATGGGGAAAGAGTCGTGGTTACAGGTCCCGGGTTACCGTAAATGTTATAGATAGGCCGGAGGCCGTGATCACCACGGGTGCGGTTGATAGAGCACCAATGGGGAAAGAGTCGTGGTTACAGGTCCCAGGTTACCGTAAATGTATATGTGCAATATTCTATGTACTGTAATGTGGAAAGTAATGTATTATGTGACGTGTTTGTGTTAAATGTTAAGTGTACTACCCCGGTTATTGATGCTGGTGAGAAATAAACGGGTAGACATTTGGAAAAATTATACACATATGTTGGCGTCATTACGCAGCAAGCGAGTCCCCCGACTCGCTACCTTTACACATGTCACATCACTATTCACTAATATGTGCAATATTGTACATTTTTATTACACTGTATATATCATTCTGGTGACTGCATATTGCAACTTTTTATGTATCACATTCTACACTATGGTTAGCATTCCACTGCTGCTATATATCTATCATGCTTGAAAAGTGCCCAATGGGTTAAATCTTCCCTTTATGCGATCTTGGGTGTGTACACCATCCCAGATCTCAGGAAGGAGCTCTGGTTTTTGTCCCTCTGTGTGATGGGGTCGTGGGCACCGTCTCGAGGCTGCTTATTCATCGGTATGCTTGGGGATGTGGCTGGCATCCCCGTTTCTATGGTGACGCTTCTGCACGTCCCATGGTTTGGCTGGGTGATTGCTCTCCACCCTCAGACCTGCAGATTGGTCCGCAGTGTCGGGTGAGGGGCATCATCGCCCCGGTCTACATGGGAATGCCGGGAACGTTGGACCAGCCTGCTATGCGGTGGGCCGGAGGTGATGAAGCTATTGTCATTTCCGGTCATATGAACGGAGGTGATGTCACACGCCACTCAATAATACGGTAATAAAAATAATAATAAAAATAATAATAATATTTATTCATTTATATAGCGCTATTAATTCCATAGCACTTTACATACATGAGTAATGCTGTCTCTCTTGGAGCTCACAATCTAAACATCCTATCAGTATGTCTTTACAATCACCAGGATGTATAAAATGCCCAAGTTTGAGCACTCCCTTTTGACAAAACTACAGTGAAATGTCTGTTAGGGGTGATGGTCACTCAAAGGTAACAAACTAACCCATTGATGTGGCACTTGCTATTTTAGATATTTTGAATATGGGTGCATAGCACCAGATATTTGTACAGAGTGATAATCCCTTGGGAATACGTGTATAAATATACACTATTTAGATTGGCCATTGTATATACTGTACTGTGGTTCTGGTGTTGGATAGTGGATTCTTCAATTTACCCTTAATCTATGGGTTTATCTGTGTGTGTTCCAGTCTTTTTTAATGTCTATTGTTTTTAAACCTGTTTGTCTTAATAAAGCTTTTCATTATTGTTGGTAATTGACCTGACTCCTGGGTTGTTTTTGGAATACAAGTGTGGAAGCACCATCAGCCACCTGCTCTACATGGATGACATCAAGCTGCATGCGGAAAATCATGAGACATCAGTTCACTGATCCACCTGACAAAGATCTACAGCGAGGACATTGGGATGTCCTTCAGACGGGAAAAGTGTGCCCAGCTGGTAATAAAGAGAGGCAAGGTAGTAAGGACTGATAGTGTAGAACTACCGGCAGGGCACATAGCAGATGTAAAAACCTGCTACAAGTACCTCGGCATCCAATAGAGATATGGTAATCATGATGAGGAGGCAAGGAAAGCAGCAACATCCAAATACCATCAAAGGTTAAGACGGGTCCTGAAGAGCCAGCTCAATGGTAAGTATAAGATCAGCGCCATCAATTCATATGCTTTGCCAGTCATCAGATACCCATCTGGCATAGTGTGCTGGCCAAAAGAAGAACTGGAAACTGCAGATGTAAAGACTCGGAAGCTCCTTAAAATGCATGGAGGTCTCCATCCCAAGTCTAACGCCCAAAAAGTGTATACCAACAGAAAGGAGGGTGGTTGAGGCTAGATAGGCATCCAAGCCACCATCATGGATTGAACAAGAAGTATCCAGGAACACATCAGAAAAATGGCACCAAAATATGAGATGCTGAGGGAGAGTCTAAGGCAACAAGAATAGCAACCCTGGAACCAAGAACATGGGATGCACCATTGACAGATAGAAGTCGCTGACATGGAGACATTCTACCAATGGCTGGAGAAAGCTGGACTCCAGGACAGCACAGAGGCACTGATCATAGCGGCTTCAGTTCCATAGAATCAGGGATCTACCACACAAGACAAGACCCAAGGTGCAGACTATGCAAAGAAACCTCAGAAACAGTCCAACACATAGTGGCAGTATGCAAAATGCAAGCAGGAACAGTGTACACCGATTGCCACAACCAAGTTGCAGGAATTGTATACAGGAACATCTGTACAACGTATGGGCTAAGTCCCCCTAAGTCGAGGTGGGAGACTATAGAAAAAGTGGTGGAAAATGAAAGGGCTAAAGTCCTGTGGGACTACAAAACCTAGAAGGATAAGCAGGTGTTGGTTAAACAACCAGATATCATGATGGTAGACAAGGATCTGAAGACAGCAATGATAATAAATGTGGCAGTGCAAAATGACAGTAATATCAGAAAGAAGGAATATGAGAAGCTGGAGAAATACCAGGGCCGGAGAAATACCAGGGCCTCAAACAACAACTAGAGAGGATGTGGAAGGTGAAGGCAACAGTGATTCCCATGGTAAGTTAGAAAGTTATCTGCAACAGATATCGGGAGCAACATCTCAACTCTCTGTCCAGAAAAGCACAATCCTGGGAACAACTAATATCCTGCGCAGAACTCTTAAAGGGATCCTGTCACCCCCAAAACACCTGTAAACCTATTAAAACCTGTCCCTAGAGCATATTAACACTTTCCCTACACTCTTTTTACCTCCTAAAAGCATTAAGTGACATTGAAGAAAAACGTTTTATAAGTACCTGATTACTGATGATAATGAGTGACTATCTATTCATAGTCACTCATCAAGACTGCCCCTCTGCTTCATATCACGCCTGAATAGGCGTGATCTAGTGCCCAGATTCAAAATCGCGCCTCCCTGCTGTGCCCTGTGTCATCCGAGGCTGCAGTGTGGCCGGGTGACGCGATCCGCGTCATACCCGGCGCCGGGTGACGTATTTACACCGGCGCCGCGCTTTCGGCTTCAAAATGCGCACTGCGCATGCCCAGTGCGCATGTGCAGTGCGCATTTTGAAGCCGAAAGCGCGGCGCCGGTGTAAATACGTCACCCGGCGCCGGGTATGACGCGGATCGCGTCACCCGGCCACACTGCAGCCTCGGACGACACAGGGCACAGCAGGGAGGCGCGATTTTGAATCTGGGCACTAGATCACGCCTATTCAGGCGTGATATGAAGCAGAGGGGCAGTCTTGATGAGTGACTATGAATAGATAGTCACTCATTATCATCAGTAATCAGGTACTTATAAAACGTTTTTCTTCAATGTCACTTAATGCTTTTAGGAGGTAAAAAGAGTGTAGGGAAAGTGTTAATATGCTCTAGGGACAGGTTTTAATAGGTTTACAGGTGTTTTGGGGGTGACAGGATCCCTTTAAACTCCTGGGGCTCTGGTAGAGGACCCGAGAATGAGGAAGGACAAATAACCACACTACAGGGGTGTGAAGGAGGTTTTTTTGTTTTGTTTTTGTAAGTACACTACTCAATATTGAATTTACAATATTTAGAAGGATAACTCATGGATTTAAGGAGATTACAAGATTCATATACTTGTGTTTTTATTTAGTATCAACACGCAGAAATGCATGCATTTACATTCATTCTTATGACCCTTATGCGGTTATTAATGATTGCTGAAAAATGTTCTGCCCCTCCGAATGCACTTAGGCATGTAATCATCAAAATCTACTGCTGGCAGCTTTCTTTGTAATTTCCAATCAATATGTGCATAATGCGCTCAATGGGGAACAAATCTTGAGACGCTATAGGCCATGGTAGCAAATGTAGGCCATGTAGCTTAATCAAGTAGAAAGAGGAACCTACGAACTGGCATCTGTCACGATTCCTCTGCTCTGTATTCAGGGTGTGCTAGGCTGGGCAATAGACTGCTTAGTCATTCTATCTGGAGCTGGGATATGCTGGATAGTTGGGTGTTCTGATTGACAGTTCAGTCACCCAATCTCTTTCTAAGAAGTGCTTTATTTTTGCAGGTGTTCCCTGTCTCTTCATTGCCCTGTCTTTTAGATGTGCTGTTTTTCCAAGAGCACTGCCAGTCTTAGTTTTAGCTCTGTTTTGCTAGTTTGGCCTCTTGCATCTATGCTTTGGCAATTAATCTTTTGCTGCCTGACCTTGCCTGTGTTTAACCATCCTTTTGTCTCGTCTCTCTGTTCTGATCCACTATTCTCCAGGTAAATGACCTCGGACCATTGTGGCGCCCTGCCCACGCAGGTAACCACATATCTCTCTGCTGCACAGTTGGGTTTCCACGGCAGGTACCTACTGCAAACAACACCTTCCACCCCAGCACAGTAGGGGAAGCTCAACCTGCTGCACTTAGGCAGGATCCCCTATATATACTGCTGCTGGGGAGGAGCTAGTCAGAGTGTGGTAGACGCTAGAAGAGCTGCAGGAGAGTTCTGGTGCCAGGTGCCAAGAGTAGGCACAGGCCCGAGACCCAGAGTAGCCCTTCAGTGTCCCACCAGCCTAAGTTGCACTGAAGGCAGAGAGAGAAAGGAACAGAAGCAAGGAACAGAAGCAGGGAACAGAAGGCTTAGTCACGAGCTAGTTCCAGAAGAGAAACTGGATATGGGCGATACGCACTGGTGGGAGAACTCAAAGTCCCACTGAAAACCCCTTGGCACCGAGGAAGCTTCAGCTACCCGGTCTCCTGAGAAAGTCACAGTGAGGGAGCCAGGACTAGCAGGGCACTGCAGTGCCAAAGAAAGGTCGTCCCGGAGACCGCACAGGAGGAAGAAAGAGAGAGATACAGACAGGCAGGGTCGGACTGGGGTGTCTGGGGCCCACCAGGGAATTTGATTCCAGGGGCCCACCCACCCTTCAGCTATATACAAATACCTGTTAGCCGTTATACAAATACCTGTTAGCCGTTATACCCATTATATTGGCGGCTCCTGCACTTCTGCTGTGCGCTCACTATAAGTGTTACTGTAGTTTGCATTAAAGGGATTCTTTATTGAAAACAAGTTATCAGCGATCCGTAAGTTTGGTAGGTGATCACTTATTTATTGATGGAATCCACCAAGTGGAAACTGAACTGTCAGAAGAATGTGGCACTTTTCTCCACATTATAAAATGCAGCAGCCTGTAATGATGCGACCGCGACTCCATTCACCATCATTGGGTCGTCCAGAAAAAGCCAAACCCAGCGCTCACATTCACTGAGGGCATGAGCAGATCAGTGGTGGAGTTGTACATCAGCTCCAGTGATAAGGCCCCTTTACACGGGTCAACATCGTTTATGATGTCGCTGATACGTCACAGGTTTGTAGGTGTACCAGCAACATCATTACGATGTCGTCGCGTGTAACACCGCGATCCAAGAACGATAAGTTGGTGAATCGTTCATCACAGGTTTGAGAACATGTTTTCAACCCAGACGATCAACGATTCACCAACCTGGTAGATCGTTGTGTGTGACACCGCGATAACGATGTCATGGACGACTTCACCCATTGACACCATGAACATTGATCATTCACAGGGTTTGCAAATGATCCCTGCTCACAATATCTTTGGTGAGTTGTCTACGATATCACGTCGTGTGACAACTCACCAATGATGTCAAGACAATGTTGGAAATGATCGCGCGCCCACGAGATCGTTGCAGACATCTTTCCATCGTCGTACCGTGTAACGGTACCTTAAGGGGGTGAAAAAAAACCTATGACTAAGGCTGGGGTCGGACCTTAGTCTGCCCTCAGCCTTCTGGATCCGTTTAAAACTTAGAATCTGGCAGGCTTAGTGTATAGCGTTACCAGCAGGTAACGCTATGCGCTGCCTGCCTTTGTTTCCCTATGGCAACTGGATGCTTACCTCAGCCACCGGCTCCATATACAATCCCCGGATATGCGCTTTTGCAGATCGCACAGGAAACGTGGTTTGCAGCGTTTTCCTGTGCACTCTCCTAAAGCGCATTTCCGGGACTTTTAAGTGGAGCCGGTGGCTGCGCGATCATTCAGGTTGCCATAGAGACGCATACGCCGTTAACGCTATGCACTCAGCCTGGCAAATTTTTTGACGGATCCTGCAGGCTGAGGACTGACACTAGTCAGACCCTAGCCTAAGGCGGCCGTCACACGGTTTAATATTGCTAACGATATCGTTTAAGCGATCTGCTTTTTGATCGCTTAAGCGATATCGTTTGTGCATCGCTGCGTGCAATCAAGCGATTTTACAAAGTAAAATCGCTTGATTGTGACATCGCAGATATGAGAGCCGGAGCTCATATCAAGCAATAAACGCTTGAGCAATCTGCTTCATCGTGGTGTGTGACACCACGATGAACGATCTCCCAGCGGCACAGCCTATGCTGGGAGATGGTATCTATGGTAAACGTCGGGTTACTAAGCGCCGCGGGGCGCCTAGTAACCCGATGTGTACCATAGTTACCAGCGATCTCGCTGGTCCACATCGCTGGTGAGTCTGCCTGTGTGACAGCTCACCAGCGATGTGAGCGATATCGTTAGCGATCGCGCGTGCACGTGATCGCTAACAATATCGCTCACGATATTGATAAGTGTGACGGCCGCCTAAGGAACATCTTTAAGGATGATGATTTTAATGTATGGGTTTTAATGTTTTTTTTCTAATAAAATTAATTTTTAAGGATCTAGATCTCAGGATTCTGTGTTGGGTCTTTTTTCTATTCTTTTGGACACGTAATGGGGATAAAAGTTGCACATTTAGCAGTCGGACCCCCACCAATAAATAACTTATCACTTATCCTTAGGAAATGTGCACACATTGAATATTTGGTGAGATTTGGTGAGACAAAACCAGTAGTAGAACAATCAGATGTATTTTTTTCTGTATTTTTTTATCCACTCCTGGTTTTGTCTTACATATACTGAGGTAAAAACTCACCAAATACTCAGCGTGTGCACGAGGCCTTACAGATACTGAGGTAAAAACTCACCAAATACTCAGCGTGTGCAGAAGACCTTACAGATACTGAGGTAAAAACTCCCCAATTACTCAGCGTATGCACAAGACCTTACAGATACTGAGGTAAAAACTCCCCAAATACTCAGCGTGTGCACGAGGCCTTAGAGATACTGAGATAACAACTCACCAAATTCACCAAATACTCAGTGAGTGCACAAAGCACCAGAGCCCGTCCTGCTAAAGATTATGCTGTATGCAGGGCGGGCTCTGGGGCTTACACCACGCACATGCTCTGTTACAGCAGCCGGGACCTGGTCCTACCAAGTCCTTGGTGTGCGCCTGCATTAATTGACACGCTGAGGCACAGGCCCTGAAGAGGAGGAGGCCACACACACACCCTGCATTAAAAGACACAGCTGTTTGAAGCCCCGGTGAGTGCTGTGTTTTTCTATTTTTTGCTGGGATCCAGCAGAAACATAGTTTCTGGCCGGAGTAGCACATAGCGTTATCAGCAAGTAATGCCATGTGCCGGCTGTCTATTGATCCCTATGGCAACCCCGGCTCCACAGACAACTCTAGGATATGTGCTTTTGCAGGGCGCACAGGAAACGCTGTTTACAGCATCTTCCTGTGTGCTCGGCAAAAGCGCATATCCGGGAGGTCTCTGTGGAGCTGGCAGCTGCGGTAAGCGTCCAGTTGCCATAGAGATCCATAGCCTGGTGGTGCAGAACAGCATTATGTAACTATTCAACATCACCTGGTCACATGGGAGGCTGCAGGGTCCTAGAAGCAGCGCTCACTGCGGCCTCCTGGTATGAGAAGAGGTCAACGAGGGAGCACAGAGAGGTGAGTAAGCGCAGGCGAATAGCGCTGCAGCATTCACACACAGAAGGCTGCGATGTGTGAGGATCCATTCTTGGTGCTGTTTTTCACCAAAAAATGCAGCAATACGCTGTGTGAACATAGCCTGATGCTGTGCAGAAAACAAGCACAGTGGATAGGAGATTTCTATAAATGCATCCCCTGTGCTGGTACGGTACAATGCAGTGTTTTGGACGCAGTGAAGACATGCTGCATCCAAAACGCTGCAATCCCTAATAGTGGGCACGGTGCCTCAGTTTACTGGCATGGCCGCATCACAGTGCATTAGACATGGACGTACGCAGTTTGCTGTGCACTGCCATGTCTGTTATACTGACCATACAAGGTTAACCCTTCCATGGCTTTCCTATACCCATTTTCTCAGTCAGCTGTAAGGCTATGTGCCGTTGAACTAAGTGCCCCACCCCCATTACACATAACAATATTGTTAACGATATCATTGCAACGTCACTGGTTTGGAGCGTTGCAGCGATGTCGAAACGACATTGTTTCGTGTGACATTTACCAATGACCAAGGATGAGGTCGTTCATCGTTGGTAAATGACCTGAATCATTTTTTTTATCGTTGGTCTCCCGCTGGGCGTCCAGCATCGCTGTGTGTGACATCGGGAGACCAACGATCAATGAGCTCCCAGCGCCGCACAGCACACGTTGGGAGCTGATATCAAGGGTAAACAGCGGGTTACTAAGTGCCGCGCTTTGCTTAGTTACCCACTGTTTACCCTGGATACCAGCATGTTCGCTGATCGGTGGTGAGTCTGCCTTTGTGACAGCTCACTAGTGATCAGATAACGATGTTCCAGCGATCCCGGCCATGTTGGATTGTTGGTGGGATCGCTGAGACATCGTACTGTGTTACGGGGCCTTAAGGCTAGGGTCACACTTGGAGGGTGACCCACATTTGATGTTACAGCTAAAAACGTACAAATTTGAGCCACAGCGCATAGCGATTAATGGTAAGCCCTGTTAGGCAACAGAGCCCATAGTAACCCACTGTTTACCTTAGCAACCGGCCACACACAAAGCCCCAGGAAGTGTGCTTTAGCCGAGCGCACAGGAAAACGTCTGCAACGTTTTTCTTGTGCACTCAGCTAAAGCGCACTTACTGTGACTTTGTGTGTGGCCGGCTGCTAAGGTAAACAGTGGGTTACTATGTGCTCCGTTGCCTAGCAGGGCTTGCCGTTAAACGTTATACACTGCGGCTCAAATGTCTAAGGTTTTAGCGGTAACGTAAAATGTGGGTCACCCTCCAAGTGTGACCCTAGGCTAAGGCTGGTTTCACACTAGTGTTTGTCATCTGCATGCGTCTGGCATGTAGACACAAACGCAAAGCAAATGCAGCCATTTTGATGTGAACGCAGCGGTGATTGTCCGCATGCCTTCACATAGCATGTCATTCTAAATCTGTCCGGCCACCCTATCAGCGGTCCTGGCAGCGGGAAGGCTGAGATCAGCGGCGGCAGCGAAGACGACATCTCCTCCCGGCCACCGCCGCTGATCTCCTCCTCCCGGCTGTCGCTGCTACAGATTAGTGGTGTCGAAGAACAAGAGATCAGGGGCGGTAGCTGAGAAGAGGAAGAAAGAAGAACAAGGAAGAAGAAGAATCCGCTGCGTTTGGCTGCACTGACATGCGGATGGCAGTGTGGCTCCATTTACCTCCATGCATCATTTGTGTGCTTCAGGACGCTTGCATAAAAACAAGCATCCTAGACACACAAAAGGTGCAACATGTGGAGTTCGGAAGGTGCTGAAAATATGCGCATCCATACACAACGCAGGTATCATGCGTCCCCATGTTAAACATAGGGATGTGGTACACATGCGTTTGGCTGCATTCACATATGCTGCATCCAGAACGCAAGTGTGAAACTGGCCTAAGATGTGATGCTGAACATTCTGCATTCGCTTTTATTAGCTGCTACATACCAAAAGTGTTGCCTTTTTGGTACATATAGCTGTTTTTTTGCAGAAAATTCTGCATCCATCCATCATTGAGCGTCCGCCCTGTAGTACAACCGTGTACTGTCTGGCACTTCCGAGTTTCGGTCACGTCATGCATGCCCCCTACCCAAATGATGTGTGATGTGGCCAAAACTTAGAAATTATCAGTCGATTGACTAGTTATTTTAGGAGGTACCAATTATTGTATTTATCAAACTAGGAAATACCAACTTATTAATATTAAAAATATCTCTTTATTTGTATCAAAGATTAAAACGTGAAAAACAAACCAAAAGGAATTAGACAAACATTTACACATTTATATACATTCCTGGGGTTCAGCATATATAATTTCTCAAGCCATAACATAGAAGGTCATAAACTTTTACCCAACAGGATTACACTTCAGTCGTCCTTAGGGTATACCTTTGTAAATATAGATGTTTATACTCTAGTGTCTCATGCCCAAAGCAAGAGAGAGACAACTTAATGAGAGGGAAAAACAAATAAATTCCAAACCCCTATATGGATTTCAAGCAGGGTTCTGAAACATCAATTACTAATGACCTTCCATTAGGTTACTGAGCTCCCAGTATAGATATTGATTAAACCTCCAACGCTTGACGCGTTTCGCCTTCTCAGATGTCAGAAGGCTCATCAGAAGACTTTGGGGTTACAGAATTAATGTTCCGTCTAAAAACAAAGGATTGGCAAAACATTAGTTTACAAGCAGAAAAAATCTTGAAGATAACTGCACAAGTCTAGATGGTACATAGTCATATAAAAAAAAAAAAAAAAAAAAAAAAATATATATATATATATATATGTGCAGGGCCACTTAAAGATATTACATACAGAAAATATACAAGAATTGTATAATTGATCTAGTTGGACATATATGCATGTTCCCAATAGTATGTAACTAATTTTTGATGGTAAATAAAATAAAGAGACATACCTTATAACCATACATGCCAAATAAAAGAGTTCTTCAATGGGCAATAATACCCAAAAGGGTCAATAAGCAATAGATAGAATGACCCCGTAATTTTTCTGATAGAATCAAAAAAACAGAAAAGTATATATTTTACCACAAGAAATGGTGCATATCATGTATGTAATCTAGATGTAGGACTACCGTACACATAGCAGCGTGCTTACCCAAGGTATCTGTTGTATGGTCATGGATAAGGCATCCAAAGAAGGGACATACTAGGGCATAGATAAACTGTGTGGGGACAGAGGTATACCAAACAATGAGGATCAGGGAAAAAACATTTGACAAGTAATAGATAGAGGTATGAAGAAAATCACTTTTGATAGAGGTATCATGTTAAACCAAAATCAACGTCACATCATCCGGTACAGTATAGATCAATAAACATGAACCGGGATGGATCCTCAAAGCTATCAAATGGTGAAACATCAAATATGAGAAACCAAGAAAAGCATTTTAGATAAAGCTATTAAAAAACTGGAATCTAGATGTCAATTTCCCATATGTCACCGGGTAAATCTATCTATTACAGGGCTACAAAAAAGACCCTAAGATCAAAATGGGGTCATAGTAGAAGTCCCTTCAGTTAACCTTTAGATAGGTCTAGCAGTGCCCAGTATGCCCATGTTATCAATAAAAGTAACAATACATGTAAATGTGCCTTAAAAACAGAATCAAGAACCTCATCTTAATATAGCACAAGAGTTTAATTCATCCTATGTAACAAAAAGAGTGGTCCAAATAGAGGTATTAGCCCATAGTTAGGGTCAGAATGGAAAAGATTGTCAGCATCTATAACTCACCCACTATGTAGTCATCCTGTGTCTCTGAATGCCTAGAGGGGAATGAGTATACCTCTCTTTTATAGGGTATGGAATAGCTATTCATTGGTGATTAGTGGTAACAGGTGATGCAGGATCGTAATCACCTGTTCCTCATGATGTCATGCTAAGGAGGCGTCCACCGTAACTGTTTATTTGAACTCCATGGTTACTAAAACCACGGAGCTCTATAAACATCTTTAGAGCGCATGCGCAGGCGCGTTGGGTGACGGCCGTGCGTCACAACGTGATGACGCGAGGCGTCTGCGTTCCACGACCGCTCGCGTGGAACGGAAGCCTTCGGAGTGCGCATGCGCGGACTGCGAACCCGGAATTAGGATTGCACAGATTTGTATACAGTGATTACGGCAGATGTCAGGAGGATCAGAGCAGTCATTTGAGGAAAATAATGAAAGCTAAAGGAGAAAGGGGAACCTTAACCACTAATAGGACTGATGGTATCATAGAAACAAACAAGGGAAAGTGGGGGAAAGGGCTAACCAGTAGTCTTTAAGATAGTGCACCATCTAAAGTGTGGAAAAAGAAAGGCATCCTAATTTAGCATGTATGTAAGAATAATATGGAAGTGTTCAACATAAGTTAGGATTTTGAGTAAGAGAACATGCATATTAGCCATCAAGATTTACAAGTTGCAAACAAAGTTAAAAAAAGGAATACATAAAAGCCTATTTAGCTATAAAATCTAGATAACAGGAACTATATATATTTAATTGTTCCATTTTATGATGTAAATCCCTTCACGGGTAAATAACATCTATAAGGGCCGGTATTTAGATCTATCAAAGCACCACTATATCACCATACCCTAACCAAAGCTGGAAATCAGCAAGTGTTAACTAGAGGAAACAAGTGTAACTCAGTTGTTCATTAAGGCCATTTGGTTGGACACTATTGAAGTTGTGGATCCACCTTGCTTCTTTTTGAAGAAGGGTTCTGTCAAAGTCTCCCTTTCTGGGTGAAGGTTTTGGTACTTCCAAAACTCTCACTTTTAGAGATTTGGAGTCCCCTTGGTGAAATTCTCGAACATGTCGAGCAATCGGGGTGTCTCTATCATGTCTCACATCACCAAGGTGTTCCCCAAATCTTTTACGCAGCTCTCTCTTAGTTTTGCCAATGTAGTCTTTAGGGCATGTGCAGGTAATCACATAGATCAGCCCTTGTGTGCTACAATTGGCAAAGTCGCGTAAGGTGTAAACCATACCAGTTTTGGAACAAGTTACAGTTTTTGAAGGTTGTACCCATGGGCAAAACTTGCAGTGTCCACATCTGTAAGTCCCTACCGTTTTCAAATTTTGCAGCCAATTATTCTGCGATTTAGGTTTTTGGTAGTGACTGCGGACCAACCTATCACCAATTGATTGTCCATGTCTGTAGGTAACACTTGCGTATGGCATGATGTAATCTTTTAGATCAGGGTCCGCAAGTAAAATACGCCAATGTTTCCTCATAATAGCCATTATTTCCTCATTGTGGGCATCAAAAGTGCCGATTAATCTGGTGATAGATGAAATCTCCTCCTTTTTTTTTGGGAACAAGTAATGTATCCCTCTTGCATTGTTGTGCATTCTTATAGGCTGCGCTCAACGATGAGCGAGGGTAACCTCTGTCCAGGAACCTGTTCATTAATAGGTCTGCCTGTCTATGGAACTCATCATGGGTAGAACAATTCCGTCGTATGCGGATATATTGTCCTTTAGGAATACCTCTTTTTTGTGGTTCCGGGTGGTAACTTCCCCAGTGCAACAAGTTATTTGTTGCAGTTGGCTTTCTATAAATAGTGGAAACCACTCCACCTTTATCATCTTTGGTAAGCAGGATATCCAAAAAGGGCAACCTATTGTACCCAAATTCATAGGTGAAAAAGAGTCCCAAGTTGTTATTATTGAGTTCCTGCACAAAGAGAACGAAGGTCTCCTTATCCCCTGACCATAAGAGAAGGATATCATCCACGTAGCGACCCCAAAATGTGATGTATTGGGTCCATTTTCGCATGGAGTCGCTAAAAACGTGAACATCTTCCCACCAGCCCAGGAGCAAGTTGGCATATGAGGGCGCGGCTGAGCTCCCCATAGCTGTGCCCCTGAGCTGGTGGTAAAACTGGCCAGAGAAGGTAAAGTAGTTACCGTATATACTCGTGTATAAGCCGACCCGTGTATAAGCCGACCCCCCTACTTTTGCCCCCAAAACCTGGGAAAATCTATTGACTCGTGTATAAGCCGAGGGTGGACCCCAGCACAGGTATACAGGCCCCCCAGTGGTAGTATACAGCAGCCTCCCCAGTGGCATATACAGGCCCCAGTAGTATATACAGCAGCCTTCCCAGTGGTATATGCAGACCCTACCAGTATATACAGCAGCCCCAGTGGTATACGGGCCTCAGCAGTATATACAGCAGCCCCAGGGGTGTACAGCAGCCTCCGGGGGCATACAGCAGCCCCAGCAGTACACAGCAGCCCCAGCGGTACACAGCCACCCCCAGGGGTACACAGCAGCCCCCAGGGGTACACAGCAGCCCCCAGGGGTACACAGCAGCCCCCAGGGGTACACAGCAGCCCCCAGGGGTATATAGCCGCCCCCAGGGGTATATAGCAGCCCCCAGGGGTATATAGCAGCCCCAGGGGTACACAGCCATCCCCAGGGGTATATAGCAGCCCCCAGGGGTACACAGCCATCCCCAGGGGTATATAGCCGCCCCCAGGGGTATATAGCTGCCCCCAGGGGTACACAGCCG
>JARQOC010000003.1:394128500-394271000 GCA_033576535.1 Allobates femoralis
TAAAACAAGACAGAGAGCAAGACCCAAGACGGTATAACAACCCTACTGTCCATGAAGTTGCAGTCATCTTTGAAAATGCTGATGGAGAGCCACCATTTAATAGAGACATTTTAATACATCTAAAACCAGACACAAATAATCCGTTGGCCCCCAAAACACAGCAAATAAGTATTTTACACAGTAATTTGGATGCATTACTGTATCCATTGTTTTTCCCTCATGGAGAGCAAGGGTGGCATGAATCACTCATGCAGCAAGGCCAAAATCCTCGCAGGGTGACACAGCTGCAGTATTACTGTTATTTGCTGTCAGTACGGACAGAATTCAATCCTGTTCTTAATGGAGGAAAACTGACACAGCAGTACTTGGTGGATGCCTATGTTAAGATCGAGGCCAATCGTTTAAATTTTATACGACAACACCAGAAGGATTTGAAGGTGGAAGATTATTGTCTCCTTCAAGAACATTTACTTAGAAAATCTGTAGAAAAAGGAATCCCCATTGGCAAAACCGTCATTTTACCATCTTCCTTTGAGGGAAGTCCCCGAAACATGCAGCAGAGGTATCAAGATGCCATGGCGATTGTAACTAAATTTGGAAGACCAGATCTTTTTATAACGATGACCTG
The DNA here is from genome assembly GCA_033576535.1 of Allobates femoralis. Lineage (NCBI taxonomy): Eukaryota > Metazoa > Chordata > Amphibia > Anura > Aromobatidae > Allobates > Allobates femoralis. The sequence continues at coordinate 394,129,129 of JARQOC010000003.1, forward strand.
TAATCCGAAATGGAGTGAAATTGCAACCAATTTACAGCCATGGCAGCGTGCTGAACATCGCCCGGATTTAGTGGCCCGTGTATTCAGGATTAAACTTGAAGCCCTTTTGAAAGATATTAATTCTGGATTATTTGGCAAGGTTTGTGCTATGGTTCATGTGATAGAATTTCAAAAGCGAGGCCTACCACATGCTCACATTCTAATTATTCTGGATGCCAACTCAAAACTAAGAACTGAGGTAGAAGTCGATAATACTGTTTGGGCTGAAATTCCTGATCCATCACATTACCCTGTGCTCCATCAAATTGTCATGCAACACATGATCCATGGCCCCTGTGGACAACACAATCCCAATTCTCCATGTATGGAGAATGGAAAGTGTAAAAAAAATTTTCCAAAACAGTTTCAAACAAAAACTGTTATCCCTGAGGATGCATATCCAAGTTATCAAAGAAACGAAGGACCTTCTTTTCCACACCATTCCAAGATGATTGATAATTCTTGGGTGGTTCCATATAACCCTTTCCTTCTATTAAAATATAAGTGCCATATCAATGTGGAAATATGTGCTTCCATTCAGAGTGTAAAATACCTCTTTAAATATGTGTACAAAGGTCATGACAAAGCCAATGTGGAAATTTGTGAAACCAACATCAGACACGATGAAACTCATAAATTCATGGATTCCAGATATGTCAGTGCACCAGAGGCAGCTTGGCGAATCTTTGCTTTTCAAATGCATAGACAATCTCACAGCATTATTCGTCTTGCAGTACATCTGCCTCATTCACAATCACTTTTTTTTCACGAGGGTGATTCTGCGGACAACATCAGTTATTCAATGGACAGACAATCAACACTCATGGCCTACTTTACCCTCAATGAGAATGATCCCAATGCTCGGGAGTACTTATATCGTCAAATTCCTGAGCATTATGTTTGGAAAGAAGGTGCATGGGAAGTTAGAAGAAGAGGAGGTGCTTCAGTCATTGGTAGACTCTACACTGTTAGTATTCAAGAACAAGAACGTTATTTTTTAAGGCTGTTGTTACTCCATGTTAAAGGAGCTACAAGTTTTGATAACCTTAAGACTGTTAAGGAAGTCACATACCCAACGTTTAAAGAGGCGGCATTAGCCCTTGGATTGCTCTTCGATGACAGTGTTTGGAGAAAAACTTTATTGGATGCCTGTGTTCTCAATATGCCTGCACAGCTCCGTGAAATGTTTGCGTATATTTGTGTCTTTGGTCCTCCTAATCATCCCCTGGAGTTGTGGCAAGAATTTAAACAACACTTCGTTCAAGATTACTGCCATGCCTACCACCCTGACACTGATGATTGTGAGCATTGTGAAGGATATGCCATGACTGATGTTGAGCATGTTTTAAAATTTCATGCTAAACATTTTATTGATTTTAATCTGCCACGCCCAAAAAGAAAACCACACATTCGTCCTCAATACAATAAAGAAGAAGAGTTAGTAAGAGCACATGAAATGAAAGCCACCTTAAATGATCAACAACGTTTGGCCTATAATGCAATCCATAAAGCTTTAGAGGATACAAGTGATAAGCCAAAGTGCTTTTTCCTTGACGGTCCCGGTGGAAGTGGGAAAACATATCTCTATCATCTATTGATTCATGAACTCAGAGGAGAAGGAGAAGTTGTCTCACCTGCAGCCAGTACAGGGATTGCTGCTAATCTATTGCAAGGAGGAAGAACTATCCATTCACTGTATGGCATACCAATACCAATTAATGAGACATCTGTTTCAAGAATCAAAAATGATACTGATGCGGCCCAACATTTGAAGACTACCAAACTCTTCATCATCGATGAGTCTACTATGTTGTCAAAATACGCTTTGCATGTAATTGATCAATTATTACGGGATGTCATGACAACTGATGTCTCCAAGAAAAATAAATTACCCTTTGGAGGAAAAGTCATTGTTCTGGGAGGAGACTTTCGGCAGTGTCTTCCTATCATCTCTCATGGAACAAGGACAGACATCGTAGAGAGCTGTATTAAATATTCACGACAATGGCAGCTTTTCAATCAATTGCCGCTCTTTAACAACATGCGCTCCATTGATACTGATTATAGCAATTGGTTAATTCAATTGGGAAATGGAGAATTGTCCAATGATTACAACCTTGGTGATGATGTCATTGAGATCCCGCAAGACATGATCTGCACTGGCTCTTTAATCTTGGACATATTTGGTGAAAACATTGTCATTGATGTGAATAATGACGAAAGTATTCAGAATGCTGCATCACATGCCATTCTTTGTCCCAAAAATGACGCTGTGGATTTGATCAATTCAAAAGTGATGGATTGTATTCCTGGAGAATACATGGAATATTTGAGCCACGATTCTATTGATCCAGATGAGACAGAAAATCCCGAACAATATCCCGTGGAATTTCTAAATTCTCTAACACCAACAGGAATGCCTTCTCATCTCCTCAAATTAAAAGTTGGTACAATTATAATGCTTTTGCGTAATTTTAACAGCAGAAAAGGACTTTGTAACGGGACTCGGATGATTATTATTGCTTTGTTTGACAACTTGATACAAGCAAAAGTAATTTCTGGCTCGGATGAAGGAAATGTAGTCTTCATTCCAAGAATTGATCTCTGTCCATCAGAGACTGGATTGCCTTTCAAACTAAGACGTCGGCAATTTCCCGTGAAGCCTGCCTTTGCCATGACCATAAATAAATCCCAAGGACAAACTTTGGAGAAAGTGGGGATTTATTTGCCAGAACCTGTTTTTGGTCATGGACAATTATATGTGGCTTTCTCACGTGTGAAGAGACGATGCAATGTGAAGGTGAAAGTGGTGGATTCATGCATTCAAGGCAAATTGGTGCCTAACTGTGAGAAAGTCTTCACCAAAAATATTGTCTATCGGAATATTTTGGGATGAACTTTGGCATATTTTATATTTTTACCTTTTCTATTTAAAAAAAAAAAAAAAAAAAAAAAAAAAAATTAGTTTAGTCTTTTCAATTACAGTTTTTTATGTGCATAGTTTATACAATGTTTGTGGAAAAACACATTTCATATTTCATTGGAGATGTGTATCATTCTGATTTTATCACAGGGTGATAGAAACCACTATTTAAAGCTCCAGTACTCTACGTGCTGAGAGATTTGATTTTTATTCTTTAAAGGGAGAGGTTTTTGTGAACAGCTAAGAGACGGGTGGGACGGCTGTTCACACACATCTCATTAGCAAGGTGTGTTCCACATGTTTAGATAGATAGGGACAAACATAAATTATTAATTAGATTCTACCACGACAATTTTCTTAGATTTTTTAACTTTGTTGAGGAATATACTAAATGATAATAATTGATCATGAAGGACTCACCAAGAACATACTTGCTGTAATTTTCATAATTGCATATATGTAATTTGTACTTAACTTGCGGTTTGTGCAGACAACATAGTTGCAGCAGTGTCATCCACATCAACTGCAGTCATCTGTGGTTAGTTAGTGGATGCATCTTATGCACCTGTTGAAGCTATGTTAACTCCATTTACCGTAGGTTAACTACAAGTTTTTTTGTTATTGTATGGATATTGCTGCAAGTCTGTAGTTGGTAACTCCTTCTGTATCAATTTAGAAAATTTTATTATTTACATCACAATCCTCAAAAAATCTAAGAAAAATCAAGATAATACAAATATCTAAATTATATCAATTCGGATTTAGTTAGAGTAGGTCCCACCAGGCGTAAGGGCATCTTGACGCGATTGGTGGGCTGACACAAACTAGCTGATACATATATTAGTACTGTTAATTCATCAATTCAAACAATTGACATATTAAGAAGTATTGCTACTTTGTGTTCTAAGACCCTTACAACATAATAGTTCAATTTTCCTTAAATTATATCAACCATACAAATATATGTAGTTGGTGTAAAGATGTCATTGGAATAATTGGATTATTATTTGAAAATTTAAAAAAAAAAAAAAAAATATTCTAGACACCCGATGCATTTGCATCGGGCTCACAGCTAGTAGTTGTATAGTTGCTGTGGTCCATTATAACCACATTACCTCCTTTATCTGAGGCCTTAATGATTAAATCGTCATTTTTAGACAAATCATCCAAATGCTTTTGTTCCATTCGGGTGAGGTTAAACTTGTTTTTAGAAGTAAAGGAGGGTATTTTAGAAAGTTCATCACTCACTATCTTGAAAAAAATGTTGATTGAATCAGTTCTATCAGTTGGAGGGTCCTTTTACTAGATCTTTTTAAAGTAGTAAAAGGCCCGGTACCAAGGGTACCAAGGTTTTCAGACTCCAATTCGTTTAGCTCCTGCAATGATATACGTTCTTCCTCGCTAATTCCTGATAGAGCAAGATCTTCCTTTTTTGTGTTATGGAAAAATCTTTTCCACTTTAATTTCCAACAAAATAAGGATAGATCTTTAGTCCAATTAAATACATCAAATTTTTGTGTTGGAACAAAGTTGAGGCCTTTTCTCAGTACCTCCAACTGTTCATTTGATAGTGCATATGACGATAAATTGATCACCTGATTATTTACGTCCTGGGAGGGAGTGGGGTTTCCCCTACCCTCTGTGATCTTAGGCCATAGGGGACCCCTCTCTGTTCTAAAAAAGAGGCTACTATTGATGTGGATGGAAAGGGTGGTAATGATGAGGAGGAAACAGAGGTAGGTGCCGGTGTGGAGGGAGGAGTCACCGGCGGTATAGGGACCCTGGGATAGTCCCATTTTTTATATGGTTTCCTCCGTTTCTTGTTCTTTTTTGGAGGTTTTTTAGGGACTGCTGGTGTCTTTGGGTTATCTGGGTCAGCGGGTTCCCAATCGGTACTGGACTTATTACCAGAAGGGCCTTGGAGAAAAGCGTACGCCTTATTTGCTCTAAAATCTGCGGAATCTTTAATAAACTTATTATGTTTTCGATTTTTTAAGGAAGTTTGAAAACGTTCGATAGAATTCTGCAAGATCCCCTCTCTTTTATTAAAGTCTGGGTCTGCTTTAAAGCCTAGTGCATATTTTATATATTCCTCCAAAATTTTGGAAGTTCTCTCTAAAGTGATTCTTTCTTCTTCCAAAAGAAGGCCCATCAATCTTATTCAGGACTCTCTAGACTCTTTCTCCCAAAGTTCCAACAGTTTAGGTGTCTTAGACCTATCTGCCGGTACTATAGGTATCCTACTGATGTGGCCAAAACCCACCTAAAAGTTCTGGCCAGTACACAAGTCATGACGTATAAATTAATTGAGATGCTGCAGATTTTTTTAGATCAATGATCAATGTAATAATCCACAGCTATTACACTGCGCAAAAAAGCACAGACATCAGCACAAGCTAAGTCACACTGACTCTGCTGGCTCCCTATATACCGTATATACTCGTGTATAAGCCGACCCGTGTATAAGCCGACCCCCTACTTTTGCCCCCAAAACCTGGGAAAACCTATTGACTCGTGTATAAGCCGAGGGTGGACCCCAGCACAGGTATACAGCCCCCAGCAGTGTGGTATACAGGCCTCCCCAGTGGTAGTATACAGCAGCCTCCCCAGTGGTATGCAGGCCCCAGCAGTATATACAGCAGCCCCAGTGGTATACAGCAGCCCTTAGGTAGTACACAGCAGCCCCAGGGGTATACACATCAGCCCCAGGGGTATACACATCAGCCCCAGGGGTGTACACAGCAGCCCCAGGGGTAGTACACAGCAGCCCCAGGGGTAGTACACAGCAGCCCCAGGGGTAGTACACAGCAGCCCCAGGGGTAGTACACAGCAGCCCCAGGGGTAGTACACAGCAGCCCCAGGGGTAATACACAGCAGCCCCAGGGGTAGTACACAGCAGCCCCAGGGGTAGTACACAGCAGCCCCAGGGGTAGTACACAGCAGCCCCAGGGGTAGTACACAGCAGCCCCAGGGGTACTACACAGCAGCCCCAGGTCCCCCTCACTGTTTGGTGCCCCCACCGCTGCGCTCATACATTACCGGTCTAGCACACAGTAGTACACAGCAGCCCCAGGGGTAGTACACAGCAGCCCCAGGGGTAGTACACAGCAGCCCCAGGGGTAGTACACAGCAGCCCCAGGGGTACTACACAGCAGCCCCAGGGGTAATACACAGCAGCCCCAGGGGTAATACACAGCAGCCCCAGGGGTAGTACACAGCAGCCCCAGGGGTAATACACAGCAGCCCCAGGGGTAGTACACAGCAGCCCAAGGGGTAGTACACAGCAGCCCCAGGGGTAGTACACAGCAGCCCCAGGGGTGTATACAGCAGCCCCAGGGGAAGTACACAGCAGCCCCAGGGGTAGTACACAGCAGTCCCAGGGGTATTTACAGCAGCCCCAGGGGTAGTACACAGCAGCCCCAGGGGTAGTACACAGCAGCCCCAGGGGTGTATACAGCAGCCCCAGGGGTGTATACAGCAGCCCCAGGGTAGTACACAGCAGTCCCAGGGGTAGTACACAGCAGTCCCAGGGGTATTTACAGCAGCCCCAGGGGTAGTACACAGCAGCCCCAGGGGTAGTACACAGCAGTCCCAGGGGTATTTACAGCAGCCCCAGGGGTAGTACACAGCAGCCCCAGGGGTAGTACACAGCAGCCCCAGGGGTGTATACAGCAGCCCCAGGGGTGTATACAGCAGCCCCAGGGGTAGTACACAGCAGTCCCAGGGGTAGTACACAGCAGTCCCAGGGGTATTTACAGCAGCCCCAGGGGTAGTACACAGCAGCCCCAGGGGTAGTACACAGCAGCCCCAGGGGTAGTACACAGCAGCCCCAGGGGTAATACACAGCAGCCCCAGGGGTAATACACAGCAGCCCCAGGGGTAATACACAGCAGCCCCAGGGGTAGTACACAGCAGCCCCAGGGGTAATACACAGCAGCCCCAGGGGTAGTACACAGCAGCCCAAGGGGTAGTACACAGCAGCCCCAGGGGTAGTACACAGCAGCCCCAGGGGTGTATACAGCAGCCCCAGGGGTAGTACACAGCAGCCCCAGGGGTAGTACACAGCAGTCCCAGGGGTATTTACAGCAGCCCCAGGGGTAGTACACAGCAGCCCCAGGGGTAGTACACAGCAGCCCCAGGGGTGTATACAGCAGCCCCAGGGGTGTATACAGCAGCCCCAGGGGTAGTACACAGCAGTCCCAGGGGTAGTACACAGCAGTCCCAGGGGTATTTACAGCAGCCCCAGGGGTAGTACACAGCAGCCCCAGGGGTAGTACACAGCAGTCCCAGGGGTATTTACAGCAGCCCCAGGGGTAGTACACAGCAGCCCCAGGGGTAGAACACAGCAGCCCCAGGGGTGTATACAGCAGCCCCAGGGGTGTATACAGCAGCCCCAGGGGTAGTACACAGCAGTCCCAGGGGTAGTACACAGCAGTCCCAGGGGTATTTACAGCAGCCCCAGGGGTAGTACACAGCAGCCCCAGGGGTAGTACACAGCAGCCCCAGGGGTAGTACACAGCAGCCCCAGGGGTAGTACACAGCAGCCCCAGGGGTAGTACACAGCAGCCCCAGGGGTATATACAGCAGCCCCAGGGGTAATACACAGCAGCCCCAGGGGTAGTACACAGCAGCCCCAGGGGTAATACACAGCAGCCCCAGGGGTAATACACAGCAGCCCCAGGGGTAATACACAGCAGCCCCAGGGGTAGTACACAGCAGCCCCAGGGGTAGTACACAGCAGCCCCAGGGGTAGTACACAGCAGCCCCAGGGGTAGTACACAGCAGCCCCAGGGGTAGTACGCAGCAGCCCCAGGTCCCCCTCACTGTTTGGTGCCCCCACCGCTGCGCTCATACATTACCGGTCTAGCAGCTGTCATCCTCCGGTGGCAGATCGCGGCTCCCGGCTCCGGCTTCCATCTTCTTCTGTGTCTTCCTGCATTGTGACCGGGGCGCATCGCGATGACGTCATCGCGACGCCGGCCGGTCATGTGACATGCAGGAAGACACAGAAGAAGATGGAAGCCGGAGCCGGGAGCCGCGATCTGCCACCGGAGGATGACAGCTGCTAGACCGGTAATGTATGAGCGCAGCGGTGGGGGCGCCAAACAGTGAGGGGGACCTGGGGCTGCTGTGTACTACCCCTTGAGATTTTTTTTTTTTTTATATATACCGTATATACTCGCGTATAAGCCGAGGGGAGACTTTTCAGCCCAATTTTTGGGCTGAAAAACTCGGCTTATACGCGAGTATATACGGTACTATGTGCGTTTGCTGTTCCTTTTTTCAAATACACTGTGAAAACGTGCAGTAAATGCACTAGAGTGGGCACAGTCTAAGGAGGCAATGAAGGGGTTAACAGGTACTGTGGTAATAAAATCTGATATGGAGCTGTTCAGTGAGAGCAGCCCCTCACCACAGTGCAGGCCCTTTAACCCCCCCAGGACATCTCTATCAATTCACAAGACAATGTTACTCACAGACAGGAGTGTGGGGGTTCTATGTCCCTGCAGAGAGAGCCGCCTGCTCGCCACATCTCCATCTGCTCTTGCTGGGCTGGCTGCAGCCACCATGATTCCCAGCGTCATCACTGAGGCTTTCGAGGAGCGGGAACAAGAAGGAGACGTCACATGGGAGGGGGAGGTGAGATACACACAGACACAATTCAGCAGTAGCAGCAGGAGGACTGAGTGAGTCTGTGATTGTGTGTCACTGTCACTGTATGGTCCGTTGCGAGTGCACACACAACACAGCCGCCCGCAGACAGTCTGCACCCATCCCTAAGTGACTGACAGTCTCGGCCCGCTCTGTTCAGCAGGGGGTAGTGAGAGGTGGGGCTAGGTGGGCGGGGCCTCTAGACCTGAGGGCCTGCCATGAGTTTTACCCGGTTACCCATCAGAGCAGTCCGAGGCTGCAGACAGGAGAAGATAGTGGAGGCAAGTCAGGATTTAACAGACTGGGCTTCAACAATTACACCAAGGAGGAGGCCTTATACCCACTTGCTGTGGGGGCCCACTGTGCAGCCCAGCTACCCGTCAGTGCTCTGGACGATTTACCTAAAGTCATCAGTAAAAAGGTAAAGAGACTTCTGCTGTGTGCTTGCATCTTTTCTCCTCTCTCACTGAGCCCCTCCATAGACTATTCCTATACTCACAAACCGTCCCAACTCTGCTGCATCCTGTCCATCCCCAGAGGTCCCAGTCCTGCCTGCGGGGACTATACCATCACTGCCTCAATCCCATCGACCTCCGGAGGACTGTAGTGGCGCTGGTGATCCCTCACCAGACACAGCAGGTGGCGTCACGGCAATTTTGTATATAATCCCTGTAAATAACCCCTTATTCATTGACCACCAGGGCCACGGCCTCGGGCAGCCAACCGTGACATCCCAGACTGAAACCGCCTGAGAGCTGAGTACCCGATCCCTGGGTGCGCGTAACCATGTCTTTACTACACCTCTGTTTGTCCCCTCTGTCTTGACATGCTGTTCTGGTACCTAATCTGAGCATTTGACTATTCTGCTTCTACTTGTCCACGTGGTGTCATCACATCATCGGTGTTAAAAAGTGGCCCCTGGTACTATTTGGAGAAATGGCTGTACCACTGGTATAGTGTAAGTGGTATTGAAATATAAGTGTGTGGCACCCTGGTTGGGGCACCACAGGAACTCTTAGGACATGGATGGAAAGTACACAGCAAGCAGACCCCACTAACTAACAACATCTTTCACCCCAGACCTGTAGGGGGAGCTCCACTGGTTGCCTTAAGCCAGTTCCCCCTATAAATACGGGTCCTGGAGGGAGAAACACCAGAGTGTGCAGTCACTAGAGAACTGTAAACAGCTAGGAGAGCTGACCTGGCACTGGAGCCACGCTAGGCCCATGCCAGAGACACCTGGAAAGTGGTAGACTCTTGGAACAGGGGTCATAGGAACAGGAGACAAGTACTGAATAGGGACAGAGGAGTTATCAAGACTCACCCTAACAGAGTTCCAGTCACTGGGTCCGAGCTACAAGGCCACAGTTCAGACTTTCTAAAGAAACCAGCACAACAACAACGAGGGGGTCTAGCTCCCCGGACGCCTGAAGCACCACCAAATGAGAGCCCAGAGTTGAGAATTCGGCAGGAATCCTATAGAAGTGCCCTCAGTGCAGCAAACCCGGGTATGGTTTGGTCAGGTTCCATGCCTGCCAGACTCCAGTAAAACTACGTATATTAGGAAGCCTACAATCCTGCTTGCTGTGGAACTCCTGGAGTGTCTACCTCATCCCCGGTCGAGTGTACCCACCAACACCAGTAAAGGTACCAAAAAGGCTTTATGTGTATGTGTCCCTCCTTCCAGCCGCACTACACCGACCGCGTTACCCTATTCCCTCGAATACTACTAATTGCCCCGGGGACTCCCGCTCGTCCTATAGGGAGCGGTTCAATCTAGCTGCAGCCCATCACCCCGGACGTCTGAGCAGCGCCGGTGCCTTCACCGGACACCTACAAGTGGCGTCACGAAACAAACTGTATTTACTACCTAACTGTGCATTTGACCCACCGGGCCCCTACGGCCTCAGGCACCAAACCATGACAGTAGCCCAGCACCTGAGTCTTGTGAACCCGGCAGCGGTGAGTCAAACTTGGCGTCTACGAACAAGATGCGAAAAGACCCGTTTCCCAACGGGTATTGTGTGCTATTTAATGACTGTGATTGTTGAACTGTAAATTTGAACCGCCATTGCTGCGTGGAGAGCGGGAAAAGAAGGGGCCTTGCTGTGCAAAGGGCGCGAAGATAGGCCCCGCCCCACGCTATGACGAGATCCGCTGAACGCAGCAGAAACTGGAAACTCCTGTGGTGCCTCACTCCCCACCACCGGGCCGACAACTTCCATTGATTTGAAAGAGACTGGCGACGATTAACTAAGGGGGAGCGAGGATGAGTAACCCGGATCCCAGCAACCCGGTACCCCCGCAAGTAAACCCACCGGTTGTTCCACCGGGGCCCCAGAACGTACAACCCCTGGTCGTGCTGCCACCGCTGCCCACACCGACGGCCCCGATCATGCCGATATCTCTGCCGTACGTCCCGAATGCAGCCTGGATACCAAAGTACAGCGGCAAGCCCGGCACCCTAGATGCGTTCCAGAGGAATATATGCACTGTGGTGGACATGTACGCGATGACCGGTAAGCAGAGAGCGTCAGTAATAATGGGACAGTTAACAGATGCAGCAGAGCTAGAAACCCGAAACTGGTCTGTAGGAGATCAGGAGTCTGTTGAGCAGATATTTATAAAGCTAAACAGAGTTTTTGAGCATCACACTGAAGCAGAGTTAGGACTGTTGTTTTACCATTGCAAACAAGGGGCACAGGAGAGTGTCCTGGACTATGCACTGCGCCTGCAAGAGGCGCTGAGACTGTTGAAACAAGCCGATGCCGGTGGCGTTAGAGATGAAAATAAAACGCTGATTGAACAGTTTGTTGTAGGACTCCGATTACCCAATGACAAGAAACAGGCACGTTGGTGGGCTCTGCAAAACCCTGATGCAGAGTTCGCTACGTTAAGAGACTTAACAGTGCGAGGACAGCAGTTCCCTACAGTGCCAGATCTAACCTCACAACCGCAGTGGACTAAAACCCCTTCCGTGCCGGAAGCACCCCCTTCATCCCCCGCAGTACAATCAAACGCACAGACCGTGACACCTGACCGGTTTGACAAATTGTGCGCCGACGTTCAGCAGCTGACCAAAGAGGTGGCGAGGCTCAGAGGTGAAAGAAGACCCAAGATAGAAGCAAGGCCATCAGACAAGATCCAGCTTGCTGACAGCCCCAACGACGTTCCGTGGATGAGGAAGAGGACACCGCCAATTCGAGGGAAACCTACAGATCGCTACAGCGCCAACGGGCATCGCATCTGCCGCAAGGGCGACAAGGAAGGACATGTCTACCGTTCCAGTCCTTTAAACGAGCAACCTTGGGAGAGAAGGACAACCCCAGGAGTATCTAAAAAATGATGGTCATTCCCTGAGGAAGGAGCTGGGTGTTTAGCTCCAAAACGCGTCGGAAATAAAACTGAAGATCTTTTATTTAAAACACTCCAGTGTTTCTAATACTTATTGGAGCAGCGGCGCGGACCGAAAGACACTTGGTCCCGGATAGAGAACCCCAGGAGTAGACAGTCCAGGCCCAACCAACTGGGAGCACAAATACGTAGGAGACCGTTCGTACTTGTCCATCATCATCGACGACACTGCTACCACCGCACTGATAGACACTGGATCCCAGGTCACAACCATTCCGAGTATCCTTTACAAACTGTTCTGGTCAGATGTTAAACTAGAACCCCCAAACCCTGACTTGAACATTGAGGCAACCAATAGTTTGCTAGTTACAATAGAGGGGCAATGGGAAGCTACAGTAAAGGTGGGGAGGGTGCAGCTGAAGAACCAGGGTATCATAGTGGTTCAGGACAAACCATATGAGCGGGATCCACACGTGATACTGGGTACCAACGTGATGGTTAAATGCCTAGATGAAGTGTTGTTTTTGCTCCAACAGAGTGCAGATGCCGCTAAGCCAAGAGAGAGGAGAGCTCTTCAGAGGGAGATCCGAGCTCTGGTGTATCAGCAACAGGTAAAAATGTCAAATGGTGAAATTGGCAGTGTACGGGTGACGGATCCAATTCCAATTGTAGTACCACCCAGAAGTGAAATGATGATCTGGTGTCGGGCAGCAATGGACCTCAGAGGGCAGGACCACCAGGCAGTAGTGGAGCCCGTGATATCTGATAGTAGTCCTACACTCCTGACAGCCAGGGGGGTGGTTTATGTAAGGAGAAAAAGGGTCCCTGTACGTATATTGAATTATGATGATGATGAAGTAAGAGTGCCAAGGTATTCCACTGTTGAAAAATTGTACCAGGTTGAAAACAATGCCAAACATGAAGTAAAATCCTTTTCACAGACAGTAACGGACGAACCCCCTCACTCCAAAGGTCAGTTAAAGAAATGGTGTCAGAAGCTCAGCGTAGAAACTGACAACACACCTTCTCATCAGAAAAATAGAGTCTACCGGGTAGTTCAAGAGTATGAGCAGGTATTCAGCAAACATCCACTTGATTTTGGGAGGATTAAAGGGGTACAACATCACATACCCACAAGTTACCATGCACCCATCAAAGAAAGGTACAGGCCTATACCGCCCACACACTACCAAAAAGCAAAAGAAATGCTACAGGACATGAAGAATGCAGGGGTCATTAGGGATAGTTGTAGTCCCTGGGCAGCACCACTGGTCCTGGTTAAAAAGAAAGACAGTAGTATGAGAATGTGCGTAGACTATAGGCAGATCAACAAAGTCACACACAAGGATGCATACCCGTCGCCCCGCATAGAAGAGTCACTAGCTGCACTTAAGTCTGCTAATTACTTCTCCACATTAGATCTTACTAGTTGGTACTGGCAGGTCTCCGTTGCAGAAGAAGATCGTGAGAAGACAGCCTTCACGACACCGATGGGGTTATGCGAATTCAACAGTATGCCATTCGGATTGTGCAGCGCCCCAGGAACATTCCAGAGGCTGATGGAGTGTTGTCTAGGTCACAGAAACTTCGAGGCTGTGCTGCTATACCTGGACGATGTCATAGTATACTCACAGACCTATGAAGATCACCTATAACACCTGAGTGAAGTGTTTGAGTCGTTGTCCAAGTATGGTATGAAGCTGAAGCCTTCCAAGTGTCACTTGCTGAAGCCCAAAGTCCAGTACCTGGGACATGTGGTCAGTGCAGAAGGTGTAGCACCTGACCCGGACAAAGTTACAGTCATCAAGGACTGGCCAGCGCCAACCACCTTCAAGGAGGTACGTCAATTCTTAGGACTGGTCGGGTACTACAGAAGGTTTATCAAGGGCTACACGAAAATAGCAGCACCCATGCAAGATCTCTTGGTAGGTCAATCCAAGAAAGGCAAAATCAGAGGATCTTCGTTCCATTGGGGATCAGAACAAGAACAATCTTTCCGGAAATTGAAAGATGCCTTGACAGGAGAAGAGATCCTGACCTACCCGGATTTCAACCTACCATTCTTGTTATACACGGATGTGAGCAACGAAGGCTTAGGAGCAGTCCTAGCTCAGAGACAGCAAGGTAAAGAGAAAGTCATAGCCTACGCCAGCAGAAAACTCCGCTCAACTGATAGGAACCATGAGAATTACAGCTCCTTCAAGTTGAAGTTCCTAGCCCTGATCTGGGCAACCACAGAATGTTTCAAGCACTACCTGGCGTCCTCCCCGTTCACAGCCTTCACTACAACAATCATCTGACCCATTTGGAGACTGCAAAGCTGGGAGCCCTAGAGCAGCATTGGATGGCAAGATTGTCGAACTACGACTTTACCGCCAAGTACTGAGCAGGTCACAAGAATGGCAACGCTGATGCCCTGTCCAGAATGCCTAACCTCCCAGATGAAGGAGAAGACATAGATGACCTGGAAGAGATAGAATTGCCAGCTTTCCACTGCACAGGTACTGCCTCGTGTCATCAGGCGAGTCAAAGGCGTAAGGAAAGGACCGTGAACCCTTTACCTCACCATGACTGGAAAGAGACTCAAGCCAATGATCCAGATGTTAGCTTGGTCAAAGAGTTGATAACTCAAGAACACTCCAGTCTGGATCCCGATGCCTCACTAGATGCCAAGCGCCTGTGGAAAGAAAGAGGAAGGTTATTCGTCTACCAATTGAAACTATGCAGACGTTACCTGAACCCCAGAACACATGAACTTATCTGGCAGACAGTAGTTCCAAAAGCAGATGCCAAAATGGTCCTAGAAGCCTACCACGATGATGCCGGACACTTTGGCTGGAAGAAACTAGAAATGCTGTTAAAAGACCGCTTCTATTGGGTCGGCATGAGAGGTTCAATTGAGAGATGGTGCAAGAACTGTGGACCGTGTCACCTTAGAAGAAGAGACTGCCTAAGCCAAAAAGCACCATTGCAATCAATAATTACCAAGAGACCTCTTGAAATAGTTGCTCTAGACCATGTGAAGTTAACCCCAAGCAGAACAGGTTACACTTACGCACTCACAATGGTTGACCACTACTCAAGATTCCTCGTAGCAGTACCAGTCAAGGACTTAACCGCTGAAGTAGCAGCAAAAGCGTTACAGAGTTACTTTTGTCGCCCGCATGGGTATCCAGATCAAGTATTGACAGATCAAGGACCAGCATTCGAGTCAGAACTGTTTCACACATTCTTAGGATTATATGGATGTAAAAAGATAAGGACCACACCGTATCATCCCCAGACAAAGGGTTTGTGCGAAAAGATGAACAACATAGTCATCGACATGTTAAAAACTTTACTGCTCGATGAGAGAAATCAATGGCCAGAAAAGTTACCTGACCTTGTGGATATCTACAATCATATCCCAGTTAGTTCAAGCAGCTACGCACCAGCTTATCTAATGCAAGCAAGACCAGGAAAACTTCCAATTGACTTAGAGATGGGAACAGTTGAACCAACCCCAGACTCTCCAGATGAAGATTTGAATCATCAACGCCAAGAGCAATACAGAAAAGTACAAGAGAGTGTTGAAAGGAACCTAAATCAGAGCAGAAGCAAACAAGAACATGATTTCAATAAACACGCTTCAGCAGAACCCTTAACATCAGGTGAACTAGTACTCAAGAGAAAAAGAAAAACCAATAAACTAGATGACAATTGGGAATCAGAACCTTACACAATAATGCCGTCAAACTATAACAACTCCAAAACATGTGTAATTAGCAAGGATAAAGGAAGAACAACTGCAACTATATCCAGAGACCATCTAAAGAGATGTCCTGACCAGCTAAAACCTCAGAAAACAAGTTATCCTTCAGTAACAGTTGAAGAACCAAAGGAAAACTTAGTCCATACTGAAATCGGATTTACCAGCAACTGGCCTCAATGCAATGATGCATTCCTCATTCCAGTTATTTCATTTTATCAACCTGTAGAAAACCAAGTACCAATTCAACCCGTTCAAGAAGAACCTGTTCAAATGGAAGAGATGCAGCCTGTTATACCGGAACCTGAGATTCCTATAATCGGTGAACCTGCTAGTCTCACAGTAAGACCAAGAATTCGCAGACAGCTACCTACATTACCACCACTAACAGAAGTCAGTACATATGCAACACCTAGCCTACGTAGGTCATGTCGCAGTACACAAGGGCAAGCCCCATATAGATATGGAGAGTGGGTTTAAAATGTAAAAGCATAATAGTACCTGTTAGCACAATGTAAATAGTGACCTTAGTCCGCAAGTGTAAAAAGTAGTGTACAGAAGGGTGGAGGAACTGGGCACCGTCCCAAGTATACTAAGTTGGGGACAGAAAGTGCCTGGGGTAGAGAAAGAAGGTTAGATCCGGCCTCCTAAGCAGAGACACCCATAGGGAATTGTGTAAAGTTTAAAGTGTATACCCGTAAATGTGTTTAAGCCATCAGAGACTTTACTGCTGAACTTTACCCTTTTTCCCGTTTATTTGAACCCGGACTATGGTCACAGGACTAGTGTGACAAAAACTGATTTTTCCCTTTTCCCCAGCCTGCGGCAGATGGACTAGTGCCGTATGGACTGCTTATAATATTTTTCCGTCTTTTTCAGTGCTTTTTGTATATTTTTCAATTTAAGACTCTGTAAATACCGGTTATTAAATGTATATAAAATGTTTGAGTTGTAAAGAAAAACTTTTGCTCAGTCCGGGAGAACGGAAGTTAACTAAGGGGGAATGTGGCACCCTGGTTGGGGCACCACAGGAACTCTTAGGACATAGATGGAAAGTACACAGCAAGCAGACCCCACTAACTAACAACACCTTTCACCCCAGACCTGTAGGGGGAGCTCCACTGGTTGCCTTAAGCCAGTTCCCCCTATAAACACGGGTCCTCGAGGGAGGAACACCAGAGTGTGCAGTCACTAGAGAACTGTAAACAGCTAGGTGAGCTGACCTGGCACTGGAGCCACGCTAGGCCCATGCCAGAGACACCTGGAAAAGTGGTAGACTCTTGGAACAGGGGTCATAGGAACAGGAGACAAGTACTGAATAGGGACAGATGAGTTATCTAGACTCACCCTAACAGAGTTCCGGTCACTAGGTCCAAGCTACAAAGCCACAGTTCAGACTTTGTAAAGAAACCAGCACCACAACAACGAGGGGGTCTAGCTCCCCGGACGCCCGAAGCACCACCAAATGAGAGCCCGGAGTCGAGAATTCGGTAGGAATCCTATAGAAGTGCCCTCAGTGCAGCAAACCCGGGTGTAAAGACTCACCAAAGAAAGTGCTGTAACGGTTTGGTCGGGTTCCATGCCTGCCAGACTCCAGTAAAACTATGTATATTATTAGGAAGCCTACAATCCTGCTTGCTGTGGAACTCCTGAAGTGTCTACCTCATCCCCGGTCGAGTGTACCCGCCAACACCAGTAAAGGTACCAAAAAGGCTTTATGTGTATATGTCCCTCCTTCCGACCGCGCTACCCTATATGTCCCTACACCGACCGCGCTACCCTATTCCCTCCAACACTACTAATTTCCCCGGGGACTCCCGCTCTTCCTGTAGGGAGCGGTTCCATCTAGCTGCAGCCCATCACCCCGGAGGTCTGAGCAGCGCCGGTGCCTTCACCGGACACCTACAGGTGGCGTCACGAATCAAACTGTATTTACTACGTAACCGTGCATTTGACCCACCGGGCCCCTACGGCTTCAGGCACCGAACCGTGACAGTAGCCCAGCGCCTGATTCCTGAGAACCTGGCAGCAGTGAGTCAAGTGTAAGGCCATTTCTGCAATGTGTCTCAGTTGCCATTTTTCAACATAACCACCAGGCTGCATCTTGTTCATGCTAGTGTCAGCAAACTGCATAGCTTAAATAAGATACCATGGCCTGCAGTGTCTCTTCGCTTGTCTACCGTTGAGCACATCTGGGACTTTGATGGTCATCCATTGCAAAGGAATCTGCGAGCTCTGAAACTTGATCATTTGTATTCCCAAGTACATTTAGTGCAGTAGAACATTTCTCAGACATCTTTAATAATGTGTTTGATAACATGAAAAGACATGTACATTTTTTAAGTTGGTGTCTTTTTTCTTCTGTCACTTATACTCCATACTGAATAACTTGTTTCCATTTTTCATCATTTGCATACTATTAACAAGTACATCAGAGATTTCTATAATTCCATGACTCTTGCTTTTTGGTGTTATAATTTTATCCAACAAGCAAGTGATGAGAAGAGATGAGCAAACACCTAAGTGTTCTAATTTGATTCGATTCGCCAAATTGAGGTGTGTTCGACAATTTGTTCATCGAATGTTTATCGAACACCATCGAATCCCATTGGAATCAATGGCAGGCAACAGCAAACACATAGAAAACACCTTCAAAGAGTTCTAAAAGCTGCCAAAGTACTCAGAATAGACAACAGACACCAGTATGAGTGACATCAATCTACCCACAGTACAAATAGTCTCATGGCGTAGCATGGGTGCACGAGACACGGTCTGTGCCAGCCTGCACACTGTTCCAAAGCACTTCAAAATAGAACGTGGTTAACATTCACCTAAAATTTCAGAGGTGAGTGAAACTGACTTTGAATTAACAGATGGATGAGTCACAGGGGAAAAGTGGCAGTAGTTTTCTACATTAAGTAAAAAGAGGAAGAGGAGTAAAAGGAGGATGAGACACAAGTATAGTCATGTCAGTCAAAGAGCCCTGCCCAAATCATGAACCACACAGCAAGGAGACCCCAACAAGAGTCCTCACTGTTCCCAGGTAAGACCACAGGAAAATGGCATCAATTGTCCCAGACCAAAAATTGCTGAATGGCCCAGCCTGCATGCATGACACAGAGTCTGGAACAGGACCTGACCTAGCATTTCAAGGTTAAACATTGCTCAACAATACAGGGATGTGTCACCTGTACAGGCCTAGTGGTCTGGATACCTTCAAAGTTTATGCAAGCGCTCCCATCCATGTTATGCCCCACCACACACACAGGTGGGACAACTATGTTTTGTGGAGTATTATAGAAAAACTTAGCCAGGTAGGTCAGTGGCCTGAATAGGCCTAGTGGGTCAGATGCCCTCAAAGCTCATGCAAGCATTCCCATCAATGTTATGCACCACCACACACAGGTGAGACAACAATATGTTTTGTGGAATACTATAGAAAAAAATATTCAGCTAGGTCAGTTACTTATATAGGTCTAGTGGACAGGTGAGCTTGACCAAACAATGCTTTTAAGGGCCAAAAAACTATTGATGTGTATACAGCACATTTGCCAAAACCTGGTTTGATGCCCAAAAACAGGTTACGCAAACATTAAGGGAGATTTAGCAATCACTGCTTTTAAGCACCCAAAAATGGTGGATGTGAATACAGCAAATTTATTAATCACTGGTTCAATGGGCAAAAAGGTTCAATATTCAGAAACAGGTGCAGGAGTGTCAGAGATAGGTATTGCGCTCAGAGAGCCCTGGTCAAGTGATGCATCAAACAGTATGGAAACCGTATGTGACAACCGTCCGCTGCAAAGGCTGAGCTGCTGGTAAGGAAGCACCCTTTACCCCTATACAGGGATTTTGAATTACAGCAGAGCCCATGAGGTAGCTACCTATAGGTGACTAGAAGACTGGAGCAGGGAGGTCGCCAGGAAGGGTCAAGACTAGGGGGCCAGGGAATAGACAAAATCAGGATCCAAAAGTGTAGTCAGAAAGAAGAGTCAAAAACTGGGAGGGTAGCAAAAGTACAAAATCATTAAGTGGTAGGAGGGTTAAAATCCAGGCAAAGGTCAGAGTCCATATAATAGAGAACAAACTAGATAGCTGGTAAAAACAAGAATATATCTGGCGGTTTGCAGGACAGGCACCAAGGTATTTGATGGGTGTGGCTCTCTCCCATAGGCTGGAGCTCACAGCCTGATGACTACATCTGGACATTCCCTACAACCAGGCCAGATGGCGATGCACGACTGCTACCAACCACTCCACTTTTGATAGAGGAATTAAGCCTGTAACCAGCATCACCCACAGTAGGAGAGTGGGGATGCCCAGCGACAGAGGCAGGAACCAAAGGAGCAGGTCACGATGAGTACATGGCCCCCCTATCACCGGCACCACTAGCTGAAGTAATTTAGCGCTACCTAGTGGCTGGGGAAGCAATAACAGTCACTGAGTCCGACGGCGATGTGACAGTATTCCCCCTCTAAGAGGGCATTCGGACCCTCAAACCCCGGCTTGTTGCGGTTAAGGAGATGAAACTTCCTGATCAAACCCTTGGCATGGATGTTACTGGTAGGCACCCAGGACCTCTCTTACGGACGATAACCCCTCCAGTGCACAAGATACTGCACTGTCCCTCTCACCAAGCTGGAGTCAAGGACCCTTTGTACTTGGAAGTGCACTGAGATACAGGCTGATTTTCTGCTAAGGGAAAAAAAACCTCTATATATCTGAGTGTCTAGCGAGTGTGACGAGCTTTGTGTGACAGAGCGCAAGTGCGACAGAAGTAAGTGTGTGACTTGTGATTCAGTGAGGAGGTGTTTGGGAATCCTGCAACAAATACCTGTGTGAATTGCTGACTGTTTGTTTTTGTTTTTTTTCACCTTTTAATTTTATTGGGCTTTCTTATCTTTCTTTTCTCTCTACAAGTTTATAGTCTCTTATTTTACTACCTGTAAGTTAAAGGGTTAACTACTTGCACTTAAAACCTGTGGTGTAGCTATACTTACAAGGGGTTAATTAAGGGTGGGGGTGCATAATTAAGGGTTTATAAGAAGCAGCTGGTTGGGGCTTCCAGTCCCTTGGAAGTGCACTGAGATACAGGCTGATTTTCTGCTAAGGGAAAAAAAACCTCTATATATCTGAGTGTCTAGCGAGTGTGACGAGCTTTGTGTGACAGAGCGCAAGTGCGACAGAAGTAAGTGTGTGACTTGTGATTCAGTGACTTTGGATTCAGGGAGTTTGGAAGGGAGGACTTACTGAATTGCTGGTTGTATTTTATTAATACTTTGCATTTCTTTTTACTTATCATTTCTGTCTGGTGCAATCCCCATTAGGAAATGAGCTCCATGATTGGCAATGCCATCCAGTGTACATCTTGCCACATGTATGCATTCCTTGACCAGCCGGCCGAGGGTGCATACTGCTGTGTGAGATGTGAGTACGTTGTGCATTTGGAAGCCCAGATACTGGATCTAAATGAACGACTGACAACGCTGAGATCCATAGACAATATGGAAAGGAGTCTGCTGCTCACTGAACAGCTGCTCAATGGGATAGATGTGGGGGAGGATGGTACTATGGAGCCTCAGGACCATGAGGTAGCTAGCTGGGTGACAGTTAGAAGGCGGGGTAGAGGGAAGGGTGCCAGGGAGGCTAGCCCTGATCTGGCACACCCCAATAAATTTGCTATGTTGGCAGATGAGGGGGGTGTGAGTTCAGGTACAGCACTGCTGCAGCAGGGCATGACCTCTGAAAGCCAGAGGAGTGTCTGCTCCAGTAAGGGGGAAAACAGGAGAGTAGGGCAGGCCAGACAGGTGCTGGTAGTGGGGGACTCAATTATTAGGGGAATAGATAGGGCAATCTGTCACAAAGACAGGGATCGTCGAACAGTGTGCTGCCTACCTGGCGCTCGAGTCCGGCACATCGCTGATCGGGTTGACAGATTACTGGAGGGGCTGGTGAGGACCCAGCGGTCATGGTGCACATTGGCACAAATGACAAAGTTAGAGGTAGGTGGAAGGTCCTTAAAGATGATTTCAGGGAATTAGGCTGCAAGCTTAAGGCAAGGACCTCCAAGGTAGTATTCTCTGAAATACTGCCTGTACCACGTGCCACACCAGAGAGGCAACGGGAGATTAGGGAGATAAATAAGTGGCTCAGGAATTGGTGTAGGAAGGAGGGGTTTGGGTTCCTGGAGAACTGGGCCGACTTCTCTGTTGGCTACAGGTTCTATGCTAGGGACGGGCTGCACCTCAATGGGGAGGGTGCAGCTGTGCTGGGGGAGAAAATGGCTAGAAGGTTGGAGGAGTGTTTAAACTAGGGATTGGGGGGGAGGGTATTCATTGTATAGGAGGGGAAGATAGTGTAAACAGTAACCTGGGCACAAGTAATAAAATTGGGGGTGGCATGGGGGGTGGGGTTAGAACAGTCAATCTAGTAGGAAGGAATAGAGGTAAAGAGAGATGCATAAAGTGCATGTACACTAATGCCAGAAGCCTCACCAACAAAATGGAGGAATTAGAATTGATTTTGTTGGAAAATAATTATGACATGGTGGGGATTTCAGAGACTTGGCTGGATGAGAGTCATGACTGGGCTGTTAATTTACAGGGCTATTGTCTGTTCAGAAATGACCGTACAAATAGGCGAGGAGGAGGTGTATGTTTATACGTAAAATCATCCTTAAAACCCATCCTGCGTGATAATATAGGTGAATCTAATGGAAATGTAGAGTCTCTGTGGGTGGAGATAAGGGGAGGGGGAAAAAATAATAAATTACTGATAGGGGTTTGTTATAAGTCCCCAACAATAATGGAAGTGGAGGAGAATATCCTCATAAAGCAAATAGATGAAGCAGCGACTCAGGGAGAAGTCATTATTATGGGGGACTTCAACTACCCTGAAATACATTGGGGATCAGAAACCTGCAGTTCTAGCAAAGGTAATAAGTTTTTGAAAACTATAAGAGACAATTACCTTTCACAACTGGTTCAGGACCCAACAAGAAGGGGGGCACTGCTGGACCTAATATTAACCAACAGGCCAGACCGCATATCAAATATACGGGTTGGAGGTCACTTGGGTAATAGTGATCATAACTTAATAAGCTTTCAAGTATCCTTTACTAAGACGTGTAGTAGAGGGGCCACAAGGACACTAAACTTCAGGAAGGCAAATTTCCAACGGTTGAGAGATGATCTTAGTGCAATAAACTGGGACGATGTCCTGAGACATAAAAGTACACAACACAAATGGGAGATGTTTATTAGCATCCTGAATAGGACCTGTGCACAATATATACCCTATGGGAATAAGTATGCTAGAAATAGGAGGAAACCACTATGGCTAAATAAAGCGGTAAGAAGTGCAATATGTGACAAAAAGAAAGCATTTAGGGAATTAAAGCAAGTAGGTAGTGATGAAGCATTAAATAAATACAGAAAATTAAATAACATTTGTAAAAAGCAAATCAAGGCAGCAAAGATTGAGACAGAGAGACTCATTGCCAGAGAAAGTAAAAAGAATCCCAAAATATTTTTTAACTACATAAATAGTAAGAAACTAAAAAATGATGGTGTTGGCCCCTTTAAAAATAGTCTGGGTGAAATGGTGGATGAGGATGAGGAAAAAGCAAATATGCTAAATGACTTTTTTCAACAGTATTTACACAAGAAAATCCCATGACAGACAATATGATCAGTGATAACAAAAATTCTCAATTAAACGTCACCTGCTTAACCCAAGAGGAAGTACGGTATCGTCTAAAAATCACTAAAATTGACAAATCCCCGGGCCCAGATGGGATACACCCCAGAGTGCTGCAGGAATTAAGTACTGTCATAGATAGACCATTATTTTTAATATTTAAAGATTCCATAATATCAGGGTCTGTACCACAGGACTGGCGTATAGCAAATGTGGTGCCAATATTCAAAAAGGGGACAAAAACTGAACTTGGAAATTATAGGCCAGTAAGCTTAACCTCTACTGTGGGTAAAATCCTAGAGGGTTTTCTAAGAGATGCTATACTGGAGTATCTGAACAAAAATAACCTCATGACCCATTATCAACATGGTTTTACGAGGGACCGTTCCTGTCAAACTAATCTAATAAGCTTCTATGAAGAAGTAAGTTCTGGACTGGACCAAGGAAATGCAGTGGATGTGGTGTATATGGACTTTTCAAAAGCTTTTGATACGGTGCCACACAAAAGGTTGATACATAAAATGAGGGCAATGGGGATAGGGGAAAATATGTGTAAGTGGGTTAAGAACTGGCTTAGTGATAGGAAACAAAGGGTGGTTATTAATGGAACACACTCAGAATGGGTCACAGTTAACAGTGGGGTACCACAGGGGTCAGTGTTGGGCCCGCTCCTATTTAATATATTTATTAATGACCTTGTAGGGGGCATACAGAGTAGAATCTCAATATTTGCAGATGACACTAAACTCTGCAGGGTAATCAATACAGAGGAGGACAATTTTATATTACAGGAGGATTTATGTAAACTAGAAGCTTGGGCTGCTAAATGGCAAATGCGCTTTAATGGGGATAAATGTAAAGTCATGCACTTGGGCAGAGGAAACAAAGGGTATAATTATGTGCTTAATTATAAAACACTGGGCAAAACTACCACTGAAAAAGACCTGGGTGTATGGGTAGATGACAAACTCACATTTAGTGGCCAGTGTCAGGCAGCTGCTGTAAAGGCAAATAAAATAATGGGATGTATTAAAAGAGGCATAGATGCTCATGAGGAGAACATAATTTTACCTCTATACAAGTCACTAGTGCGACCACACTTAGAATACTGTGTACAATTCTGGTCTCCGGTGTATAAGAAAGACATAGCTGAACTAGAGCGGGTCCAGAGAAGAGCGACAAAAGTTATTAGAGGACTAAGGGGTCTGCAATACCAAGACAGGTTATTAAACTTGGGGTTATTTAGCTTGGAAAAACGAAGGCTTAGGGGTGATCTTATAATAATGTACAAATATATGAGGGGGCAGTACAGAGACCTTTCTAATGATCTCTTTACTCTTAGGCCTGAGACTGGGACAAGGGGGCATCCTCTACGTCTGGAGGGAAGAAGGTTTAATCATAATCACAGACGTGGATTCTTTACTGTAAGAGCAGTGAGACTATGGAACTCTCTGCCACATGATGTTGTAATGAGTGAGTCACTACTAACATTTAAGAAGGGCCTGGATGCCTTTCTTGAAAACTATAATATTACCGGTTATATATACTAGATTCTTTGATAGGGCGTTGATCCAGGGAATTAGTCTGATTGCCGTATCTGGAGTCAGGAAGGAATTTTTTCCCCCAATGTGGAGCCTAGTGTTGCCACATGGGGTTTTTTTGCCTTCCTCTGGATCAACATGTTAGGCTATGGGTTGAACTAGATGGACTTAAAGTCTTCCTTCAACCTTAAAAACTATGTTACTATGTTACTATGTTACTTCGTATTCCAAAGCACCCTCGACCAAGACCGAAGGCGGAGGGGTCTGGATAGGATGAACCGGAAATCAGTATAATTTGAGAAGGGGTTTATGGAATACATTGGGTATCTTGAATGATTGAGGGAGCTTCAGACGAAAGACTACAGGGTTAATCACCTCAATAATTTCATACGGACCAATAAACCTGGGACCTAGTTTGGCAGACGGCACTTTGAGCTTAATATTCTTTGTAGATAGCCAAACTTTGTCCCCAACTCCCAGGTCCATGCCCTTAGAGCACCTTTTATTAGCAGAAGAAGCCTGACTAGTCTGAGCCCCCTTCAAGTTTCCTTTAACGTCAGATCAGATTGTTTTTAATCGATCTACAGATCTTTCTACCCCAGGGATATCTGACATCTTAGAAGAAAAGGAACCAAAGCGCAGATGTAGCCCAAGATTACAGTAAAATGGGTAGTCTTGATGGACTCCTGATACTGATTATTCATGGGAAACTCTGCTAGCGGTAGGTGTTCCACCCAATAAGACTGATGCTCATAAACATAACAAAGATACTGTTCAAGTAGGTGTTCCACCCAATAAGACTGATGCTCAGAGACATAACAAAGATACTGTTCAAGTGTTTGATTGGTGCTCTCAGTTTGACCATTAGTTTCAGGGTGATAGGCAGAAGAAAAGAATAATCCAATTTTAATCTGTTTACAGAATGCTCTCCAAAATTTCGAGATGAACTGGGTACCCCTATCAGAAACAATATTCACAGGAACACCATGTAAACGTACAATATGATTAATGAATAGGTTGCTGAGGGTTTTGGAATTAGGTCATCCGGACAGAGGGACGAAATTACACTGCTTACTGAATCGATCCACTACCACCCAGATATAAGTCTTTGCTTCTGTGGGTGGTAGGTCAGTAATAAAATCCATGGAGAGATGGGTCCAAGGACTCTCAGGGATAGGCAAGGACTGGAGCAGCCCGGCCGGGCGGTTACGTGGAGACTTAGGACAAGCACAGGTTTCACAAGCTAGTACATACTTCCTTATGGTACATTTAAAAGCAGCCACAGGAAGGTAGGAACAGGCAGGCATCGGACACAAATTGTGCCTGTTGCCTTGAAAAGACCTCGATGTGGCTGCGTGTAATTCAGGACTTTCCTTCCTTCAGGGAAGACACAGGAAGGAAAGTCCTGAATTACACGCAGCCACATCGTGGTCTTTTCAAGGCAACAGGCACAATTGTGTCCGATGCCTGCCTGTTCCTACCTTCCTGTGGCCGCGTGTAAATGTACCATTACAGTTTTTAACTATAGTTGGCCACCAAAAATTCCTGGTTACAAGTTTATTGTACTATTGATACCAGGATGCCCTGCAAGCATGTAATTCCTTAAGAACTTGAAGGCATTATTTGGCATGGATAAATAGATTTTGGGAAGGAGTGGTGTCAGGGGCCTGCTCTGGGAATCTACGGATCTCTTTTAGAAGATCCAAAGAAACAGCCGAAATAACAATGCCCTTGGCTAAAATTGGAGTCAGTTCAGAATCCTCAACCAGTGAGGGACAAAAACTTTGAGAAAGGGCATTAGCCCTTTTGTTTTTAGTACCTGATCGGAAAGTGATCATAAAATCAAACCTGGAAAAGAACAAAGCCCACCTAGCCTGTCTAGGATTCAGTCTTTTCGCTGATTTCATGTAGGTTAGGTTCTTGTTGTCAGTAATTACTGTGATCTTATGTTTGGCACCTTCAAGAAAGTGGCACCATTCCTCGAAGGCCCATTTAATTGCCAACAATTCCTGATTACCGATATCATTATTTTTCTCATTAGATGAAAACTTTTGGGAATAGAAGGCATACAGACGAAGTTGAGTGAAAGATGCAGTGCCTTGTGATAGCACTGCTCCCACTCCAACTTTAGAGGCATCTACCTCTACAATGAAGGGGCGGTCCAGATCAGGCTGAACCCATATTGGGTAAGAGAAAAAACATTCTTTGAAAAGTATAATATTACCGATTATATACTAGATTCTTTGATAGGGTGTTGATCCAGGGAACTAGTCTGACTGCCGTATGTGGAGTCAGGAAGGAATTTTTTTCCCCAATGTGGAGCTTAGTATTGCCGCATGTTTTTTTTTTACCTTCCTCTGGATCAACATGTTAGGCTATGGGTTGAACTAGATGGACTTAAAGGCTCCGTCACACGGGGCGACAATGCCGCCAATTACAAAGGCGACGTAGGGGCGTGGCCTATCAGTTGCGACATCGCCCCTACGTTGCCTCATGTAGAGGGGCGATGTCGGCGCCGCCGGGAGGTCGCCTGTTTTCAGAGCAGTGCTCCCGCCTAGCGCCGACCGCGGCACCGCCCACTCCATTGATGACGTCACTGCCAGCCCGTCTGCGCCGACTGCGGCACCGCGCACTCCATTGATGATGTCACCCGATGACCCGCCACATCCTCCAGCTCCCCGCTGCTCCCCCGCTCCCCGCTGCTCCCCCGCTCCCCTGCCACATCCTCCCGGTCCCCCGCTATTCACCCCTAGCGCCGACCTCGGCACCGCCCACTCCATTGATGACGTCACCGCCCGTATGCGCTGACCCGGCAACGCGCACTCCATGATGACATCACCACCCGCCCGTCTGCCCCACTGTATGTATACAATATCTGTCTCTGTCCACTCTGTCCCTCTTCTGTCTCTGTCCATTCTGTCCCTCTTCTGTCTCTGTCCACTTTTTCCCTCTTCTGTCTCTGTCCACTCTGTCCCTCATCTGTCTCTGTCCACTCTGTCCCTCATCTGTCTCTGTCCACTCTGTCCCTCATGTGTCTCTGTCCACTCTGTCCCTCATGTGTCTCTGTCCACTTTGTCCCTCATGTCTCTCTGTCCACTCTGTCCCTCATGTGTCTCTGTCCACTCTGTCCCTCATGTGTCTCTGTCCACTCTGTCCATCATGTGTCTCTGTCCACTCTGTCCCTCATGTGTCTCTGTCTACTCTGTCCCTCATGTGTCTCTGTCTACTCTGTCCCTCATGTGTCTCTGTCCATTCTGTCCCTCATGTGTCTCTGTCCACTCTGTCCCTCATGTGTCTCTGTCCACTCTGTCCCTCATGTGTCTCTGTCCACTCTGTCCCTCATGTGTCTCTGTCCACTCTGTCCCTCATGTGTCTCTGTCCACTCTGTCCCTCATGTGTCTCTGTCCACTCTGTCAATCATTTGTCTCTGGCCCCTCTGTCCCTCATGTGTCTCTGTCCACTCTGTCTCTAATGTGTCTCTGTCCACTCTGTGTGTCATGTCTATCTGTCCACTCTGTGTGTCATGTCTCTCTGTCCACTCTGTGTGTCATGTCTCTCTGTCCACTCTGTGTGTCATGTGTCTTAGTCCACTCTATGTGTCATGTGTCTTAGTCCACTCTGTGTGTCATGTCTCTCTGTCCACTCTGTGTGTAATGTCTCTCTGTCCACTCTGTGTGTAATGTCTCTCTGTCCACTCTGTGTGTAATGTCTCTCTGTCCACTCTCTGTGTAATGTCTCTCTGTCCACTCTGTGTGTAATGTCTCTCTGTCCACTCTCTGTGTAATGTCTCTCTGTCCACTCTGTGTCTAATGTCTCTACACTCTGTGTCTAATGTCTCTACACTCTGTGTAATGTGTCTACACTCTGTGTAATGTGTGTATACTGTGTGTAATCTCTGCATACTGTGTGTCTATACAATATTTCATGTATGTATATACTGTGTGCTTCTCTCCTCACCCCTCCACCACTGAGCCGCATCTCTCCTCAACCCTACACCACTGAGCCGCTTCTCTCCTCACCCTCCACCACTAAGCCGCTTCTCTCCTCACCCCTCCACCACTGAGCCGCATCTCTCCTCACCCCTCCTCCACAGCCGCTTCTCTCCTCACCCCTCCACCACAGAGCCGCATCTTTCCTCACCGCTCCACCACAGAGCCGCATCTCTCCTCACCCCTCCACCACACAGCCGCCTCTATACTCTACTACTCACAGAGCCGCCTTGATACTCTGCTACCCACATAGCCGCCTCGATACTCTGCTACCCACAGAGCCGCCTCGATACTCTGCTACCCACAGAGCCGCCTCCATACTCTGCTACCCACAGAGCCGCCTGT
This sequence comes from Allobates femoralis, assembly GCA_033576535.1. Classification (NCBI taxonomy): domain Eukaryota; kingdom Metazoa; phylum Chordata; class Amphibia; order Anura; family Aromobatidae; genus Allobates; species Allobates femoralis. The sequence continues at coordinate 394,158,418 of JARQOC010000003.1, forward strand.
ATATTCTGCTACCCACAGAGCCGCCTGTATACTCTGCTACCCACAGAGCCGCCTGTATACTCTGCTACCCACAGAGCCGCCTCCATACTCTCCTACCCACAGAGCCGCCTGTATACTCTGATACCCACTGACCCGCCTGTATACACGCAATTCATTTCACCCCGCTCCCGATGCAATTGCATCGGACCTTTTTACTAGTATGTAATAACTGATGGACACAGTAATATTTCAGGATTGAAATGAGGTTTATTGTACTAACCGAAAATGTGAAATATGCATTATTTCAAAAATTGACAGGTGCAAAAGTATGGGCACCCTTCTGATTTTCATGATTTGAATACTCCTAACTGCTTTTTACTGACTTACTGAACCACTAAATTGGTTTGGTAACCTCATTGAGCTTTGTACTTCATAGCCCGGTGTATCCAATCATGAGAAAAGCTATTTCAGGGGTCCACTGGCAAGCTGTTCTCCTAGTTGCATCTTCTCTGAGGAGTGGCATCATGGGCTCCTCAAAACAGCTCTCAAATGATCTGAAAAAAAAGATTGTTCAACATAGTTGTTCAGGGGAAGGATACAAAAAGTTGTCTCAGAGATCTAACCTGTCAGTTTCCACTGTGAGGAACATAGTAAGAAAATGGAAGACCATAGGGACAGCTCTTGTAAAGGCCAGAAGTGGCAGGCCAACAAAAATATCAGAAAGGCAGAGAAGAATAATGGTGAGAACAGTCAAGAACAATCCACAGACCACCTCCAAAGACCTGCAGCATAATTTTGCTGCAGATGATGTCACTGTGCATCGGTCAACAATACAGCGCACACTGCACAAGGAGAAGCTGTATGGGAGAGTGATGCGAAAGAAGCCGTTTCTGCATGCACACCACAAACAGAGTCGCCTGAGGTATGCAAAAGCACATTTGGACAAGCCAGTTTCATTTTGAAGAAGGTCCTGTGGACTGATGAAACAAAGATTGAGTTGTTTGGTCATACAACAAGGCGTTATGCATGGCGCCACAAAAACACAGCATTCCAAGAAAAACACTTGCTACCCACTGTCAAATTTGGGGGAGGGTCCATCATGCTTTGGGGCTGTGTGGCCAATGACGGCACCGGGAATCTTGTTAAAGTTGAGGGTCGCATGGATTCCACTCAGTATCAGCAGATTCTTGAGAATAATGTTCAAGAATCAGTGTCAAAGTTGAAGTTACGCAGGGGATGGATCAGCAAGGCAATGATCCAAAACGATCTCCAAATCTACTCAGTCATCCATGCAGAGGAACAATTACAATTTTCTGGAATGGCCATCCCAGTCCCCAGACCTGAATATCATTGAACATCTATGGGATGTTTTGAAGCGGGCTGTCCATGCTCGGCGGCCATCAAACTTAACTGAACTGGAATTGTTTTGTAAAGAGGAATGGTCAAAAATACCTTCATCCAGGATCCAGGAACTCATTAACATCTGCAGGAAGCAACTGGAGGCTGTTATTTTTGCAAAAGGTGGATCTACTAAATATTAATGTCACTTTTCTGTTGAGGTGCCCATACTTTTGCACCTGTCAATTTTTTAAATAATGCATATTTCACATTTTCGGTTAGTACAATAAACCTCATTTCAAACCTGAAATATTACTGTGTCCATCAGTTATTACATATATCACACTGAAATAGCTGTTGCAAAAAAACAATTTTTTAAAATAAAAAAAGAGTAAGATTAAGAGGGGTGCCCAAACTTTTTCAGATGACTGTAAGATCAGTAGAATAAATCAGGATGTTGTCCAAATAAACGACCACATATACACCACTAATATCTCTGAAAATATTGTTAACAACATTTTGAAAAACTGCAGGTACATTACTGAGCCCGAACAGCATTATTAAATACTGAAAGTGGTGTGTTAAACATGGTCTTCCACTCATCTCCTTTTCTTATATGGATAAGGTTATACGCTCCCCTGAGGTCAAGTCTGGTAAACCAACAGGCTCCCAAGAACTGATTATGGAGATCAGGGATGAGTGAAAGTGGATATTGGTTTTTCACAGTGATAGCATTTAACTCACGGTAGTCAATGCAAGGTTTGAGACCACCATTTTTCTTTTCCGCAAACAAGAGCTTGTTTAAAATGTGTTTATTAACAAGCAAAGAAATAAGATAATCAGTACAACCAAATAATTTCCAATAATACCACAGAAACAAATAAGAAAAGAATTAGATAATACATATACGGTAATAAGTGTAAGTACAACACATAAAATAAAAGACATTACATCAAGGAAAAAAAATAGAAAAATTAAACTAAATACAATGACATGACTAGAATAAATTAAATTAACAAACCATCCTCTCAAAACAGATAATTAAAAGGTAAATTGTCACGGTCGCGCTCGCGACCCATGAGGTAAGGGGAATGTGGACCCACTGGACCACAGGGGGGACCCGGGCCTGCCCAGACTAGGGAAGAACAGCAACCGGGTTCTGTGGCAGCTGAGCATGTGGGCTAGGTGGTAACCTGCAGGACAAGACGACACCGCACACTTCAGGTATAGCAAAAGTAACGTTTACTGAACAAGAAACACACATCAAGGACACGGAACATCATGGACACGGAACATCACGGACACCAGGCGAGAACGTCAGGGTCATTTCAGACACCAGGCGGGAACCTCAGGGTCATCTCGGACACCAGGCGGGAACCTCAGGGTCATCTCGGACACCAGGCGGGAACCTCAGGGTCATCTCGGACACCAGGCGGGAACCTCAGGGTCATCTCGGACACCAGGCGGGAACCTCAGGGTCATCTCGGACACCAGGCGGGAACCTCAGGGTCATCTCGGACACCAGGCGGGAACCTCAGGGTCATCTCGGACACCAGGCGGGAACCTCAGGGTCATCTCGGACACCAGGCGGGAACCTCAGGGTCATCTCGGACACCAGGCGGGAACCTCAGGGTCATCTCGGACACCAGGCGGGAACCTCAGGGTCATCTCGGACACCAGGCGGGAACCTCAGGGTCATCTCGGACACCAGGCGGGAACCTCAGGGTCATCTCGGACTCCAGGCGGGAACCTCAGGGTCATCTCGGACACCAGGCGGGAACCTCAGGGTCATCTCGGACACCAGGCGGGAACCTCAGGGTCATCTCGGACACCAGGCGGGAACCTCAGGGTCATCTCGGACACCAGGCAAGACATCGGGGTCATCTCGGACACCAGGCAAGACATCGGGGTCATCTCGGACACAAGGCAAGACATCGGGGTCATCTCGGACACAAGGCAAGACATCGGGGTCATCTCGGACACAAGGCAAGACATCGGGGTCATCTCGGACACAAGGCAAGACATCATCAGGCAGGACCTCAGGACCATCTCGGACACCAGGCGGAACCTCGGGATCATCTCGGACACCAGGCACAGACACCAGGCAGAACCTTAGGTCCATCTTGGACACCGACAGTCAGGACGTCTGGACTCCATGCAACGGACACGGCTCCAGACCGGGAACAGCAAGACACAAGCAGGAACAAGACAAGGACGTTGGCACCAGCACAGACAAGACGGGTCCAGGGACACAGACATCAGCTTTCCCCGAACTGGTAGCAGGCAGAACAGGAGCTGTAGACAAGGCAGACCAGGAGCAGCATGTTGGACCAAACACACAGGGCTAGGTTAAGAAACCTAATGCGAGGCTCTGGCCACGCCCAACAGGGAAGAGGAACTTTAAATAGGAGCTGACCCTCAGCTATAGGCTGGGGACAGCAATTCAAGCGCACACCCTCCATCTTACTAAACTGGGGAAGGTGTGGCGGCGCGCACCCTAGGCACAGTCAGAACCCATACAGCATAGCCAGCACAGGAACCGATGCCCAGAGCACCTGGCAGCGGCTGCAAGCCTAGACACACGTGGAAAGTCATGCACCAGCTGCAGAGGACCTCACAACCCGCGGATAGCTTCCACAGCAGGAGCCAGGGTCCACACATGAGAGGTAAACAGCGGAGCACTGACAATACAACACGTGCAGCTACGCAGCGGAGCTGGGAACTGAGCAGAATCCTATCCAGGTAACATACTACAGTCTCCCAGCTGGACAGGGGGGGGAAGGAGCATTGGGTGAAAGCGCAGTAACGCCGAGGGAACCAAGACACCAGACCACCGGCGTTACATAAATACATTAACAAAGAAGACGTAATCTTCAGTTAAAGGAAAGGCATTAGTCTCAAATATTAAAGTAGGAGCATATAAATAAACCGATTTGGACCATTTAATCATATACCTACAACTCAAATTGTGTCTCACTGCATAGATAACTCAAATAAATTATGTGTAGCCAATTTATCCATAAGGGTACCTTTACACACGGCTACATTTCTAGGGTGGCTACAGGTAACTTACTGGTTGCAGTGAAATCATGGAGACATGGTTCTATCTTGTTGCTGTGTACAAATGGAATAATCTCTCCATGATTTCACTGCAACCAGTAAGTTACCTGTAGCCACCCTAGAAATGTAGCCGCGTGTAAAGGTACCCTTAGAGTCTCAATAGAAGGAGACCCTTCAGCCTACCACATAGTAGCCAAAATATGCTTTGCTGCTACAAGAATGTGCATTATTAAAAACCATTTAGTCTTTGAGAAGTCACAAGTTCCCAGCAGTAATATCGCAAAATCAAAAGTAAGTTTAACATTTAAGTCCAAAACCACATTAATCAGTGACTGAACGTTTAAACAAAACTTAGACAAGACAGGGCAGGACCAAAAAATGTGAGTAACCGAGCCTACACAACCACAATTCCTCCAGCACAGATTAACTGTTACAAATATCAATGTGCAGTTTTTGCGGAGTGTAATGCCACTTCGTAAAGATTTTGTATTGTGTTTCCAATAAAGAAGTACACGGAACGGATGAATACAAGTTCTCCAAAATAAGTGAATATTGTTCTTGTATCATTTCACTATCCATATCTAATTGACCTTCCCATATATCTAAGAATTTACAATTATTGAAAAGGACATCCTTGTAAAAAATTCGATAAAAATTATTAGTTCTCCAGAGAAAATCCCTTCCAAGTGGACGAAGTAGTGTATCTATATTATTGGGCATGGAAAAAGTTAAAGGGAACCTGACCCCTCCAAATCACCCCCAACCCTATTAATTACCTGTCCCTGCCCCCTAACATATCAGTATTAGTGCTCCTTTTCTATTAAAAAAAAAGCGCTCTGTAACATTGGAATAATCAACAATATACACTTACAAATCTGAGACTTCTTGACCCTGAATAAGTCTCACAGGGCATCCTCTATGAGACTCTAAGCCCTCCCTAGGTGCTCATTTTCACGCCCCAATTGGTCCACCCTCTCTCTGTTTGTGCTGCTGTGATGTGGAGCTGAAGGCAGGACTAATGATTTGCATTCTGTGAGTGATAGAGAGGGGGCGAGGGTAAAGCCTGCACAAGCAGAGCACACAGACAGAGAGAGGGTGGATACTGGAGCCTGCAAAACAACACGGCCTAAGGGCTAAAGAATATAGCCCCTGCTAATTATAATCACTAATGAGTGAGTATTAAAATGTTTTTATGCACTTTCACAGGATGCTTTTAGGAGACAAAAGAAGTTAATTAATGATAGGATGCTGCAGGGACATGTTTTGGTAGCTTAGGAGGCATTCTGGAGGTGACAGGATCCCTTTAAATCCCCATTACGTATAAACTCATTTAACGACTGCCAAGTCGGCTATTCAGTGATAGGCAAGCCAAATCTAGCACAAGGAGTTGGAAAGGAACGAAGTATTAGACCATCAAAAATATCAGAAACAAAATGGATGTTTCTATCTCTCCAACTCTCTAATACAATATATAAGGGGAGGGGGAGGGCACAATAGAGCAATAAATGTGGATACAGGGGTTAATATCGCAGTAATCCACTCACCTACTTAGGTTGTGAAGGGTTCACAACCAACCTTGTAAACGTAAAGGGTCGCTGCAGATCCAGTCCAGGATAAGACAGCAAGGTTTTTGTATTACTGAGATTCCTCCGCGCTGACCTCAGGAGACAATTTTGATTTAATTCTTTATTCACCACACACACCAAGCAGAAGGAAGCCGACACATTTCGTAGCCATATGGCCACTTCATCAGGGCATTAGTTCACCGATGAAGTCGCCATATGGCTACGAAACGCGTCGGCTTCCTTCTGCTTGGTGTGTGTGGTGAATAAAGAATTAAATCAAAATTGTCTCCTGAGGTCAGCGCGAGGAATCCCGGTAATACAAAAACCTTGCTTTCAACTCTCTAATACGAAAGATGGACAAAGGACCCTAAAGATGGCAATTGGGAGCCAGGAAAGGCAAACAGGGGAAAATATGTTGCTTGAGACATGCATCAATGTGCGCCATGCCTTAATTGTCGCCTATAAAAAAAATTAACCACTGGAAGTCATTTTTTTTTAAGAAGGAGATAAGAAACTACAAACGTAGAAGGAGTTAAACCACTCATAAAAGATCTCTGTATGCTCACCCATGAAGGAATATCCAGGGTATCCCACCTTTTCCACTGATATTAAGTAAGTTGCGAGATAGTAAGCTTTTAAATTGGGAACGCCTAAAGCCCCTCTCTTTTTATTTTTTTCCAGAGTAACCTTTACAATTCTAGGCACGCTACCTCACCATATAAACCTTGTTAGTTGCGTCTGCAATTTTTGGAAATATTTGTTCTGAATTACAACAGGGAGTGATTTAAAAATGTAAAGTAACTTTGGCAGAATTATCATCTTATACGATGTTATACGACCTGACCAGGAGATCTCAAGATTCAATAAAAAAGTAATATCCTTCGAGATATTTTTCTCTACAATATGACATAGGGGTTTCGTTATTGTAATTCTCAAATAAGAAATATCAGAATTTGCCCAGGAGCATTGAAACTCTTCCTTTAAAATGTCTAGGAGGTGTCCATCAATATTATAAGACATCACCTTAGTCTTATTGGTGTTTAATTTATACTACGAAATTGCTAAAAATGTCCTAGTGATATCAAGTAACTTTCTCAATGATACCAATGGATCCGATAACAGCACTAACAGGTCATCAGCAAACAACGATGCCTTGTGCTGTCTTCCATTGAAGGGGATACCACTAATCTGGTCACTTGTTCTAATTGCTTCTGTAAATGATTCAAGGAAAAGATTGAATAATATCAGGGAGAGGGGGCAGCCTTGCCATGTTCCATTTGAAAGGGAAAAGGACTTAGAAACAATTATTTGTGAAGACTAGCTGACGGATGAGAATATAAAGCAGTAATGATATTAGAAAAACAGCCAGTAAGTCCAAAACGCCGAAGAGTAGGAAACTTAAGTCCCGAATTCACTCTGTCGAACGCTTTTTCTGCATCCATTGCAACTACAAGAGTTGGGACTTTCGACTCTTCTACCTGTGATAATATGTTATAGACTTGTCTCGTTGCATCCAGTGTTCCTCTACCAGTAATAAATCCCGATTGGTCTCAATAAATCAACTTGGGTAAGCATCTCGAGAGCCTGTTGACTATTACCTTCGCAATAATCTTTTAATCTGAATTAAGAAGTGATATGTGTCTATAATTAGTTACATTCAAGGGCTCACCATTCTCCTTTGGAATTACATTGATTATTGCTTCCTGCATTTCTGCAGGCAGCACAGATGCATTGGAAGCCAAATTAATGAGTCTGGAAAGATAGGATGAAATATTTTAACATTTTTGTTTGATAGTCCATCCGGACCTGATGAATTACCATTCTTTAGAAATTTAATGGCATCAGAAATCTCCAAGGCAAGTTAAGAAAAGTAATGTCCTCCTCAGACAAGGACGGGAGGTCCAAGTAATCCAAGAAGGAATTCATAGCAGAGATATCAGGTTGTGCGATAGATGGAGCTAAGTGTAAATTATATAGACGTTTATAAAAAGTAGTAAACTCTTCAGAGATGTCCTTCGGGTGTCTACAAACATCTCCCTCTCAGTTTTAATTTGTAAAATTCTCTTATTCTGTTTAGTCTCTTCAGATGATCAGCGAAGAATTTGCTTGAGTTGTCCTGACAAGCATAATAGTTGGCCTTTGAGCTTGGAATCATGTTGTCATATTCAATTATCAAAATCGACTTTAGTTCGAGCCTGAGCTTCAATAATTGTAAATGAGTGACTGAAGAGGGAGAGTAAGCTTGAGAATTCTCCAAAGAACATATCTCCACTATTAATCTTTCAACCTTCAAATTTCTCTGCTTTTTGAGTCTGGAATTTAACTATTAAAGCGCTACAAATGACGACTTTATGCGCCATCCATAGAGTCTCTATTGAAACATCTCCATTATCGTTAGTGTCAAAATAGTCTTTGAGATGTTTTTCCAATTTAATTTTTGATTCAGGGTGCAACTAGAGGAAAGAATTAGCTCTCCAAATTTTGTGAGGCGCGATATTACTTCCTGTCACCAATTCAAAAACAACAGGAGAATGGTCTGACCATGTTTGTGGCAAAATTTCAATTTTCCTTATTTTGTGTAGTGAGTGAACATCTGCCAATACTAGATCAATTCTAGCTAAAGAATAGTGGGAATTAGCGTAATGAGCATATTCTCTAGAAGATGAACATAGGCATCGAAAGACATCATGCAGGCTCTCTTTATCCATCCAAGGATTCAATGTGGTGGTATGGTGTCTACGATCACTGGTAGAGTGTAAAGAAGAACTTGGAACAATGTTAAAGTCTCCGAACATAATCAGAGGCCCCCTTTGGAATTCTTGTATCACATCCATCAATCCTGTCAAGAACCCAATTTGTCCCCTATTAGGTGAATATAAGTTAACTAAAGTGTAAGAAACCACTTCTAATCTACAAACCAATACAATATATCTCTCTTCTTTATCTAATACAGTATGAACCTCCTCAAATTGTTTGGGATCTCTAATTAAAAAAGCTACTCTTGCCTTCTTCTTAACGCTAGATGCTAATATGATCCACAAGTTATTCTTGTTACTAAATTTAGGAGTCCCAATGTTAAGTTGATTCAAGTCCCTCCAAAGCAAATAATGTTTCTGAGGGGAATTTAAACAATTAACATATTAAGTCAAAACATTAAATGCCATTAAATATATACAAAGCTAAGAAAAGCCTCCCACCTAACCAAAATGAAATGTCTAATATATAAAACCTGAAGTCACTTCCGTTTTCAAGGGGCAAAAATGTGGCTTGGGCACTACACCCGCTCAGGGTGATCCAAGATGGCGGCGAGCAGTGGCGCTTTAGTGCCCACCGCTTGCCGATGGGAAAACGGCCCCGCACATACCCAGTGCCAGTGTGCATCCTCCCCCATCCGGGAAACGGGCCCGCCCACACTCCGGTCCGGTGTGCGGCCTCCGCCATCACCGGCACCGCCGCCAGCCCTGCCGCTCACCGCCCACAGCCCTGGCACTATCCTCCTCCATCCGGGAGCCGGCCCCACCCACACTCCGCTCCGGCCCCGCCCACACTCCGGTCCGGTGTGCGGCCTCCGGCATCAACCCGACACCGCCGCCAGCCCTGCCGCTCACCGCCCACAGCCCGGTCAGTATACTCAGCCCTCCAGCCTCCCCTGTCCTCAGCCCTCCAGCCTCCCCTGTCCTCTGCCCTCCAGCCTCCCCTGTCGTCAGCCCTCCAGCCTTCCCTGTCCTCTGCCCTCCAGCCTCCCCTGTCTTTTGCCCTCCAGCCTCCCTTGTCCTCTGCCCTCCAGCCTCCCCTGTCCTCTGCCCTCCAGCCTCCCCTGTCCTCTGCCCTCCAGCCTCCCCTGTCCTCTGCCCTCCAGCCTCCCCTGTCCTCTGCTCTCCAGCCTCCCCTGTCCTCAGCCCTCCAGCCTCCCCTGTCCTCAGCCCTCCAGCCTCCCCTGTCCTTATCCCTCCAGCCTCCCCTGTCCTCAGCCCTCCAGCCTCCCCTGTCCTCAGCCCTCCAGCCTCCCCTGTCCTCAGCCCTCCAGCCTCTCCTGTCCTCAGCCCTCCAGCCTCCCCTGTCCTCTGCCCTCCAGCCTCCCCTGTCCTCTGCCCTCCAGCCTCGGCTCTCCTCTGCCCTCCAGCCTCCCCTGTCCTCTGCCCTCCAGCCTCCCCTGTCCTCTGCCCTCCAGCCTCCCCTGTCCTCTGCCCTCCAGCCTCTCCTGTCCTCAGCCCTCCAGCCTCCCCTGTCCTCTGCCCTCCAGCCTCCCCTGTCCTCTGCCCTCCAGCCTCGGCTCTCCTCTGCCCTCCAGCCTCCCCTGTCCTCTGCCCTCCAGCCTCCCCTGTCCTCTGCCCTCCAGCCTCCCCTGTCCTCTGCCCTCCAGCCTCCCCTGTCCTCAGTCCTCCAGCCTCCTCTGTCCTCTGCCCTCCAGCCTCCCCTGTCCTCTGCTCTCCAGCCTCCCCTGTCCTCTGCTCTCCAGCCTCCCCTGTCCTCTGCCCTCCAGCCTCCCCTGTCCTCAGCCCTCCAGCCTTCCCTGTCCTCTGCCCTCCAGCCTCCCCTGTTGTTTGCCCTCCAGCCTCCCTTGTCCTCTGCCCTCCAGCCTCCCCTGTCCTCTGCCCTCCAGCCCCCCTGTCCTCAGTCCTCCAGCATCCCCTGTCCTCTGCCCTCCAGCCCCCCCTGTCCTCAGTCTTCCAGCATCCCCTGTCCTCTGCCCTCCAGCCTCCCCTGTCCTTATCCCTCCAGCCTCCCCTGTCCTCAGCCCTCCAGCCTCCCCTGTCCTCAGCCCTCCAGCCTCTCCTGTCCTCTGCTCTCCAGCCTCCCCTGTCCTCCAGCCTCCCCTGTCCTCTGCCCTCCAGCCTCCCCTGTCCTCAGCCCTCCAGCCTTCCCTGTCCTCTGCCCTCCAGCCTCCCCTGTTGTTTGCCCTCCAGCCTCCCTTGTCCTCTGCCCTCCAGCTTCCCTGTCCTCGGCCCTCCAGCCTCCCCTGTCCTCAGCCATCCAGCCTCCCCTGTCCTCAGCCCTCCAGCCTCCCCAGTCCTCAGCACTCCAGCCTCCCCTGTCCTCAGCCCTCCAGCCTCCCTGTCCTCAGCCCTCCAGCCTCCCCTGTCCTCAGCCCTCCAGCCTCCCCTGTCCTTATCCCTCCAGCCTCCCCTGTCCTCTGCCCTCCAGCCTCCCCTGTCCTCTGCCCTCCAGCCTCCCCTGTCCTCTGCCCTCCAGCCTCCCCTGTCCTCTGCCCTCCAGCCTCCCCTGTCCTCAGTCCTCCAGCCTCCCCTGTCCTCTGCCCTCCAGCCTCCCCTGTCCTCTGCCCTCCAGCCTCCCCCGTCCTCTGTCCTCCAGCCTCCCCTGTCCTCTGCCCTCCAGCCTCCCCTGTCCTCAGCCCTCCAGCCTCCCCTGTCTTCAGCCATCCAGCCTCCCCTGTCCTCAGCCATCCAGCCTCCCTGTCCTCAGCCCTCCAGCCTCCCCTGTCCTCTGCCCTCCAGCCTCGGCTCTCCTCACCCCTCCAGCCTCTCCTGTCCTCAGCCCTCCAGCCTCCCCTGTCCTCACCCCTCCATCCTCGCCTCCCCTGTCCTCACCCCTCCAGCCTCGCCTCCCCTGTCCTCACCCCTCCAGCCTCGGCTCTCCTCACCCCTCCAGCCTCAGCTCTCCTCACCCCTCCAGCCTCCGCTCTCCTCCCTCCTCCTCACCCCTCCAGCCTCCCCTCTCCTCACCCCTCCAGCCTCCGCTCTCCTCACCCCTCCAGCCTCCGCTCTCCTCACCCCTCCTCACCCCTCCAGCCTCCACTCTCCTCACCCCTCCAGCCTCCGTTCTCCTCACCCTTCCAGCCTCCGCTATCCTCACCCCTCCAGCCTCTGCGCTCCTCACCCCTCCATATGCAATGTACAGTATGTGTATATATGTGTGTATGTAATACCACTCTGCCCACGGCGCTGCGCTGGCCACTCTGCCCACGGCGCTGCGCTGACCACTCTGCCCACGGCGCTGCGCTGACCACTCTACCCACGGCGCTGCGCTGACCACTCTGCCCACGGCGCTCCGCTGACCACTCTGCCCACGGCGCTGCGCTGACCACTCTGCCCACGGCGCTGTGTTGACCACTCTGCCCACGGCGCTGCGTTGATCAATCTCACCACACTCACTGCTAACCACTGAGCCACCACACTCACTGCTAACCACTAAGCCACCGCACTCACTGCTAACCACTGAGCCACCACACTCACTGCTAACCACTGGGCCACTGCGCAGTGCTAACCACTGAGCCACCGTGCAGTGCTAACCACTGAGCCACCGCGCAGTGCTAACCACTGAGCCACCGCGCAGTGCTAACCACTGAGCCACCGTGCAGTGCTAACCACTGAGCCACCGCACAGTGCTAACCACTGAGCCACCGCACAGTGCTAACCACTGAGCCACCCTATACTCTGCTACCCACTGAGCCACCTGTATACACACAATTAATTTCACCGCACTCCCCTAACTATTAGTAAATAAACTATATATGGATTCTAGACTACCCGATTCTTTAGAATCGGGCCGCCATCTAGTATATATATATACATATGCATGATATATTTCTAAGGTGGCCGTCACACGGTTCAATACTGCGAACGATATCGTTTAAGCGATCTGCTTTTTGATCGCTTAAGCGATATCGTTTGTAAAATTGCTTGATCGCACGTAGCGATGCACAATGTAAAATCGCTTGATCGTGACATCGCAGATATGAGAGCCGGAGCTCATATCAAGCGATCATCGCTTGTTCAATCTGCTTCATCGTGGTGTGTGACACCACGATGAACGATCTCCCAGCGGCAGAGCCTATGCTGGGAGATGGTATCTATGGTAAACGTCGGGTTACTAAGCGCCGCGCGGCGCCTAGTAACCCGATGTGTACCATAGTTACCAGCGATCTCGCTGGCCCACATCGCTGGTGAGTCTGTCTTTGTGACAGCTCACCAGCGATGTAAACGATATTGTTGGCGATCGCGCGTGCACGTGATCGCTTACAATATCGCTCACGATATTGTAGCGTGTGACGGCCGCCTAAGGGCCACGTCACACACACAGATATCTGTGCAGATATTGTTCGCAGATCTCTGGTTGCAGTGAAATCATGGACACATTGTTCCATTTTGTGGCTGTGTACAAATGGAACAATGTGTCCATGATTTCACTGCAACCAGAGATCTGCGAACAATATCTCTACAATAATCTGTGTGTGTGACGTGGCCCTAAGGGCCACTTTACACACACCAACTTATCTGTCCAACTTCTGAACAACTCACTGGTTGCAGTGAAATCATGGACATATTGCTCCATTTTGTGGCTGTGTACAAATGGAACAATGTGTCCATGATTTCAATGCAACCAGTAAGTTGTTCAGAAGTTGGACAGATATGTTGGTGTGTGTAAAATGGCCATCAAGAGTGAGTATCTTGAAATTCACATTTAACCCTGATGGTACCTTTACACGCCGCTACAGAAGATTGGAAACAACCGGGTGTCTCACGTGGACGAGCACGTTCCAACGGTTGCAAACGGTACCTGATACCGCCTTTACACGGCGCTACAAAGTGCTCTACAGAAGGTTTAATCTATCTCTGGAGGCACCACCGGGTGCCACAAGTTACCCTCTGTAGAGCACCGTCCCTCATTTACACGCCGCTACAGATGGTAATATGGGAGGACCTGGGGCAGCAGGGAGAACACATAGGCGCGCCAGAGTTGTGGATTACGAGACGCTCGTACGATGATTGGACAATGCAATAGCATCATGATTGGCCAGCCAGCACAGGAAGGCTGGATAATACATGATGCTATTGCAATTGTGTAGTGTGACTGGTCAGCTCCTTAAATATGCCGCCCTATGCAGCGACAACCAATCGTAACGCAGGAGCTTCCACCAATGATCGCTGAAGGGGGGCGGTTTCCCGGAGGCTGTTTCACGCCCCAGGGAGTTCACTAGGTGACGAAAATACCTTCCTGTACCTCATTTAGACGCCGCTATCATCAGGTTGAAACCAACCTGTTTTAGAGCACTGCTCAAAAACAGGTGTCGACAGTGACGGGTGGCAACAACTTAGTTTACAAGCCGCTACCTCGGGTTGTTTTGACGGTGCAAGATACATTTGTCTCCGACACCCGGTTGTTTCTAACCTTCTGTAGCGGCGTGTAAAGGTACCATTTGGGTTTCAAAGTCTGGAGTTCAAAGATCCACTACATTTCTTTACGCCTTAAGGGAACTCACACGATTACAGCCTCGTCGTTTTTTAGGGACATGATCTATGATCCGGAATTTTAGATCTTTTTCTTTATGGCCCATTTCGGTAAAATGTTTAAAAACTGGTAGATTTAGTTGTTTTTTTCTCATGGAGTATCTGTGTTGTCCCAGACGTGTTTTGAAATCGCACGTGGTCTCTCCCACATAAAGCAGATAGCATGGGCATTGCAGAACATAAATTACATAATCACTATCACAAGTCAAGTAATGCTTGATGTAGTGTTCTTTACGAGTATTAAGGCCCTGTTACACACACAAATAATTGTTCAGAGATTGTTCGCAGATCTCTGGTTGCAGTGAAATCATGGACACATTGTTACATTTTGTGGCTGTGTACAAATGGAGCAATGTGTCCATGATTTCACTGCAACCAGAGATCTGTGAACAATCTCTGCACAATTATCTGTGTGTGTAACTGGGCATTTAGGGTTAAAGAAGGAGGTCGAAAAACTCACCAAAATTGGTCGCTTTTTTTTTACCCCTTGCATCTAGCAGGTGGCTGCAGATTCCCCCAGGAGGTAGCACATGCGTCTAGACACCGGTACACAGACCCCTGCAACCTATAACATGGGGGCGGTTTGTAGCAACCAGCGACCATCCATGTATTCAGGGAGAGGCTGGTGGTGAATGCAGACACATGGACACCATTAGGCCCCTGCCACACTCAGGTGTTACATAGTGTCTGAGCAGCCTATTGGTGACGCCTCCTATTAGACCGGGCGGGCTGTTCAGCACTGATATATGCAACACAGTGACAGACGCCCCCTAGAGGAAAACAACCTCAACTGCAAAAGATAAAAAGATGCAGGTTGACACCAAGATAAAGATGTAAGGTGTCAGTTGGTATTATGGCGCCAGAATATCGTAAGCTCGTGACCCACCGTCAAGGGCCCTTACACTCACGAGTACCTAGCCACATGTATAACACATGTACAATTTAGCTTTAAACAAAAATAACCGAATAGGTACTAAATATCAAAATAGAAAAACTCACCAAAATTGGTCGCTTTTTTTTACCCCTTGCATCTAGCAGGTGGCTGCAGATTCCCCCAGGAGGTAGCACATGCGTCTAGACACCGGTACACAGACCCCTGCAACCTATAACATGGGGGCGGTTTGTAGCAACCAGCGACCTAGTGCTGAACAGCCCGCCCGGTCTAATAGGAGGCGTCACCAATAGGCTGCTCAGACACTATGTAACACCTGAGTGTGGCAGGGGCCTAATGGTGTCCATGTGTCTGCATTCACCACCAGCCTCTCCCTGAATACATGGATGGTCGCTGGTTGCTACAAACCGCCCCCATGTTATAGGTTGCAGGGGTCTGTGTACCGGTGTCTAGACGCATGTGCTACCTCCTGGGGGAATCTGCAGCCACCTGCTAGATGCAAGGGGTAAAAAAAAGCGACCAATTTTGGTGAGTTTTTCTATTTTGATATTTAGTACCTATTCGGTTATTTTTGTTTAAAGCTAAATTGTACATGTGTTATACATGTGGCTAGGTACTCGTGAGTGTAAGGGCCCTTGACGGTGGGTCACGAGCTTACGATATTCTGGCGCCATAATACCAACTGACACCTTACATCTTTATCTTGGTGTCAACCTGCATCTTTTTATCTTTTGCAGTTGAGGTTGTTTTCCTCTAGGGGGCGTCTGTCACTGTGTTGCATATATCAGTGCTGAACAGCCCGCCCGGTCTAATAGGAGGCGTCACCAATAGGCTGCTCAGACACTATGTAACACCTGAGTGTGGCAGGGGCCTAATGGTGTCCATGTGTCTGCATTCACCACCAGCCTCTCCCTGAATACATGGATGGTCGCTGGTTGCTACAAACCGCCCCCATGTTTATAGGTTGCAGGGGTCTGTGTACCGGTGTCTAGACGCATGTGCTACCTCCTGGGGGAATCTGCAGCCACCTGCTAGATGCAAGGGGTAAAAAAAAGCGACCAATTTTGGTGAGTTTTTCTATTTTGATATTTAGTACCTATTCGGTTATTTTTGTTTAAAGCTAAATTGTACATGTGTTATACATGTGGCTAGGTACTCGTGAGTGTAAGGGCCCTTGACGGTGGGTCACGAGCTTACGATATTCTGGCGCCATAATACCAACTGACACCTTACATCTTTATCTTGGTGTCAACCTGCATCTTTTTATCTTTTGCAGTTGAGGTTGTTTTCCTCTAGGGGGCGTCTGTCACTGTGTTGCATATATCAGTGCTGAACAGCCCGCCCGGTCTAATAGGAGGCGTCACCAATAGGCTGCTCAGACACTATGTAACACCTGAGTGTGGCAGAGGCCTGATGGTTTCCATGTGTCTGCATTCACCACCAGCCTCTCCCTGAATACATGGATGGTCGCTGGTTGCTACAAACCGCCCCCATGTTATAGGTTGCAGGGGTCTGTGTACCGGTGTCTAGACGCATGTGCTACCTCCTGGGGGAATCTGCAGCCACCTGCTAGATGCAAGGGGTAAAAAAAAGCGACCAATTTTGGTGAGTTTTTCTATTTTGATATTTAGTACCTATTCGGTTATTTTTGTTTAAAGCTAAAGAAGGAGGTCCCCTTTAACATGAAGGAGCAATTAATGCAATTAAGACATGGAAAACATCCTTTTCTGGAAAAAAAAAACTGTGATGGCCACTTTACACACACCAACTTATCTGTCCATCTTCTGAACAACTTACTGGTTGCAGTGAAATCATGGACACATTGCTCCATTTTGTGGCTGTGTACAAATGTAACAATGTGTCCATGATTTCACTGCAACCAGTAAGTTGTTCAGAAGATGGACAGATAAGTTGGTGTGTGTAAAGTGGCCATGAGAGAACTCTGTGTTTGTTTTGTGAAAGAACCACAATCTGATTTTACCAAACGGTCCCTCAGATTAATGTTCCTCCTACAGGCAAATACAGGTGGTTTAGAAAATTCTTGTATTTCTGGTAGACCCTTCTGTAAAATATCCAATGTTTATTTACTCCCTTGGAGATGGCAGCACTTTCCTCACAAGATGTAGTAATCAGTGGAATCATATCCAGTGTTTTTTTTTTTAATTTTTTGCTGCAACAAGGTGTTCCTATCAATGTCTTTAATCCTCTTTTTACAATTATTTAGCACTTTTTTAGGATAGCCCCTTCTTTTAAATTTTTTAGACACCTTAACAAATGTAGATTCCAAAACGCTCTCATCTTCTACTATACGTTTGGCCCTAAGGAATTGGCTATATGGTAGTGATTCAACCATCTTACTGGGGTGATTACTGGAGTAGTGTAACAAATTGTTTCTGTCTGTGGTTTTGGTGAAGAGTTTTGTGGTCAAATGACCCTCCATCATCAGGAGGGCAGCAAAAGTGCAAAATCGTCAGGCAGTAGGAGGGTCAAAATCCAGACAAAGGTCAGATTCAATACAATAGTGCACAAACTAAATAGATGGGAAAAACAAGAATATATCTGGTAGCTTGCAGGACTGGCCCCAAGGTATTAAAAGGGCATGGTTCTCTCTCATAGGCTGGAGCTCACAGCCTGATGACCTCATCCAGATCCCCCTACAATCAGATCTGATGATGATGTAACCAGCATCACCCACAGGAGGAGCATCGTGATGCCCAGAGACAGAAGGATGAACCAAAGGAGCAGGTCCTGATGAGGGCATGGCCCCCCTATCACCGACACCACTAGCAGAAGGAATCCGGCGCAGCCTAGTGGCTGGGATAGGAATAACAGTCACCGAGTCTGATGACGACGTGACACAGTAACTACATTTCCCACTTTTCCAAAAATTGGTGTCACAACACACTAGAGTGGTATCCATCTAATAGGTTTTGTATAGGGCCACAATGACAAAAAGGCAGAGGCCATTCGAAGGTTGAGTACCAGAGGGTGAGTAATTCCAAGTTGCTCATCCACCAAAAGGCCAGGAGACACAGCCGCACCAAAGAGCTCAGGAGATGCAGTGAAGAGAGAGAGTAACACAGAAAGGGCTCGAGCCGCCTGTCACACGGCCAAGACAGACAAGTGAGGAGAGGGCCCCAGCACAGCTTCAAGCAGCCAGGGCTCACAGAGAACAGCACAATAGGGAAGCCTCAGAACTTGTCAGGAGTGGAAAACTTGAACTTGCTTCCAGGCTCCGGACCCCTAACACCACTTGTGAACTGTGCCCTGGATAAACCTGGTACCTACTTCAGTAAAGGTAAAGGAGACTGTTACCCCTGTGTCTGTCAGTCCTGCACCCCAATGAACTATCACTTCCATAGACTGTTCATTCTGCGCCTGAGGAGAGGTACACTGATTTGCCAAGGAGGCAGCAGGAGCCTGCCAGAGAGTGTCCCTGATCCCTGCCAGCAGCCAGCTCAGCCCTGCAGGCCCCCTAAGTCCATAGATCACTTCCACAGACTTTACAGTTGCCCTGGGGATCCGCTCTTCCCGTGGAGAGCTGAAACATCCCAGCTGCTACTCCCATCATTCCCAGAGGTCCCGACTGCAGCAGTGGCTATACCGGCCGCATTCCACGGGTGGCGTCACGACATTCTTATTTTTATTTTTGTTTCATCCATTTTTACAATTCCCCTTTTTAACTGCTCACCCAATGAGGGGATCACGGACCGGGTCACGCCACGTTGACATCCCGCAGCCCAGAGAATGAAAAAAGGGCCCAGTCCCAAGTACCCCATGGTCCCCGCCCGGGGCAAGTAATTTTTTGGCATCACAAACAGGATCCACTGACCCGGTAAAACCAGGTCTTGTGTACCTAACACTGTATTGAACTGTGAACAATTATTTTTCTTTTGCTGCCCCGCACAGAGCATGGAAAGGCAAAGGGGTGGGCCACAGAAAGGGCTTGATTGCAGATCGAGGCTCCACGCTCTGACGTCAGCCCAAGCGACACCGGAAGGCCTTGCAGAACCGGAATGTCGCGCAGGAGGACGCGCACCATGGCCACGCACTTGCTATTCCTATGCTGTACTCCCATGTGCGACGTGGCTCTCGCAATACTCTGGGAGCCTGACACCCTCAGTGACTTCCCGAGCAGATAAAAAGTGTGTTCGGAGTGTAGCCTATGACAGAAGAAAGCTCGATGTTAATGGGCATTGACCGGTGAGGTCCGGGTGAGCAAAGCCTGGTCACCCACAGACAAAAAGGCTGTGAACAAGATCTTTACAAACTAAAGAGGCCTTCGAGACAGGACGGCCGCTGAACTAAAGTCCGGTTCTTCGGATGTAAGCAAGGGAGCGGGAAGTGTCGCGCTATCCCTTTGACTTGCAAGAGGCGCTGAGGGCCATGAAGCAGGCCACCCTGAGAGGCACCAAATGAAGCAACTGTTAACTGACAATTCATCTAGGCCTGCGGGACCAGCCAGTAGGATTCAGCTGCGAGCACTAGCCATGCAGCACCCGGGTAGACTTGCAGACTTTAAAGACCGTGCCTTCATTATTGAGAGATACCAAAGACAGTGTCCTGCGCCTCACAGCGGCTGGCCTAACCTATCATAAGACGGCACCATCTTCCTTGACCTCTGCGGGGGCCAGTGGACGACTTTAGTCCTCACCTCGATGCGCGTGTGCCTACAGTTGCAACAAGCTGACCCAGAACTGCCAACCTGGCCAAAGTAGTGCAAGCCATTCAAGGAGCCGGCTCGCCAAGGAGAATCACCTAGCTTCCAGCCCAGATTACATCTCATGGATTCCAAGGGGGAATCCCATCAGCCAAGGACGGCTCACCGACCGCTACGATGCTGCGGCAAACTCATTGTTTGCCGCTGCAGCGAGGCGGGACACATCACCAGATTTGTCTTTAAAAAATCCCTAGGGCAAGGGGGCAACCCGATAGAT
The DNA here is from genome assembly GCA_033576535.1 of Allobates femoralis. Classification (NCBI taxonomy): domain Eukaryota; kingdom Metazoa; phylum Chordata; class Amphibia; order Anura; family Aromobatidae; genus Allobates; species Allobates femoralis. The sequence goes on from JARQOC010000003.1 coordinate 394,178,438, forward strand.
CGCCCAGCCGCTGAACTGGTGCAACATATACGTGGGAGGATGATGGTCTGCTGTTGTGCTGGACAGGATCCCATGAACACTCTACTGGACACAGGTCGCATGTGATCACGATACCATATCCTTCATAAGCGCTATTGGCGGGCTTGATAGCACCTACCGCTCAGATGACGTTTCACCATAGTTGCGAGTAATGGAAACCCGTTGCCACAAGTAGGAATTTAAAGAAGTAACAATTAAGTGGAGCTGCATCAACAGAGTATAGTGATAGTAGATATTGACCGGCGAGCCAGTACACCAATGTTGACACTAGGTACAAATGTGATTGAAAAATGTTTGACTGAGGTTATTGTGTTATTACAACAGGTTGCTGAGACCGCCAATTCCAGGAAACAGAGGTCCCTGCAAAGAGAGATGCAGGCCCTGATGCAGAGACAGCAGGTTTAGCTGTCTGGAAGCGAAGTCGGCAGTGAGTCGTCCACCGGTGCTATGGGATACTCAGAACAAGGCCCTCTCGTCATCGTCTGGCTACTGCAGGATGTCACGGTGTCGTGACACGGCTCTATTTTCCCAGGCAAGTCAATAAAAAAGGGAAAGAAAAATAGTTTTTAGAGAATTCTCGTGATGCCACCCATGGTTTGTGGCCATATGTAGCCACCGTGCAATCGGGACCTCTGGGGATGATGACGGTTCCATCCGGGATGTTGCACCCTTCACGGGTAGCGCTGGTCCCCAGGGCTACCGTGGAGATGATGTACATGGAGTGTAAAGTTCTCAATACCCTCGGGCGCACAATCAGAGTCTTACACAGTTCAGAGCTTTACCGGATTTACTTATTGCTCATCAATTTCTTTTACAAAACACAATCAGTGCAATAGCGGCTCAGGTCTAGGGTTAGCAGCTGGGACGGTTTGTCTGCGACACCCCCTTTCATGATCCTTTCGGGGCTTTTCTCTCTGTTTCGCGCACTAGCTACGGTCCAGAGGTCACGGGCTCTCAGTGGTCACCTTTCCTAGCCCTAGTTAGACGGACTTCCTTTTGCTGTGCCGGAGGTTGGGTCCAGGACATAAAGACCACCCACCCCGCCGGAGTTCGTGGTTGGGGCGTACAGCTTCCCTGCCACTGCAGCAGAGCAGGCACTCTGGTTTTGGCCCAATCCCTCAGTGTCCCCACTGACTAGGACATACCTTGGACTCCCTCTTGCTTCCCTCAGTACACAGCGTGGGACCCGGGCTAGCCATACGGTGGCACAGGCTGCCGGGTCCGGGTTCTCTCTGTCTGGTGTGTCTGGCTACTAGGCTGTTGGGTGTTTATGTTGGTCTCTCCTCCACTTAACTAACTTCCTGACTAACCTGAACTTGGTGTTGTGTGTTCCCTTTTGTTGTGTCATTCCCACCCCTTACCGGGTTCTGTCCTAACTCTCAACCCTCCTCCTGGTCCTTCCCGCCATCCCATTGCTAGACATGAAGTAACTTCGACTTGGCTTCGGGGGATGTGTCGGGTGTGTGTCGCTGTGACCAATTTACCAATCCCATCTGCTGTGCCACTTAGTGCGACCGGTCCGCAGGGGAGCCACCGCAGTGTGAGTGTAAGTGACCCGATCCTCATTGCAATACCTCTGCAGTGTGAAATGTTGATTTGGTGCAGGGCAGCCATAGGCCTCAGAGGGCAGGATTACCAGGCACTGGTAGAGCTCGTGTATTCGGATAGCAGGCCCACCATCCTGACAGCCAAAGGTGTAGTTGATGTCCACAGGGGGAGGTTACATGTACGCATTCTAAATTGTGGGGAGGAGGAGGCCAAACTGCCACTGTATGCTACTATTGCCAAGCTGTACACGGTCAGCAAATAGCGATCACAGCTATGGAGCCCTTGAACTCACCAGACTAGGCTGAGGACAAAGTCCCGGTAGGGAAGCTGGAGGACTGGTGCCAGAAGCTACATGTAGGCACCAGCTCTACCCCCTTACACCAGAGGCATGCAGTGCATCGGGTAGTCAGAGAGTACCAGCAGGTCTTCAGCAAACACCCACTAGACTTTGGTCAGGCAAAAGAAGTGTAGCATTGTATACCAACAGGGGACCATCCACCTATCAAAGATAGGTACAGGCCTATACCACCAGGCCAGCCCACTACCAATGTGCAAAGGAGATGTTACGGGAGACGAAGGAGGCTGGAGTGATCAGGGATAGTTGTAGCCCCTGGGCAGCTCCACTATTCCTGGTAAAGAAGAAAGACGGTACCAAGAGGATGTGTGTTGACTATAGACAGATAAATCACTTACACACAAAGATGCTTATCCATTACCCAGGATAGAAGAGTCATTAGCTGTATTGAGAACTGCTAACTATTTCTCTACTCTACATCTCACCAGTGGGTACTGGCAGGTCCCCGTGGTAGAGGCTGACAGAGAGAAGCCTGCCTTCACCACCCCAATGGGCCTCTGCGAGTTCAACTGTATATTCGGGCTCTGCAATGCACCAGGAAGTTCCAGAGGCTGATGGAGTGTTGTTGTGGCACCCTGGCACCCTGGTTGCGGCACCACAGAACTCTTATTGCACAAATGGAATGTACACAGCAAGCAGAACTCACTAACTAAAAACACCTTTTTACAACCCTTTTCACCCCAGGCCTCTAGGGGGAGCTCCACTGGTTACTTTAAGCCAGTTCCCCCTATAAATACAGGTCCTGGAGGGAAAACAGTGGAGTGTTCAGTCGCTTTAGACCTGTGAACAGCTAGGAGAGCTGACCTGGTACTGGAGCCACACTAGGCCCATACCAGCACACCGGAGAAGTGAGAGACCCTTGCAACTGGGGTCATAGGACAGGAGGAGAATACCTCACAGGGACAGAAGACTTATCCTAACTCTCCCTAACAATCCGGTCACTGGGTCAAAGCTGCAGGAGCTACATCGCCGGCTGCAGAGAAACCAGTACCCTAACCAGGGAAGTTCATCTCCCTGTAACACCTGAAGCACCACCAGATGAGAGCCCAGGGAAGGAGTAATTCTACCTAACCCCCTTTGACAGTGCCCTCAGTGCAGCTAACGAAGGTGAAACACGTTCCACCAGGACGTACAACCCAGTCCGGCAGGATTCCATATCCACCAGACCTCACCAGAACAGTGTATAGAAGGAAGCCTACACCACTGTTGCTGTGGAAACTCCAGGAGTGGCAACCTCATCACCCGGCTGCGTGTACCTGTTGTCATCAGTAAAGGTACCAAACGACTTTATGTGTCCGTGCATTTGTCGATCCTACTGGGACGAGGGTACTCGGTACTGGACCGTGTCTGCTATTGGGGAAGTCACGGGTGGTCCTGGTCCGGACTGTGTCCCGGGCCCTGGCAAATAAACGGGTATATTTACAGGGGAAAATAGTCTATCGTGACGCCACACACTATGTGCGGCCAGTGATGGGGCCGCCGCTGCTGCAGAACCTCCGGGGATGGTGTAATGGCAGCGTAAATGGAATAGTTCCAGTGGGTAGAACTGTATTCCCTGGGGCAGTGATGGTATAGTCTATAATGGATATGGATAATGGGGACAGGGTTAAAGGAGACACACTCACGTTTTATAGTAAAAGGTGCAATTCCCCTTCTCTCCTGATGCTGCAGCTTTCTTCCAGCCTGTGTGCAGTGCTGACAGGCTTGTAGCTCTTCAGGTGGGGCCTCTCTGCTGTTGGATGTAGGGCAAAGGTTGCAATCAATACACAGACTCACAGTATTGCTGTTTTCCAAAGCTTTACTGCAGATGTTGTTGCAGATTATAGTCCACGGAGTCTGTACTGGGGATAGGCTTTCCTCCCACCCTGTCCGGGTCATCAGCTTCCTCGTGCTACGCTGTATGTTGTGTGTGTCCTGGGGGCTGCTTCTAGCTGAGCTGCTGGGACTGTCTCACTGTCTCTCTGTTCTGCTGGTACCACTTGGCTAGGCAACTTGAGTCCTCTGTGCTGTGCTGACCCCTCCGTGTTGCTTCGCGCTGGTACTGTGGTCGTTTAAAGGCTCCACTACTCCTGGATTCACTGTGCTGTGGGTGCCAGACACAGTGCCGGATCTGGTGTCCGTTCTGTGCGCTCTTCTGGGGCGAGTAATGGATGCTCTCAAGCTCCCAGACTTGTTCCTCAGTCTGCAGTTCTCCTGTTCCTCAGACCCTCACTAGGCCTGCACTGAGCTAACTCTGCTCTAAACTGTGCTCTTCACAAGCACTGCTCCATGCTGCACAGACTGAGCTATTTCCTCATGAGCTGGAGTATTTAAGGAGCAGGTGGTGCTCCACCTCCTGGCCCAGAGGTGCTAGTGTAAGTCAGTGTGTTGTGGGGAGGGAACCCCTGTGATCTTACTGGCACATTAACCCATGGGGTGCCACACATTATTCCTGGACTAAACCGCAGTAACAGCAGAGCTGCCATATTCCATCAAGTGCAGCTACTGGACCCGGGGACTCCTGCTCAACCTGTGGAGAGCATCCCATCCAGCTGCCGCACATCCCCCGGAGGCCAAAACAGCGCCGATGCATTCACCGGACTCCCACAGGTCACGACAAACAAGAATTATCCCCATACGTTCACCCCCTATTGATCTAACCACCGGGCCCCACAGCCTCAGGCGCGGAACCGTGACAAGTGCTGCATCTCCTGAGACGTGAGCATCCGGTAATGGTGAGTCAAAATTTGGCGGTCATGAACAGGATACGAGCAGACCCGTTTCCCAACGGGTATTGTGTGCTATTTAATGAATGTGATTTTCGAACTGTACATTTGAACCGCCATTCCTGCGCGAAAGGCGGGAAAAGAAGGGACGTTACTGTGCAAAGGGTGCGAAGATAGGCCCCGCCCCATACTCTGATGCGTTCCGCCGAACGCAGCAGGAACCGGAAACTCCCGTAGTGCCTCACTCCTCACCGCGAGGCCGACAACTTCCGTTGAAATCGAAAGGACTGGCCGCGCTTAACTAAGGGGGAGCGAGGATGAGTGATTCGGATTCCGGCGACACGGTATCCCCGCAAGTAAACCGACCGGTTGTTCCACCGGGGCCACCAAACGTACCCACGGCAGGTCAGCCACCTTTCAGCGGCATGCTGCAGTAACCCGCTCCTATAATGCAGATATCTCTGCCGTACGTCCCGAATGCGGCCTGGTTACCAAAGTACAGCGGTAAATCCGGTACCCTGGATATGTTCCAGAGGAAGATATGCCAAGTGCTCGATATGTACGCCATGACTGGTAAGCAGAGAGCTTCAGTTATAATGGGACAGTTAACAGATGCAGCAGAGCTGGAGACCCGAAACTGATCTATAGAAGCTCAAGAGTCTGTGGAGCAGATATTTGCTAAATTAAACCGGGTTTTTGAACATCATACCAAAGCTGAACTAAGACTGTTGTTCTACCATTGCAAACAAGGGGCACAGGAGAGTGTCCTGGACTATGCACTGCGCTTACAGGAAGCACTGAGACTGTTAAAACAAGTCGACCCTGATGGTGTTAAAGATGAGAACAAAGCATTAATTGGACAATTTGTTGTGGGACTTAGACTACCTGATGATAAGAAACAGGCACGCTGGTGGGCCCTGCAAAACTCTGGCGCAGAGTTTGACACCTTAAGAGACTTAACAGTGCGGGGACAGCAGTTCCCTACAGTGCCCGATCTAACCTTACAGCTGCAGTATACTGACACCCCTTCCGTGCCGGCAGCAGCGTCTTCCATCCCCACGGTTCAGTCCAGCGCACAGTCTATAACACCTGACCAGTTTGATAAACTATGTGCCGATGTGCAGCAGCTAATGAAAGTCACGGCCAAGCTTCGAGGTGAAAGAAGACCCAAGACAGAAGCAAGGTCATCAGACAAGATCCAGCTCGCTGACAGCCCCGACAACGTCCCGTGGATGAGGAAGAAGACACAGCCGCTGCGAGAAAAACCCACAGCTCGCTACAGCCCTGATGGACATCGCATCTGTCAGAAAGGTGACCAAGAAGGACGTACCTACCACTCCAGTCCTTTAAACGAGAAACCCCTGGGCGAGAAGGGCCAACCCCAGGAGTAGACTGTCCAGGCCCAACCAACTGGGAGTACAAGTACGTAGGAGACCGTCCGTACTTATCAATCATCATCGATGGCACCGCCACCACCGCGTTGATAGACACTGGATCCCAGGTGACAACCATCCCGAGTATCCTTTACAAACGGCTCTGGCCAGATGTTAAGCTGGAACCCCACACCCTGATCTGAACATTGAGGCAACTAATGGTTTGCTACCGTGTTTCCCCGAATATAAGACAGTGTCTTATATTAATTTTACCCCCAAAAGTCCCACCCTGTCTTATATTCGGGGTATGACTTATATTTAAAAAAAAATGACAAAAATGAAAAGTCCCAGCCCCATACAGTATGCCACTGCAGCCCCCAGCACAGTACCGTTAAAACCGCAATTCCGCCGCACAGCCGACTTGCGACACACTTGCGGCACACTTGCGGCAGGTCCCCATACAATGTACGGTACTGTATGGGACACTTGCGGCAAGGTGCAGCAAAGGTGCGGTAACAGCACCTTGCCGCAAGTGTCCCATACAGTACCGTACATTCTATGGGGACCTGCCGCAAGTGTGCCGCAAGTGTGCCGCAAGTCGGCTGTGCGGCGGAATTGCGGTTTTAATGGGCAAGTCGGCAAGGAAACATCCTTACTTTTTAGGGTAATGGCGGCCTCGGGCTATGGATTCCTCTGCGGTGCAGGGCGTTGTCCAGATGCTTCTTCATGCAGGAGCTTCTGGCCAATCAGCACTCGCGCCGCTGAGCCAATCAGCGCTCGAGATGCTGGGGAGCCGCTGGCCAATCAGAAGCTCCTGCTGGCAGCGGTGACGTCAGGCCGGGGCGACAGGCGCACAAGATTAACCCTATGCCCTCAGGGTTACCTGCGGCACCTGAGGGCAGAGGGGAGCCCACAGGGGACAGCGGACCTGCGTCTGCACCTGAGGGCAGAGGGGAGCCCACGGAGGACATCGGGGCCAGTGGGACAGCGGGGACACAGGTAAAACATGCAATGGGCAAAAATGGCACTTTAGCGGTACCATGTCTTATATTCCCCGAAAATAAGTCACCCTGTCTTATAATCGGGGTATGACTTATATTGGAAAATTCTGCGCCAGCCCTGCCCTGACTTATATTCGGGGGTGACTTATTTTCGGGGAAACAGGGTAGTTACAGTGGAGGGACAATGGGAAGCTACAGTAAAGGTGGGGAGGGTGCAACTGAAGAACCAGGGTATCATAGTGGTTCAGGACAAACCATAATAGCGGGATCCACACGTAATACTGGGTACCAATGTAATGGTTAAATGTCTCGATGAAGTGTTGTTCTTACTCCAACAGAGTGCTGATGCTGGTAAACCAAGAGAGAGGAGAGCTATCCAAAGAGAGATCCGAGCTCTGGTATATCAACAGCAGGTAAAAATGGCAAATGGTGAAATTGGCAGTGTACGGGTAACAGATCCCATTCCAATTGTGGTACCACCCAGAAGTGAAATGATGATCTGGTGTCGGGCAGCAATAGGCCTCAGAGGGCAGGACTACCAAGCTGTAGTAGAACCTGTAATGTCTGATAGTAGTCCTACGCTCTTGACAGCCAGAGGGTTGGTAGACGTAAGAAAAGGGAGGGTCCCTGTACGCATATTAAATTATGGTGATGACGAAGTCAGACTGCCAAGATATTCTACAGTTGCCAAATTACACCAGGTTGAAAACAATTCCATACTTGATGTAAAATCCTCTTCCCAAACAGTAACTGACGAACCCCCTCACTCCACAGATCAGTTAGAGAAATGGTGTCAGGAGCTCAGCGTAGGCACTGACAACACACCCTCTCATCAGAAAAATGGAGTTTACCGGGTAGTTTGGGAGTACGAGCAAGTGTTCAGCAAACATCCACTTGATTTTGGGAGGACTAAAGGGGTACAACACCATATCCCCACAGGCGACCATGCACCTATCAAAGAGAGGTACAGGCCTATACCACCCACGCACTACCAAAAAGCAAAAGAAATGCTTCAGGACATTAAAAATGCAGGGGTCATTAGGGATAGCTGTTGTCCCTGGGCAGCACCACTGGTCCTGGTTAAAAAGAAAGATGGTAGTATGAGGATGTGCGTAGACTACAGACAAATCAACAAAGTCACACACAAGGATCCATACCTGTTACCCCGCATAGAAGAGTCACTAGCTGCACTTAAGTCTGCCAACTACTTCTCCACATTAGATCTTACTAGTGGGTACTGGCAGGTCTCCGTTGCAGAGGAGGATCGTGAGAAGACAGCCTTCACGACACCTATGGGACTATGCGAGTTCAACAGTATGCCGTTCGGGTTGTGCAATGCCCCAGGAACATTTCAGAGACTGATGGAATGTTGCTTAAGTCACAAGAATTTTGAGACTGTGCTGTTATACCTTGATGATGTCATTGTATACTCTCAGACCTATGAAGACCACCTGCAACACCTGAGTGAAGTGTTCGAGTCGCTGTCCAAGTACGGGATGAAACTGAAGCCGTCCAAGTGTCACCTGCTGAAACCCAAGGTCCAGTACCTAGGACACGTGGTTAGTGCTGAAGGCGTAGCACCTGACCCGGACAAGGTAACCGTCATCAAAGACTGGCCAGTGCCAACCACTCACAAAGAGGTACGTCAATTCTTAGGACTGGTCGGGTACTACCGACGATTCATCAAAGGCTACACCAAGATAGCAGCACCCATGGAAGATCTTCTAGTAGGTCAATCCAAAAAAGGCAAGATCAGGGGACCCCCATTCCGGTGGGGACCAGAGCAGGAACAATCCTTCCAAGAGTTAAAAGATGCTTTAACTGGAGAAGAAATCCTGACCTATCCTGATTACAATCTACCCTTTCTGTTGTACACTGATGCAAACAATGAAGGTCTAGGAGCCGTACTAGCTCAACGCCAGCAGGGAAAGGAAAAGGTGATAGCCTACGCCAGCAGAATGCTCCGTCCCACGGAAAGGAACCCGGAGAACTACAGCTCGTTCAAACTGGAGTTCCTGGCCCTGGTTTGGGCAATCACAGAGCGTTTCAAGCATTACCTGGCATCCGCCCCCTTCACAGCTTTCACTGACAACAACCCTCTAACACACCTAGAGACTGCAAAGCTGGGAGCCCTAGAGCAGCGTTTGGTAGCAAGACTGTCAAACTATGATTTCACTGTAAAGTATCGGGCAGGTCACAAAAACGGCAACGCTGATGCGCTGTCTAGAATGCCTAACCTTCCTGAAGAAGGAGAAGACATAGATGACCTGGAAGAGATAGAACTACCGGCTTTCCATTGTACGAGTACGGCAACGTGTCATTAGGCGAGTCAGAGACGTGGAGAGAAGGTCGTGAATCCTTTAACTCACCATGACTGGAAGGAGGTTCAAGCCAATGATCCAGACGTCAGCTTGGTCAGAGAGCTGATAACTCAAGAGCACGCCATTATGGATCCCAATGCCTCACCAAATGCCAAGCGCCTATGGAAAGAAAAAGGGAAGTTATTTATCTACCAAGGAAAACTATGCCGAAGGTACCTGAACCCCAGAACACACAAACTCATCTGGCAGATTGTTATCCCAAAAACTGAAGTCCAAATGATCCTTGAAGCCTACCATGACGATGCAGGACATTTCGGATGGAAGAAGCTGGAAAGGCTCTTGAAAGATCATTTCTACTGGGTCGGTATGAGAGGCTCAATTGACAAGTGGTGTAAAAATTGTGGACCATGTCATCTTCAAAGTAAAGACCATCTGACTCAGAAAGCTCCGTTACAGCCAATTGTTACCACAAAACCCCTTGAAATAGTCGACCACGTAAAGTTAACCCCAAGTCGCACCGGTTACACTAACGCACTCACAATAGTTGATCACTATTCAAGGTTCCTGGTAGTAGTTCCAGTTAAGGACTTAACTGCAGAAGTAGCGGCCAAAGCATTCCAGAGTTACTTTTGTTGCCCCCATGGGTATCCAGACCAAGTCTTGACTGACCAAGGGCCCGCCTTCGAATCAGCCCTGTTTCAAGAATTTCTAGGACTATATGGATGTAAAAAGATCAGGACCACACCATATCATCCTCAAACCAATGGTTTATGCTAAAAAATGAACCACATTTTGATTGACATGCTCAAAACTCTACCCATCAAGAGAGAAATCAATGGCCTGAAAAACTTCCAGACCTTGTGGATATCTACAACCATATACCTGTTAGTTCAACTAACTACACACCTGCTTACTTGATGCGAGCAAGACCAGGTAAATTACCAGTTGATTTAGAGGTGGGAACCATCGAACCAACAACAGATTCTTCAGATGAGGATTGGATTAACCAACGCCAAGAACAGTACAAGAAAGTACAAGAAAGTGTTGAGAGAAACTTGAACATAAGCAGAAGCAAACAAGAGCATGACTTTAACAAGCACGCCTCAGCAGAACCCCTAAAAACAGGTGAATTAGTGCTAAAAAGAAAGAGAAAAACCAACAAATTGGATGACAATTGGGAATCAGAACCCTACACAATAATGCCATCACAATATGACAACTCAAAAACTTGTGTCATCAGCAAAGACAAAGGAAACACCTTTACAACTGTATCAAGAGACCATTTGAAGAAATGTCCAGAACAGTTAATACCTCAAGTAACCAGTTACCCTACAGTAACCATTGAAAAAAACAAAAGAAAACCTAGTCCTCACAGAGATTGGAGACTTACCAGCCGACTGGCCACAATGCAATGGTGCATATATCATACCAGTTATTTCTTTCTACCAACCTGTAGAAAATCAAGAACCAATACCAAATCAACCAGTTCAAGAAGAACCAGTTCAAATGCAAGAGATGCAGCCTGTTATCTTGGAACCTGAGATTCCTGTAATCGGTGAACCTGCTAGTCTCACAGTAAGAGAAAGAATTCCTAGACAATTACCTACAGAGGATAGTTCAGTAGACAGACTACGTACATATTATGGAATTACAGAAACACGTAGGAGCAACAGACCAACAACCAGTATGTACACTACAAACACAGCTTTTGAAACACCCACACTACGCAGATCCACATGTAGTACATTTGGACAAACCCCAAACAAATATGGAGAATGGGTTTAAGATGTAGTGGAATAAAATTACCTGTTAGTAAATGTAAATAGTACCCGTGTTCAAAAACTGTAAAAAGTAGTGTACAGAAGGGTGGAGGAACTGGGCTCTGTCCCAAGTAAATTAAGGTGGGAACAGAAAGTGCCTGGGTAGGGTAAGAAGGTTAGACCCGGCCTCCTAAGCAGAGACACCCATAGGGAATGTATAAAGTTTAAAATGAATACCTGTGTATGTGTTAAGCCATCAGAGACTTTACTGCTGGACTTTACCCTTTTTCCCTTTGTATAAACTTGGACAATTTGTGTGACCAAAAACTTTCTTTTTTCCAGCCTGCGGCAGACGGAGTATTGCCGTATGGACTGCTTCTCAAACTTTTCCTATTTCTCCCTTCTTTTTTGTTATTAAATGTGTATAAAATGTTTATAAACTTTTGCTCAGTCCGGGAGAACTGAAGTTAACTAAGGGGGAATGTGGCACCCTGGCACCCTGGTTGCGGCACCACAGAACTCTTAGTGAACAAATTGAATGTACACAGCAAGCAGAACTCACTACCTAAAAACACCTTTTTACACCCCTTTTCACCCCAGGCCTCTAGGGGGAGCTCCACTGGTTACTTTAAGCCAGTTCCCCCTATAAATACGGGTCCTGGAGGGACAAACAGTGGAGTGTGCAGTCGCTTTAGAACTGTGAACAGCTAGGAGAGCTGACCTGGTACTGGAGCCACACTAGGCCCATACCAGCACTCCCGGAGAAGTGAGAGACCCTTGCAACTGGGGTCATAGGACAGGATGAGAATACCTCACAGGGACAGAAGAGTTATCCTAACTCTCCCTAACAATCCGGTCACTGGGTCCGAGCTGCAGGAGCTACATCGCCGGCTGCAGAGAAACCAGTACCCTAACCAGGGAAGTTCATCTCCCTGTAACACCTGAAGCACCACTAGATGAGAGCCCAGGGAAGGAGTAATTCTACCAAACCCCCTTTGATAGTGCCCTCAGTGCAGATAACGCAGGTGAAACACGTTCCACCAGGACGTACAACCCGGTCCGGCAGGATTCCATATCCACCAGACCTCACCAGAACAGTGTATAGAAGGAAGCCTACACCACTGCTTGCTGTGGAAACTCCAGGAGTGTTAACCTCATCACCCGGCTGAGTGTACCTGTTGTCATCAGTAAAGGTACCAAACGAGTTTATGTGTCTGTGCATTATTCCTGGACTAAACCGCAGTAACAGCAGAGCTGCCATATTCCATCAAGTGCAGCTACTGGCCCCGGGGACTCCTGCTCATCCTGTGGGGAGCATCCCATCCAGCTGCCGCACATCCCCCGGAGGCCCAAGCAGCGCCGGTGCATTCACCAGACTCCCACAGGTGGCGTCACGACAAACAAGAATTATCCCCATCCGTTCACCCCCTATTGATCTGACCACCTGGCCCCACAGCCTCAGGCGCGGAACCGTGACAAGTGCTGCATCGCCTGAGACGTGAGCATCCGGCAACGGTGAGTCATTGTCTGGGGCACAGAAACTTCAAGACTGTGCTGCTATACCTTGATGACATCATAGTGTACTCAAAGACGTATGAGGACCACCTGAAGCATGTAGCAGAAGTCTTCGTGGCACTATTCAAGTTTGGCATGAAGATAAAGAAATCCAAGTGCCACCTCCTTAAACCAAGGGTGCAGTACCAAGGTCATGTGGTGAGCGTGGAAGGTGTGGCCCCAGACCCCAACCAGGTCACTGCCATCCAGGCCTGACCAAGACCCAACACCCTCAAAGAAGTGCAGCAGTTCCTGGGACTGGTAGGTTACTACAGGAGGTTCATCAAGGGTTTTACCAAGATGGCCACACCACTGCAAGACCTCCTAGTAGGCCAGGACAAAAAGGCCAGGGGCCCAAGACCCTCAGTGAAATGGGAGACCGGCGAAGAAGATTCCTTCCAGCAGCTGAAGAGAGCCCTGACAGGAGTGGAGATCCTTGCCTGCCCCGATTATAGCCAGCATTGTATTGTACACTGATGTCAGAAATGTTGGAGTGGGAGCCGTGTTGCCCCAAGTGCAGAGAGGCAAAGAAAGAGTGATTGCCTATGCCAGTAGGAAGCTCAGGCCTACGGAGAGGAACCCTGACAACTACCGCTCCTTCACACTTGAGATCCTAGCCGTAGTGTGGGCCTTGACAGAATGATTTAAGCACTATCTGGCAGCTGCAAAATTCACCATCTACACGGATAACAACCCCCTGACCCACCTGGAGACCACCAAGTTGGGTGCGCTGGAACAGCACTCTAACTACAACTTTACCATCAAGTACCGGGCAGGGCACAAGAATGCCAATGCCGACACCCTGTCCAGGATGCCCCATCTGCCAGATGGGGAGGGGGGAAGACCCAGAAGAAATGGAGGAAGTGGAGTTACCAGCTTTCCACCGTAAACATTTGTCCCAATGTTCCCATGGAGTGAAAGTCAAGCAACCACGGGGACAGGAAGTCACCGTAGATCCATTCCTCCAACACAACTGGGCAGAGACACTGGACAGTGACCCTGCTGTTAGCCTGATTAAACAAGTATTGCAGAAAACTGACGCACACTTAAAACCAGATGCCCCGGCGGAGGCACAGCAACTGTGGAAGGAGAGAGGCAGACTGTTCATCTGTGGCACCCCTGCGGGGGATTGTCACAGGATCCTCCAGTGAAAGGAGGGAATTACACCTTGTTTAACACAGCACAACACGCCTTCCACCCCAGACCTGAAGGGGGATCTCTACTGGTTGCCTTAAGTCAGTTCCCCTTTAAGAACATCCAGGCCTGAGGGAGGAGTTAGTCAGTCTAGAGTCTGCAGTGAGAGGGAAGAGAGAGGAGACGGAGGAGCTGGTCGCTGGGAAGGATCCAGGCCCAGGACCAGGGACCACTGACCGCTGTGCGCACCCTAGGGAAAGGGTCGGAGGCAAGTGGAGAAAGAAGGGAACTAAGAAAAGGGAACGGGTTACTACAGCCCTTTAGTACACCCAGACACCGGAGTCCGGCGCTGACAGCATTTAATGCAACAGCAATAGCCCGGAAGACTCAGGAGAAGTTCACCCCTGAAGAGAACAAGTAAGAGACACTAAAACTAACCAAATACAGGACCAGGGGCCACAGGAGAAACAGGGACCCCGCAGAATGACCTCATAGTCAGTTTAGAGCAAAGCCCAGAGAGGGAGAAGAAGCGGTGGGTTCAGGCTCAGGCAGAACTTACCCCACACCACAGAGCACAAAGACAGAGGAGGCCTCATAACTTTCTAAGGTGGAAGTCCCAAATTGCACCGGGGACCTGGTTATTTCTCTTGACTGTACCTGTTACCTTGTCACCAGTAAAAGGTACTGAAACAACAATCCCTGTGTGTCTGTGTTCCTGTCTAACCACCGCAATTTACCGCTTTGTCAGCAAAGAAGACTTCACTACTACTCCCCTCATTCATCTGAGCTTCCCTGAGGTAAAACTCCACCTGTGGGGAGCTGTACCACACTTTGCTGCACCCACCATCACCTCAGCGGACGGCTGCAGCGCTGGTATACCCACCCGTTACCAGGTACCATAGGTGGCATCACGTTACCAATCCCCTTATCCCCCACCATTTTCCCGCCATTGAGGGTCCAGACCACGGGACCGGGGATTGACCAGCCGTGATCCCCCATAAAAGCTGCCATCAGCCCCGGTACCCGAGTACCCCATACCCTGTCGACCCCCTCACATCTATGTTGGTAAACTGTGTAGGCGGCACACCAACCCTAGGACACACGAGCTAGTGTGACAGATTGTAGTCCCAAAGAGAGATGCCTATATGGTCCAGGAAGCCTACCATGACAGAGCTGGGCACTTCGGGTGGAAGAAATTGGAAGTATTACTATGTGGAAGGTTCTACTGGGTCAGAATGAGGGCAACCATCGAGTTGTGGTGCAAGAGCTGCGGCCCCTGCAGCCTCCGCAGGAAAGACCGAGACAGCCAGTGGGCCCCGTTGCAACCCATTGACACCAAACAGCCCCTGGAGTTAGTAGCCTTGAACCATGTGAAGTTAACCCCGAGCTGGTCCAGCTATGTCTATGCCCTCACGGTAGTGGACTGTCGCACCCACTAGGGACCGGGGTACTCGGGGCCGGACCATATCGTCTTTCGGATGTCAGGGTGCCGTGCCCGGCTCCATGGTCCCGATGCGGCACACAATAAGAGGCTATTTATAAGGGGGGTTGTCGTGACGCCACCCGTAGTATGTGGTCAGTGTGACCACCGCTGCTGTATTCCTGCTGGGGACAGTAATGAGGGGCAGCGAAGATGATAAGCCCTCCATGAGCTTTACGGTACTTTACTTAGTGGCTTTGCAACACAGATCATTCACTCACAGTTCTTTACCACTGCTCTGGGTACCAGGTTCAAACTGCAGCTCAGACACTTCCTTCAGTGTACCTTTCAGGCCCTGCTTGTCTCTCTCTCTGTCCTTGCTAACGGGTTCGGTCTGGATGTCACGGGCTCTTTAGTGATGCTTCCCTCTGCTTTAGGGTCACTAGCCCTAGTACCATGGCTGTGTTCCTACTCCATGGCGGTAGGTAGGTCACGGGTCAAGGAGTCTCACCAGTCACTTCTATAGAGCTAGCTCTCTGGTTGTCCTGGCCTAGCCCTCCAGTGACCCAGGTGTAATTTGGGCTCACCAAGCTCCTTCTGCCTGTCTGGTTGTCAGCTCCGAGTCCTCCGGCCAGCTATATTAGTGACGGATGCCGGGCCCGTTATTCTCCCACTATTCTTTAGTGTTCAGCTGTGGGGTGTGTCTGCTTGGGGATCGGTCCCTGTCCTCCTCTGGAGCAGGCTCCCTCCTGGGCAATTACCTCTAGACTATCCGGGAGACTTACTGCCGATCTGCCTCCTGAGCATGCTACCTCCAGTGCTCTCGATTGATTGCCTCACTTAACTTAGTGTTCCAGTGTTTTGCTACTGTTCCTCCATCCACTTGTCCGAGTCTGTCTTTCTCTCCATCCACACTTCTCTAAACTCCCGCCACCCCTTGTCTTACATGGAGTGATTGACTCAGGGTCGGAGTGTGTCGGTGTATGGGTGTTTTGAGTCGTCCGTCTAATCTCGTCTGGTTGCAGTTCACCCTGTGGCCGCCCTGGTCGCAGGGGCGCCACATTCCCCCGGAGCAAAACCTCAGCGCGTCCGTGCGCTGACTGTACTGGTGGCACAGCTCAATTTTTATATGCAGTAAACAATAACAAGAGTACATTCTTACCTTTATGGGAGGCTCAAGCTTGAACGTTACTAAACAAAAAACATTCCTATCTAAAGAGTCGAAAAGTTACTCATAATTTAAGTTACTCTATAAAACTTTCTTATAAAACCAATAGAGAGCACACGGGTGTAATCAACTATATACATGCATCAGTCTGGATTATTCAGTGTTTATGATCTCACAGTCTTTTAATAGAAAGATGGGTCAAAGCACACTCATTCAGGGAAAGGATGGGGACACCAAGGTAAAACACCATTCACACTCACTTTAGCTGTCTGGGTGCAGCCATCAATCCTTTTCCTTCTTTGGTGCCTTCCAGGGCAGCACCTGTTGCCGGGCACAAGTCACATGGAGTGCTGGTGCCAAGTGCTCCAGCCATCCCGTTAGAGCTGTCTGGGTCTCATGGATGCAGGTTGGTGCCCATACCGGGGGTCGATGTAATCTCCGGACGTACCTCTCGGTTTACAGCTGTAGCCTCTGGGTTGTTCAGAGCCAATGTAGCCACTGGCGACACCCTCAAGGTATGTTCTTGACTCTAATGGCATAAGGGCCTCTCTCTCTGGGTTGCTGCACGAAGGAGACCCATTCGCCAATTCTCACGTCCCTGCCCGGGCGGCCTTGCGGCAGGTGTGACTCAATATCCCTCCGGGATACAAAAGTCTCCTGTCGAATACCAAGCTCCTGGATGAAGCCATAATCCATTTTGTCCTTGTCCAACGATCCTGCCTTCACGGTGCGGGGTCTTGGACACAGTCGGATCTGCTCTGGCTACCGCTTTGGCCTCTGTTGTTCTGGCCACCATCGCCTGTTTCTGGGCCCATTTCTCAGCTTCTTCCTTCTCCCATTGCGCATTCCGGCGTTTCCGGAACTCCTCCCCGGTGAGGATCTCCACTTGACCACCGCCAGCCTCTGCTGTCTCAGGGAAGCCCATCAACTCTGCCCGTGATTCTCCCACCAGCAGCGAAGCTCTCTTCCCTGTACCTCTTGCATCGCCAGTGCCGGGATAAATGGTTCTGCCAAGCCTGAGCATTTTTCCTCCAGGGCCATGAACAGATCCCCTCCGTGCACCAGGCCTGCATGCTCTCTAATGGGCCAGGTTGCTAAGCCACGGCCACCCTTCCAAGTGATGATCTCCCTCTCTTCTAAGTGGGTTTGTTCTTCTTTATGCCTTGGTTCCTCCATGGCCTCTGACTGCCGCGGGCTC
The DNA here is from genome assembly GCA_033576535.1 of Allobates femoralis. NCBI lineage: Eukaryota > Metazoa > Chordata > Amphibia > Anura > Aromobatidae > Allobates > Allobates femoralis. Next base: position 394,196,014 of record JARQOC010000003.1, read on the forward strand.
GGCGTAACCAGCCACGGTATCCCTCTCCTGGTCTCCATGGCTGGGTTCTTGCGCACTTTCTCCAGAAAAGCCACCATGCAGCTGCAAACTTCTCTCTCGCTCCCCTTTTGTGGGCGTCGCCAATTCTCTATGCTGTCGGCCGACTCACCCCCAGGCGGAGCCTCATCCCTCTGAATGGCAGGGCGCTCCCCCGAAGCAAAGGATAGCAGGGGCGGGGTTTTCTTTTCCCGCCCCACACTGGCTCAGCCCACGCCGAGGGGCTCTGGCATGCCCTGTAGCCATCACATGGCATCAGTCCTTCTGAGCCGCCATTATTAAGGCCTAGTATGAACAGTCCAGAACACAGTCTCTTAGGCACATGAGGCCCGGTTTTAATCCTTTGTGGCGCCCCATTGGTCGGTGCGCCATGAAGGGTACTGCACCCATACAAGTGTGCGTGGTATCCCAGTGGCCAGTGGATGAGGGAAGTTCACATGTGGCTTTCACCTATGCAGTCACACACTTAGAGCCAGGGGACCAATTGGATAAACCCGTTGCCAGGGTAACCGATCCCGGTGGGAGGTTATATAAGTGGGTAGTGAAGAGTGGGAAGAGAGAGTGAGGAGTGAGTAGCGAAGTTGAGGAGGACCCTGCAAGGGACACTGAGGGAGGGCACCCTGAAAGAGGTGACCCAGATGAGAAGGGGGATCCTTGGGTGTCCGCTAACACCTGGCGCCAGACTGTCCTGATAACCGGTCTTGGGGGAACCCAGATCATTAACAGAGAACCGGCTTCAAGCGTGGTGCAGGAGAGTTCAGCCCTGAGCCGCCAACCCGGAGGGCCGTGGGAAGATAGCCACGACCTGGTCCGAAGCACACCTCCACCAGGAACTCTGTCCAGGGTCGTGAGCCCCTCAGCTAAGGGATTACTCTATTCAGACCCGTAGGCCTGGTGCAAGAAAGGGGCTCTGTGCAGGGCCATGCTGAGGAAGTAAGGAGTAGCACAGGGAAAGTGAGAGGACAGCGGGAGAAACCAGAAAGAACACCAGTGAAATCCACAGAAGGACACCTCATCCACTGGTGACTACCCAGGCCAGCTACCCGAGACTGTGAACCTGTTTATTGCCTGACGGTTACCAGTAAACCCATACAGAAACTAAGCAACGTGTGGTGTGTTATTCTTTCACGAGGAAGAAGTCACTCAGAATTCCGCCTGCAGAGCCACCCCACTGTGCCTGCGACCACGACACCTAGTACGGCAGCACTGCTCTGGGGATTATGCTCCACCTACAGGGAGCAACATCATCTAGCTGCAGCCACATCATCCCCAGAGGTCTGAGAGCAGCGCTGGTGCATTCACCAGATACTGTAGGTGGCATCACGAACATTACATTTTTATTATTTTATTTTTCCACATTTTTCAGCGACCACCAGGGTCAAAGACCCAGGCACCGGCCACCAGTGACAATATCCAGCATAAACGCCCGGGATCCGAGTACCTAAAGCCCTGGGTGGGTCAGCTTATGGCGTCACGAACAGGATCGAATCAACCCGTAACCAACAGGTATTGTGCGCCTTTAGGGACTTTGAAACTCGGCCTAAGAACTGAAGTTTTTTCTAAAAGACCCCAAAATGGGGGGCACAAAGATGTGAACAACAATGTGCTGGCCCAGGGTCGTGCCTCGGCCCCTCATCGTGGGAGGGCCATGTCAGAGGCGTGAAAATACTTGCCCGCCCCCATTGCCACCAAAGAACCAAGGGGGCTGGCCAAAGATCAAAGTACCCCTACAGAGACTTTGAAAAGCAGCAAGAAGGGGGCGGCTGGAAATCCACACAGAACAGGTACAGTCTACGGGTTGGGTACGATGGCAGCCACAAGACTGAGCAAACCATTGAGGGAAGTGGAGGAGGAAGTCCGAGCTGCAACCGGGGATAAAGAGGCAGTTTCCCTTCTTAACAACGAGAGGGATGCGGCCTTTTGGAGAACCGCATTCCAAGACCTGAGAGTCGAGCTCGGCGAGACCGTCGAGTGGAGCATAAGGCGTGGGAGTGCTGACGTAGCCCTGGAATTGTCCCACAGGGCAACCCAAAGTTGCTCCAGCGACCAGGAGTTGGAGCTGGGAGCGAGAAACCAGTCTGCGGTTGAGCACCTGGTTACCAGGGAGGACCCGCCTGCTGAGGCATCACCTGTCACCAGTGCAGAAGTCGGGGCATCTGAGCCTCGCGAAGAGCCAGATGACCCCGAGATCCTAGCCGATGATGAGGGAGAGACAGCCACAGCAGAGTCTGAGAACCCGGAAGAGGGAACTGCCGAGCCAGAGGTCCCTGAGGAGTCTGAGGTAGAAGCCGTCCAGGAGGAGCTGTCCAGTCACTTGGGTTCCGAGGAGGAATGTGAACCGGATGGAAATGGCGAGGAAGTCAGGCATCCGGGCCCTACACGGCATGGTGGAGTGACTACCAGCACCAGCAGAGAGCTGTGGCTGGCCAAGCTACCAACACCGGAGGTCAAAGGCAGACCACCGGTTCCATCGATGCGCAGCCAGACTACGCCTGAGAACAGCACCTAGCCGACCAGGTGGTGCGGCAGCCCCGTCGTGAGGAGTGGTGGGCCAGGAACTTGAGAACTTACAGGCCCGAGCTCAAGCCCGCCTACAGCCACCAGTACCTCCAGAGAACCGGAGAGAAGGTACAGTGACCAGTTTTAACCTAGAGAGCGGGTGGGGGTTCGTCCGGGAGCTGGATCTCAACGATGAAGTGTTTGTGGGACGCAGAGATGTTGAATCCCACATTCCAAGGGGCCACCCGGATCGGGACCTTTACCGAAATGACCGGGTCAGTTACGAGAGACATGTGGGGCCCCGTGGGTGGTATGCCCTGCGGGTACACAAATTATAAACACTGAAACTGTAAGAGTACCGGTCCTGTAAATAGTTATTTATACTTGCTGAAACTCAGGAACCTTAATGAGAACTTTGTCTTGAGCCTGGACTGAGACTTAAAAGGATCCTGTCACCTCCAGAACGCCACCTAAGCTACCAAAACATGTCCCTGCAGCATCCTACCACTAATCTCACACTCCTTTTGTCTCCTAAATGAATCCTGTGAAAGTGCATAAAAACATTTTAATACTTACTCATTAGGTATTATAATTAGCAGGGCTATATTCTTTAGCCCTTTGGTCATGTTTGTTATGTGCCTCCTCGTCATAAGATCATGCCCATTAGGGCATGATCTTTTATTCATGGTCTATTCAGGCGCCCTCCCTGCTCTGCACGGCGCTGGCTGGGCATTAATAACGCGATTCGCGTCATTTCTGGTCAGGTGACGTCAGTACACCCACACCGCTGTGTACTGCTTCAAGAACCACATGAGCAATGCGGTGCTTGAAGCCTAAAGAGCGGCGTGGGTGTACTGACGTCACCCGATCCCGGAAATGACGCGATTTTGTCCGGGGAGAAAATTGCCGTATCCCGGATTCTCCCGGATTCCCCCTGATCTGGTGCAATCTGGCACTCCCTAACATGGGAGCCTATGGGGCTGGATTGCACGGTCCGGGAGGATCCGGGAACCGGACATCTGCGGCTGCACGCCGCTGTTGTTTCAGCTCTCCGCGAGCCGCGGTCCTGAGCAATCAGCAGCGGCAGCTGTGTGCGGCAGTACACCGGACCGGAGGGCAAATCAGTCCTCCGATTCTGTGTGCTGATCCGGTCCGGGGCTGTCAGGGTCATCCCTGACAGCCCCGGACCGGACTCTGCCGTGGTGTGAAGCCACGCTAAATCTTTTTCTGCTCGGCAGGAGGAGGGCAGGGTCCTCCAACTTATCAGGAGACAAGTGGTTAAATCAGTTTAGAAACTAAGCTGAGACAGAAAAAATGGTAGTGTGAACAGGCCTGTATAGCAAGTTCAGCACCTACGCCAAATTGTATGCAATAATGACAAAATAGCAAAAAAAGTATGTGTAAGGCGGCCGTCACACGCATCAATTTAATGCACGATATCGCTTAAGCGATCTGCTTTTTGATCGCTTAAGTGATATCGTTTGTGCATCGCTGCGTGCAATCAAGCGATTTTACAATGTAAAATCGCTTGATCGTTAGATCGCAGATTGGTGAGCCGGAGCTCATATCAAGCGATAAATGCTTCATCAATCTGCCTCATCGTGGTGTGTGACACCACGATGATCCATCTCCCAGCGGCAGAGCCTGTGCTGGGAGATGGTATCTATGGTAAACGTCGGGTTACTAAGCGCCGCGCGGCGCCTAGTAACCCGATGTGTACCATAGTTACCAGCGATCTCGCTGGTCCACATTGCTGGTGAGTCTGTCTGTGTGACAGCTCACCAGCGATGTGAGCGATATTGTTAGCGATTAGTGATGGGCGAATCCTAAATTACTCGGAATCGCTTGACTCTAGCGAGTCCGAGCACAGGACTCGCTACTCGTTGCGAGTCTAGCGAGTCCAATGTTAATGAATGGGGAAGCGAGTAATAGCGAGTAGTGTGAGATTTACAAATCGCAGATGTGTCTTGGAAGCTTCAGCCTGAAGCAATCCTAGTTTTGTCATTTGCATTGCTCGTTTACTTTGTAAGTAATCGCTGACTCGCACAGATAAGATCCTGTCTAGGGATGGGCGAATCTACTCGCTAGGACTCGTTACTCGGCGAGTAGTAAGGGACTCGCAGGACTCGGTACTCTGCGAGTTTCCCAGTGATTACTCGCACGAGTCCAATGCAAATCAATATCAATCCTAGTTTTGTCAGAAACGCTGACAAAACTAGGATTGCCATTGTTTGCATTAGACTCCCGAGTAATCACTGGCTACTGTGCCAGTGATAGCAGGGAAACTCGCAGATAACTGCTGTTTGTTTGCGAGCCTAGTCCAGCTGTCTTCTCTGTGCAGCTCCAGGGTCCTAGAGCCCGCCTGCTGCCTGATGTAGCAGTGCTGAGATTGTTCTCAGTCTGCTCATTCCCTGTGTACAGACATGAATGTCTGTGCACAGAGATGATGTAGCAGTGCTGAGATTGTTCTCAGTCTGCTCATTCCCTGTGTGCAGACATGAATGTCTGTGCACAGAGATGATGTAGCAGTGCTGAGATTGTTCTCAGTCTGCTCATTCCCTGTGTACAGACATGAATGTCTGTGCACAGAGATGATGTAGCAGAGCTGAGATTGTTCTCAGTCTGCTTATTCCCTGTGCATAGACATCTATATTTATGCACAGGGGATGTAGCAGAGAGGACATCGCGTTTTGGACTGCGTCGGACGGAAGAGGATTTTTTTAATTAAAGATGGAGTCCCTAATGGCTTTTTTTTTTATTTCTAATAAAAATTTTTCCTTGTGTTGTGTTTTTTTTAAAACAATTTAATAGAAATTCATGGTGGTCATGTCTAATATTGGCGTGACCGCCATAAATTTCGGGCTTAGGGCCAGCTGATAATACAAAGCTGGCCCTAACCTCTTTATTACCCAGCGTGCCACCGCTACCAGGGCCGCTGGAAGAGCGGGGTTCAGCGCCAGAGGATGGCGCTTCAATGAACGCGCCTTCTTCTGGGGCGGCTGCGGGCTGCAATTTGCAGCGGGGGGTGCCCAGAAAGCTTGGGCATCCCTGCGCTGCGGATTCCAGCCCCCAGCTGCTTAGCTGTACCTGGCTAGACATAGAAATTGCGCGGAGCCCCACGCATTTTTTTTAAATTATTTCATGAATTTCAGAGTCAGAGTCTCAGAGTCTCAGAGTCAGAGTCAGAATCTCAGAATTTCATGAAATAATTAAAAAAAAATGCGTGGGGCTCCGCGCAATTTCTATGTCTAGCCAGGTACAGCTAAGCAGCTGGGGGCTGGAATCCGCAGCGCAGGGATGCCCAAGCTTTCTGGGCACCCCCCGCTGCAAATTGCAGCCCGCAGCCGCCCCAGAAGATGGCGCGTTCATTGAAGCGCCATCCTCTGGCGCTGAACCCCGCTCTTCCAGCGGCCCTGGTAGCGGTGGCACGCTGGGTAATAAAGAGGTTAGGGCCAGCTTTGTATTATCAGCTGGCCCTAAGCCCGAAATTTATGGCGGTCACGCCAATATTAGACATGACCGCCATGAATTTCTATTAAATTGTTTTAAAAAAAACACAACACAAGGAAAAATTTTTATTAGAAATAAAAAAAAAAGCCATTAGGGACTCCATCTTTAATTAAAAAAATCCTCTTCCGTCCGACGCAGTCCAAAACGCGATGTCCTCTCTGCTACATCCCCTGTGCATAAATATAGATGTCTATGCACAGGGAATAAGCAGACTGAGAACAATCTCAGCTCTGCTACATCATCTCTGTGCACAGACATTCATGTCTGTACACAGGGAATGAGCAGACTGAGAACAATCTCAGCTCTGCTACATCATCTCTGTGCACAGACATTCATGTCTGTACACAGGGAATGAGCAGACTGAGAACAATCTCAGCTCTGCTACATCATCTCTGTGCACAGACATTCATGTCTGTACACAGGGAATGAGCAGACTGAGAACAATCTCAGCTCTGCTACATCAGGCAGCAGGCAGGCTCTAGGACCCTGGAGCTGGCAGCCAGAACACAGAGAAGACAGGATCTTATCTGTGCGAGTCAGCGATTACTTACAAAGTAAACTAGCAATGCAAATAAATGACACAACTAGGATTGCTTCAGGCTGAAGCTTCCGACACACATCTGCGATTTGTAAATCTCACACTACTCGCTATTACTCGCTTCCCCATTCATTAACATTGGACTCGCTAGACTCGCAACGAGTAGCGAGTCCTGGGCTCGGACTCGCTAGAGTCAAGCGATTCCGAGTAATTTAGGATTCGCCCATCACTAATCCTGTCTTCTCTGTGTTCTGGCTGCCCCAGCTCCAGGGTCCTAGAGCCTGCCTGCTGCCTGATGTAGCAGTGCTGAGATTGTTCTCAGTCTGCTCATTCCCTGTGTACAGACATGAATGTCTGTGCACAGAGATGATGTAGCAGAGCTGAGATTGTTCTCAGTCTGCTCATTCCCTGTGTACAGACATGAATGTCTGTGCACAGAGATGATGTAGCAGAGCTGAGATTGTTCTCAGTATGCTTATTCCCTGTGCATAGACATCTATATTTATGCACAGGGGATGTAGCAGAGAGGACATCGCGTTTTGGACTGCGTCGGACGGAAGAGGATTTTTTTAATTAAAGATGGAGTCCCTAATGGCTTTTTTTTTTATTTCTAATAAAAATTTTTCCTTGTGTTCTGTTTTTTTTTAAACAATTTAATAGAAATTCATGGCGGTCATGTCTAATATTGGCGTGACCGCCATAAATTTCGGGCTTAGGGCCAGCTGATAATACAAAGCTGGCCCTAACCTCTTTATTACCCAGCGTGCCATCGCTACCAGGGCCGCTGGAAGAGCGGGGTTCAGCGCCAGAGGATGGCGCTTCAATGAACGCGCCATCTTCTGGGGCGGCTGCGGGCTGCAATTTGCAGCGGGGGGTGCCCAGAAAGCTTGGGCATCCCTGCGCTGCGGATTCCAGCCCCCAGCTGCTTAGCTGTACCTGGCTAGACATAGAAATTGCGCGGAGCCCCACGCATTTTTTTTTAATTATTTCATGAAATTCTGAGATTCTGACTCTGAGACTCTGACTCTGAGACTCTGACTCTGAAATTCATGAAATAATAAAAAAAAAATGCGTGGGGCTCCGCGCAATTTCTATGTCTAGCCAGGTACAGCTAAGCAGCTGGGGGCTGGAATCCGCAGCGCAGGGATGCCCAAGCTTTCTGGGCACCCTCCGCTGCAAATTGCAGCCCGCAGCCGCCCCAGAAGATGGCGCGTTCATTGAAGCGCCATCCTCTGGCGCTGAACCCCGCTCTTCCAGCGGCCCTGGTAGCGATGGCACGCTGGGTAATAAAGAGGTTAGGGCCAGCTTTGTATTATCAGCTGGCCCTAAGCCCGAAATTTATGGCGGTCACGCCAATATTAGACATGACCGCCATGAATTTCTATTAAATTGTTTTAAAAAAAACACAACACAAGGAAAATTTTTTATTAGAAATAAAAAAAAAAGCCATTAGGGACTCCATCTTTAATTAAAAAAATCCTCTTCCGTCCGACGCAGTCCAAAACGCAATGTCCTCTCTGCTACATCCCCTGTGCATAAATATAGATGTCTATGCACAGGGAATAAGCAGACTGAGAACAATCTCAGCTCTGCTACATCATCTCTGTGCACAGACATTCATGTCTGTACACAGGGAATGAGCAGACTGAGAACAATCTCAGCTCTGCTACATCATCTCTGTGCACAGACATGTCTGTACACAGGGAATGAGCAGACTGAGAACAATCTCAGCACTGCTACATCATCTCTGTGCACAGACATTCATGTCTGTACACAGGGAATGAGCAGACTGAGAACAATCTCAGCACTGCTACATCATCTCTGTGCACAGACATTCATGTCTGTACACAGGGAATGAGCAGACTGAGAACAATCTCAGCACTGCTACATAATGTCTGTGAGCAGGCGGGCTCTAGGACCCTGGAGCTGCACAGAGAAGACAGCTGGACTCGGCTCGCAAAGAAACAGCAGTTATCTGCGAGTTTCCCTGCTATCACTGGCACAGTAGCCAGTGATTACTCGCACGAGTCTAATGCAAACAATGGCAATCCTATGTCAGCGTTTCTGACAAAACTAGGATTGATATTGATTTGCATTGGACTCGTGCGAGTAATCCCTGGGAGACTCGCAGAGTACCGAGTCCTGCGAGTCCCTTACTACTCGCCGAGTAACGAGTCCTAGCGAGTAGATTCGCCCATCCCTATTAGCGATCGCGCATGCATGTGATCGCTAACAATATCGCTCACAAGATTGAAGCGTGTGACGGCCGCCTAAGATGTTTCCAAACACCCTGCAGTAAAAAAATATAAAAGCTAATGCCACTAAAACAAGAGTACTTGGTACATACATTTCTTGCAAAAAACGTGCTCAAAGCCATTCCACCGCAACATGGCAACTCTCTTTGGAACGGACGCTACACTAGCCATATTAAGACCCGCTGCTGTCATCACGCCCAGGCTATGGGGTACTTGGGTGTCAGGCTCCTAGGGTTGTCAGCGTTGTCACGGGGAATGGCGGCCGCGCCTGACCCCGTGTCCTGGGCCTATCTTTCAAAAAGGGGTGATATTTACAGTAGACTATTTACAGTTGCTTGTCTGTCGTGACGCCACCTGCAGTGTCTGGTGAGATGCCACCAGCGCCACCACAGTCCGCCGGAGGTAGATGGGATTGCGGCTAGTGTGGTAAAGTTTTCCGCACGTAGGACTGGACCTCCGGGGCAGCGTTCCTGTAAGGGAGTAAGTTCATGCAGAAGGAAATGCAGCAGAGTCGAGTTCACTTCTTTCCGGGTACTTTACTGGAAACTTTTAGCAGCATTAGTTACAGTTCTCAGTTCAGCATGCAGATGTTATTACAGGTAGCTAACGGGTGGCTGTAAGTGGATCCCAGGTGGTATGATGGAACCCTTGGTGTGTGCCTTCTTCCCTCTCTGTTCCTTTCTGCTTCCCAGTAATTGTGTGAAGCCTGGTGTCTTGTAGTCCACCTGACTTCCTGCTTTCCTTCACCCTTGCTGCCGTCGGGTAACCCTCTGCTGGCTGGCCGGCTGCTCCTTCAGTGGTGCCTGGTTCCCTCTTCTGGACTGCTTAGGTGCCTGGGAGACTTATAGACCTCCCACGGATTCTGGATTTTCTGTGGTCCTATAGTATCCCACAGGTGCGGGCTCCAGTGCCCGGTAACTTTGGGAGCCCTTTCTCCTACTCCCTGGTCCCTCAGTCGAAAGACCCTTTCCTTTCTAATTTTCCATTCTGCTCAAAGACCTAGAGGCAAAGACCTCCTTGTTCCCCTTAGAGGTGGTTTTATTCCCTCCCGAGTAACCTCCCACCGAGTGATCTAGTGTGAGAGTGCTAGTGTATGGGTTTCACTCACCTTCCTAGGTTCCACTCACAGCTGGAGCATCTGCACCACTTTTACGGGTGCAGTACCCCTCTGTGATGCCCGTTTTTGCGGGGCGCCACACTGTCCGTATCTACCTCACTAGCAGCGGGGTGCTGTGTGTGAACTATGTCCAAAAGGATCACAGATGGAATGCATTAACTCTATTTCTGCTCAGCAGGAGGAGGACGGGGTCCTCCACCTTATCAGGAGACAAGTGGTTAAATCAATTTAGAAACTAAGGCTGGGGTCACACACACAGATATCTGGGCAGATATTGTTCACAGATCTCTGGTTGCAGTGAAATCATGGACAGATTGCTCCATTTGTACACAGCCACAAAATGGAACCATGTGTCCATGATTTCACTGCAACCAGAGATCTGTGAACAATATCTGCCCAGATATCTGTGTGTGTGACCCCAGCCTAAGCTGAGACAGAAAAAATGGTAGTGTGAATGGTATGCAATAATGACAAGATAACAAAAAAGTACGTGTTAGGCCTCATTCACACATCTGTGCCTCCGGAGGCACGAACATACGGGGACACATGTTCCCCTATGGCCCCATTCACACGTCCGTATTTCCGCAAGGACCGTGTCGCCATGTGTGTAGCACATGCATGTCCGTGTGCTCCACACGGAGACATGTCCATTTTTTTGCAGAGGCACGGACCGCTTTTGGCTGAAAATGTCCATGCACACGGATGTCATCCGTGTGATGTCCATGTGCACGGGCCACGGACTAAAGATACAATCCTAAAAATAAAGAATTTCATACTCACCTTGCTCCAGCGCTTTCAGCTTTCCTCACTTCTGGTTCCGCTCATTAGGCTCATGAATGTTCACTTCACTGAGCCTGACAGCGGCCCGGAAGGAAGAAGAGCAGCGGCGCTGGAGGGAGGTGAGTATGTAGTGACAGGCTATCCGTGTGCTATCCACGGATAGCACACAGACAGAACCCATTGTGTCACACATCCATGACACATGGATGTATGCCCCGCCCCCAAACGGTCTTGTTTCACATGTTCGTTGTGACACAGGTGTGAATGAGGCCGACACATGTCAGAGGCACAGACATACGGGGACACATGTTCCCCTATGGCCCCATTCACTTGTCCGTATATCCGCATGGTCTGTGTCACCATGTGGTGCACATGCGTGTCCGTGTGCTCCACATGAATACATGTCCTTTTTTTGCAGAGGCATGGACCGCTTTTGACCGAAAACATCCATGCACACAGATGTCATCCGTGTGACATCCGTGTGCACGGACCACAGACAAAAGATACAATCCTAAAAATAAAGAATTTTAAACTCACCTCACTCCAGTGCTGACAGTTCCTCTCTCTTCCAGTGCTGCTCATTAGGCTCATGAATATTCACTTCACGGAGCCTGACAGCGACCCGGAAGTGAGAAGGACAGCGCCGCTGGATGGAGGTGAGTATGCAATGACAGGCTGTTCATGTGCTATCCACGGATCCACGGATAGCAAACGGACAGCACCCATTGTATCACACGTCCATGACACATCTATGTACGCCCCGCCCCCAAATGGCCTTGCGTCACACGTCCGTGGTGATACGGATGTGTGAAAGAGGTCTAAGATGTCTCCAAATACCCTGCAGTAAAACCCCCCTGCTGCTTGTGAGGTATACACGCACAGCAGCGGGTCTTAATATGGCTAGTGTAGGGTCCGTTCCGAAGAGAGTCACCTTATCGCGGTGGATTGGCTTTGAGTACGTTTTTTACAAAAAAGGTATGTACCAAGTACTCTTGTTTTGTTTTAGTGGTATTAGTTTTTATATTTTTTTACTGCAGGGTATTTGGAGACATCTTAGGGTACGTTTACATGCCGCAATATTTGGTGGCGATATGAGGTGATCTAACTTGCGCAAGCACGTTTTTCACGGTCGCCTCAGATTGCCGATGCCGCTTTTACACTCTGCAATTTCGCCCTCAACGTAAGGTGATGTGTCGCCTCGGAAATCGCCTCACCAACAGCGAAACCAATCCGGTCGACTTCCCTCGCCGCTTCACACGCCGCAATCCCCAAAGGAATGTGAGTGTACATGTTCAGCGCTGTGAGGAGATAGGTGTGCCACAGTGGTTTACACCGTGCCCCATACGCGCTCATTGGACAACGCAACAGCGTTACGATTTGTCAGCCTGCTCTGGAAGGCTGGCGAATACATGACGCAAATGAAGATGTGTGTGTTGCTGAATGGACAGCTCAACAAATATGGCTCCCTGTCAACTGTCAGCCAATTGGAACACAGTAGCCACCACCAATCATCGCAGACGGGGCGCGGACTCCAGCACGCTGTGGCACGCCTACGGGAAATCAATAAGCGATGCAGATTCCATCACTATCGCCCGTTCACACGCCAAAGGCCGGGAATGTCGCCTTCATGATTGCCTCTGATTTTAGAGCAGTGCTCTGAAATCAGAACATACCAGGCGACAGGTGGTTTATCGCCGCCAAATTCCACAATTACACGCCGCAACTGGGTGGCAACTTGACAGCGATAGTTTCAAAGCGACATATCGCTGTCAGGATTCCCACAAAATATTGAGGCGTGTAAATGTACCCTAGGGTACCTTTATAGGCCACAACCACGGGAGACAATTTTGACGGCGATATTTCACCCTGGAATTATCGCCGTCAAATTGCCTCCCAATTGCGGCATATAATTTGGGAATTTGGCGGTGATATGTCACCTCGCTCTGGTCGCCTGATTTCAGAGCAGTGCCCTAAAATCAGGCGACTGGAGCGAGGCGACATATCGCCGCCAAATTCACCAATTACACGCCGCAATTGGGAGGCAATTTGACGGCGATAATTCCAGGGTGACATATCGCCGTCAAAATTGTCTCCCGTGGTTGTGGCATGTAAAGGTACCCTAAGGGTATTTTTTTACTGCAGGGTATTAGGAGACATCTTACACGTACTTTTTTTGTTATCTTGTCATTATTGCATATAATTTGGCGTAGGTACTGAACTTGCTATACTGACCTGTTCACACTACCATTTTTTCTGTCTCAGCTTACTTTCTAGAGTCTAAATAGTTAACCCGCCATGGACACTGAACGGTTGGGTGGAGAACTTTGACCAAAACTGTTTTGAGCCCCGGTAGGGGATGCCTCTCACAGGACTGTGGACTTTATTTTACTTAGCACCTTTCATTTTCTTTTACAAGCATTTTGACGGATGTGTTATTTTTGACACAGGACTTAATACAAGACTTTGTTATGCAACGTTTAAGAATCCTTGCCTCCCAAATGGGAACAAAAGTGATGATTATTGTTCTTTGCTACTGTTATAAAAAAAAATTTTTTTGCGAGTGTCTGGGGTACTATGTTGCTCGGGGATGAGCTAATTTTGCCAAGGGGGAATGTGGCGCCCCACCGGATAGGCCGCCACCAGAGGTACAGCACGTCTGCAGTTAAGGGGAGTAGTGCCTCTGTTCTCCAGTGCTGGGAAGGGGCAGTTGAGCCCAAAACAAAAACACACACACAGCAGCATGCTCCTGGAACAGTGGGTGGACCCTGAGGGAGGACCCAGGTCAAAAAGGGGAACAGGGTAGTAGAAGTTAGAGAGTTGGCGTGGAGAGACCATCGAGAGAGGAGTGGAGTGGAAGTCGGGAGTGTAGCCTGGCGCAGAGCCGACTCCCGTGGGCTGGAGCATGACCACGCTCATCAACAGGAGGCAGAAGCCATTAGGTGGGAGAAGAAAAGAGCCCTTGGGGTGAAGATGGGACATTGATCCCCGTACGCCCGAATCTGACGAACCAGAGGGACTGGTGGACGACACAGGGTGCGGGTAGTTCATGCCCGAGCTGTAAATCCTGAGGCCCCAGACTTCTAGTGGGAGCTGTGGCCGAACACCCAACACAATTTGAGGAAGGAGGCCGAACTAGAGAGCAGTGCCTCGGGAGCGGGAACACAAATAAGCACTCATAGCTGTCAGTACTTGAGCTCTGTGCTGCGGAGAGGGTTGAGATCCTGGGGGGGAAGAGCAATGCTACGCTCACTCCAGAAGAGAACTACTCCTTATAACTCTGAGAGAGAAAGACCACCAGAGACAGGAACACCTAGCGAGGACAGAAAAGGGCACCGACCCAGTGCTGGAAACAGCGCTGAACCGGAGGTTGGCGGCTGTGTTGAAAGAACTGAGTAAAAGTACAAGAACTCCAGCTGTGGTGTGTGAGACGTTTATTAGCGGCGACCACCGGCCTCAGAAGTCACATGATACACCAGGGTATCGATGTCCCAATGAACATCTGCCAAGGTTATAAACTGACACCTCCATCCCGCTGCCATGGGGATCGCGCTCCACCTGCGGGGAGCGGGACCATCCAAGCTCCCGGTCACCATCCCCTGAGGTTCTGAAGCAGCGGTAGCCGTCCTGACTGCATACCGCAGGTGGCGTTCCGAATACCCCTTATCCCCTCAGACTTTCCCTGTCTTCTTCCGACGTTTATTAAAATGACACCGCCAGGGTCATGGGATCGGGTCTCGGCCCCTGTCTGTCCCCGTGAAAAGAACCGAAAAGAGGTGAAGAAGAGCAATGAGTAACTGCCCGCTTCCCGAGTCTTCCTCGGCCCTAGAGTGGGTGTGTCACCAGCTCCCTTAGAACTCTATCTTGCTGCTCCTTCTCTTTCACTCTCTTAACCACTTCTCCTTACTAACTTGTTCCCACCCCCTCAACCTACTCCTTCCTCCAGCCAGCAGATGGAGTCTGCTCAAGGTGAGTTTCTTTCGCCCTTCATCCCCCGGCTTGGAGTTGGGATGGATGTTGGATGTAAGGTTGTGTGTCTCAGTATGGCATCTACATGTTACCTGAGAGTATGATACTAAACCTGTGGATTAGGTGCAATACCACTGTGGCGACCAGACTGCAAGGGCGCCACAATACCACCACTGTGCCCCTGCATAATAATGCCACCACAATGCCCCCACATAATAATACCATCACTGTGCCCGCCACATAATAATGTCACCACTGTGTCCCCACATATTACCACCACTGTAACCCCCACATAATGTCATTACTGTGCCTCCCACATAATAATGTCACCACCCGGCCTCCCACAAAATAATGGCAATACTGTGCCCCCCACATAATGTCATCACTGTACCCCCACATAATGATATGTAAGAAAAAAAGGGAGAGAAGGGGCTCCTGAGGAAGACTGCCTTGAGCAGTTGAAACATGTTGTGATGCTGTGAGGGGAAAATAAAGATTACTGTTTATAAACCTCATCATCCTGGTGCCTGAGCTTTAGTAGCGCTTCTACAAGACCGCTAAATCATTTTCTTGCAAACCCACATAACAATACACTCACTATGCCTGCCACATAATAATGTCACCAATGTGCCCCACATAATATTACCACCAATGTGCCCCCACATAATCATGTCACCACTGTGCCTGCCACATAATACACTGTGCCCCCACATAATAATACCACCACTGTGCCCCCCACATAATAATGTCACCACTGTGCCGCCACATAATTCCACCACTGTACCCACCACATGATAATGTCACCACTGTGCACCCACATAATAATGTCACCACTGTACCCCCACATAATAATAACACCACAGTGCCCCCAAATAATGTCACCACTGTGCTCCCACATAATAATATCACCAATGTGCCCCCTACATGATAATAATGCCTCCTTTGCGCCCTCCAGTTGGTAAAATTGCCCCCTAGAAAATAATGCCCTATGCAAGTGCCCTAGAAAATTGTCCACATTTTGCTCGTAGAAAGTAATAATGCCCCATGTTCACCTTTTGACACTCACAATACTCTGAGTGCCCCTATAACAATAATGTTTAAGTGCCTACTAACATTTAACAATGCCCCTTGAGTCCCTTCATGTACACAGCCTCTATACCCTCCCTATATAAAGTATGATGCCCCTACACCTCCCCTATACACAGTATGATGGGTCCACATGTCCCTCAAAACAATGGTTCACACACTGTCACACACATCCTGGTATATATGTCTCCCATCTTGGTAAATACTGTCCCCTATCCTAGCATATATGTCCCCCATCTTGGTTTATATATGCCCCTTTTTAGTATATATATATATATGTGTGTGTGGCACCCCAAGAGTCCAGTTGCCACAGTGGCATTGCCTCCCTCACAGGGGGTGATGTCATGCCTGGGATCAAGAAGGGGTCCCCTTGTCAGGTGACACGAGCATCCAACACTTGTCCTGACTCCAGACCAGAAGGGGGAACTCTGAACCTGGTTTTAGGGGACCTTCCGTATAAATTCTGGCTCGGAAGAGGGGTTAAGAAGACCGTCAGGAGAGAAAGTGAGAGACAGACGTCCTGGGGACTGGAGCCGGTTGGAGCTTGTCCCAAGACAGTGGAAAGCTAGTGAGAGGGAAGAGGAGAGTAGTCAAGGAGAATCCGGGGAGTGGAGCTATGACCGAGCTTGCCCCGGAGGAATGCGCTAGAAACCGGACGCCGGAGTCTGTGGTTGTTACAGTACTAAAGTCCCGGCAGCTAAATCTGGAGTGCAAGTCCCCTGGACTCACTAATCACCCGACAGCAAAGCAGCATACTAGAGCCAGGAGCAACACCTGGAATAGGCTCCAGCTGCCTGCCATATGGGCAAAGGCTAGTCACGCAGGAAGAGGGCCACAGCTTTAGGCAGCAAGGGCCAACAGCACCGCGCATAAGTATGGCCTCCGAACCCACCTGGCTAGGTGGATCCCCAATTGCTTCCCGGCTGCCCGGATCTCCCATACCATCTGTTACTAGTGCCCTGGTCTGCACCATCAAGTAAAGGTAAAGGAAACTTCAGCCCTTTGTGTCCTCCAGTCATTACTTGCCCCCCTCAGTCCTGCAGCATCACGACCAAATTTCATATAAATATCCCCCATTTTATGGCACAGCCAGGGCTACAGAGCTAGGTCACAGCCCCTTGACCTTCCCAGAGAACAGCCCGACCCAGTTCCAAGTATCCCATGGCCCTAGTGGGCGTGTCATATGCCTCCATCCTGGTATATACGCGCTCTCCCGACTGGTAACGGCGGCTTGTGGGGGTCGGCTGGGAGAGCCGCGCTGAGAGCCGCGTTCTCCCGACTGGTAACGGCGGCTTGTGGGGTCGGCTGGGAGAGCCGCGCTGAGAGCCGCGCTCTCCCGACTGGTAACGGCGGCTTGTGGGGGTCGGCTGGGGGCCCCCTCCAGGCTTGAAGGGGCCCCCTAACCGGTCGGGGCCCTGGTGCAGCTGCACCGGCTGCACCAGTGTAGTTCCGCCCCTGCATCCTAGTATATATGTCCTAATCCTGGGCTCCTTTTTGATACATATATGACCCCATCTTGGAACCATCCTTTCATATATGTTCCCTATCCTGCTATATATATAATCTCCATCCTGGTATATATGTCCCCCATCCTGAGACCTTCCTGGTATTTGACCCGCCCAGGGGTCTTTGGGAACTCGGTACCTGGGCGTGAGTGCTGGGGTGATGTCTCTGTGGCTGGTGCCCGGGCCCGTAACCCTGGAGGACACTGGGTAAAAATGGAAAAATAATAAAAGGAATAAAGTTTCGTGACACCACCTGTGGAATATGGTGAAGTCTCCCTCAGAGGTCATGGGTCTTTCAGCAGGACAATGACCCAAAACACACTTCAAAAAGCACTAGAAAATGGTTTGAGAGAAATCACTGGAGACTTCTAAGGTGGCCAGCAATGAGTCCAGACCTGAATCCCATAGAACACCTGTGGAGAGATCTAAAAATGGCAGTTAGGAGAAGGCACCCTTCAAATATCAGGGACCTGGAGCAGTTTGCCAAAGAAGAATGGTCTAAAATTCCAGCAGAGCATTGTAAGAAACTCATTGATGGTTACCGGAAGCAGTTGATCGCAGTTATTTTGGCTAAAGGTTGTGTAACCAAGTATTAGGCTGAGGGTGCCAATACTTTTGTCTGGACCAATTTTTGGAGTTTTGTGTGAAATGATCAATGTTTTGCTTTTTGCTTCATTCTCTTTTGTGTTTTTTCAATGAAGACATATTAAATAAAGATAATAATACCAAAGAATTTGTGATTGCAATCATTTTCAGGAAGAAACTGAGTATTATCTGACAGAATTTCAGGGGTGTCAATACTTTTGGCCAACACTGTAGGTAGATATTCTATATTGCTTCCCAGTTCGATTATTGCAAAAGGTTTCACCCATATCCACGTATTTACAAATAGTGCACCTATTTTCACCACATTTAAACATCCCCCTACAATTCAACCAAGTCTTCTTTTGTGTTCTTTTTTCCAAATAAATACTAGGAGACAAGTAACTCCCCAAGTCTTTCCCTTTCCTAGGGACCACCCTACACCCTGAATCTAAAATAGTTGATAATTTACTATCTTGATATAATATAAGGAGATTCTTCAGAAAAATGCGTTTTATGTCATAGTACTGGTTGCTAAAGGGTGTTGAAAAGGTCGGTATTATTGATCCCGGAGGGGCTTCTCGTTCTTTCTCTACCAAAAGGGATTCTCTACTCCTTGATTCTGCAATATTTACTGCTCTATCTAACATCCATTTTCTGTATCCTCTTGATCGTAACCTTTTAGTCATGACAACAGCTTCATTCTTAAAATCCATATATGTACTTCCGGTTCCGGCGCCTCCATGTGTGGCCGCGTTTAGCAGCGCTCCGGGCCCCGCCGCAGCAATCCGGCTCCATCCAGCCTCCCCTTGAGACCATCGGCACAGCTGGGCAAGCACCGCAGACACCGGAACATCACTCAGGCACAATGATGGACCGATATATCACCTGGAAGGGGGAGAGCGGCCGGCTTCCTCCTGCACACGCGGCTAACAATAATGGCGCCCGCGATGCAGATGAAGAGGGAGAGCCGGATGGCACCTCTGTGCAGGGAGGTAATGTACCACCTGGGGACAGAACTACAGGGATGATTACAGCTTCTGATGTGGGGATGGCGGGAGATCCCTTATTACTACAGACTGATGCCCCTATCCAGGAACAGCAGCCACAGGCTCAGGGTCACAGTATACATGAGCAAACAGGAGGCGAGATGAGGAGAAAGGACCCGGGTGTGAAAACAGGAGGCTGGCAGGGTCCACAACATATGGATTATAAAGCACTGGCCAAAGAATTGGCCATACACATGGCTGAGGACTTTAAAATGGCTATAGCTGACATGGTGGCTGCCACTACAAAAGAACTCAGTATAACAGTAGGGACCCATGATCAGAAACTTAAAGAGGCAGAGACACGGGTTGGAGCTGCAGAAGATAGAATACAGGAACTAGAAGACCAAGTGCTATCATTACAAAAACGCTCTGATTATGCCTTTACAAACCTAGAAGATATTGAGAACAGAGCGAGAAGGAGTAATCTTAAGATTGTGGGTCTCCCAGAGACCATTCTGACAAGTCAGCTAGAGGAAATCTTCGAAGTAGACCTCCCCAAAGCTTTGGGGCTACAGCACAGATGTAAGACGGAGCGTACCCATAGAATTGGACCTCCGAGAGAGCCTCTGGACACTACTTCTACGACCGGTGCTAGTGCCTCTCATTCTGGAACTTCTAATAAACCGAGACACGCTATTGCTAAATTCCTAAACCATAGGGATAAAGAGGAGATCCTTTGGGCTTATAAGGCCAAGAAACATCCTTTAATGATACATGGCCATAGAGCTTTGATCTTCGCTGACTATTCAATAGAAGTTTCCCGCCGAAGGAGAGCTTTTAGTGAAGCGTGTTCAATACTTCATAAGAGAAATGTTCGCTTCCAATTAAATTTTCCGGCTACTTTACGGTTTAGATCTAGAGAAGGCGCGCTGCTGACTTTTACGGATCCAGGGAAAGCATTATCTGCGATTTTGGATAATTCTCGCTCCCCAAGAGCTGTAACACCTCCGACCGTAAACACTGATACACAGCCAGCATCGCCAATCCCAGACCTAGGAACTGACGAAGATCGTGATTCTGTGAGGTCGTACAGGCTGCGTTCGGACACCATGAACAATGGAGGCGCTTCCGGCGTGACACCTAGATAAAAGAGACAGACAGGCTCACGCTGGCACAAGAAGAAATAAGATAGCTGAGACATTTTTTTCTGATCTTTTGGAAAAGTAAAGAGTGCTTTTGATACAGTTTCGCTAAAGATTTGGAGGCCGTGATCCCCCCCCTCCTTTCTTACTCTTATTATTATTTTCCCCCCTCTTCCCTCCCCCCCCCTTTTTTTTTTTTTTTTATTTATTATCTATATTTGTTTTTCTTCCTCCCCTCCCTCTCTCCTTCCCCCTTTTCTGTTTTCTTTTAGGTGTCTTGGATTTGCGGGTCAAATTGGCCACTATACCATCGAACCCGAAGACATGATGCAGATTTAGAATCTGAGTGAGCCATCTTTTTATTTAGCGCAATTTGATCTCCGAGCTGCCTGTATAAATTTTCTTGGGGGAGGAGGGATTGTGATGAGACGTCACCTATGAAGACTAACTGTAACATTACAATGGAATGTTGATGTATGCCTACTTATCGCTTCCATATATCATTGACCAATGCACTTATACTATGCCTATACTACTTTGAAATCCCAGAAGTAAAGGGTTTGGGATTACCTATGTTAGGGAGTCTGTTTCCCAGAAAGGGGTTGAGAGACTTCTTGTTATGTTCAGGTTATACTGTTGATGAAGGGGAGAAATAGGGGAAAAAGAGAGAGTTATAAGACATTACTCATTAGACGGTGCTATGGCGGGGTAAGAGACGTATGTATGGGTTGTACTGGAGGAAAGAAGAGAAGTCAGCTACTAGGACATGTGAAAAGTAGTGGTGTGGTTAGAACGATAGGGGGGTCATTGGGGGGAGGGGGGAAACCTAGAGACATCCTTAGCAGGATATTAATGCTCCAATGCGTGTTATGTAAAACAGCCACTTTATCTTGGTTTAAGCTATTGGGG
Organism: Allobates femoralis; assembly: GCA_033576535.1. Taxonomy (NCBI): domain Eukaryota; kingdom Metazoa; phylum Chordata; class Amphibia; order Anura; family Aromobatidae; genus Allobates; species Allobates femoralis. The sequence goes on from JARQOC010000003.1 coordinate 394,216,928, forward strand.
GCAAAACCCCAATGGTTAAAGATGCATTACTCATCAGCAGCACTGATCTGGGGAGATTCGGATGGTTAGGTGGGTCTCCTGGAATGTAAAGGGCCTGCGCTCCCCAGCAAAGCGCATGATGGTCTTACGCCATCTTAAACGACTGCATACGGATATTGCCTTGCTCCAGGAGACCCACCTGGTCTCTGAAGACTTTTTCCGTCTCAGGAAATTGTGGGTGGGAGACATTTATGGCTCGGGGGCGGTGGAGAGAAAAACGGGAGTTATAATCTTAATTCATAAGTCCCTGGCGCATACGGTCCTGTCCACACAAATAGATGATGAGGGCAGACTGATCCAAATGACCATACAAATTCAAAAAGACGTTTATTCTATTTACAATATTTATGCTCCAAATGAGAAACAGAAGCCCTTCTTTCAAAAGATACAAGCTAGACTTCTAACTGACCACGGCCTCAACAGAATAGTGGGAGGCGATTTTAACATGGTATTACGTGCAGAAGAAGATAGGAAACACTCCACACCTCCACCGAGGACAGTTCGAGACCCAGGGGAAATAGGGACAGAAAGTTTTCTTGAATCCCTATTTGCAGATGTGGATATGGGCGATGTGTGGAGGACGGTACACCCCCTGGATAGGGAGTTCACCCATTTTTCCCACCCCCATGGGTCTTGGTCGAGGATAGACATGTTTTTCACCTCGCCCAACATACTACAAAGGGTGATTGAAATTAAAATAGAGGACATGGTAATATCTGACCATAGCCCATTGGTGTTAGAAACTAAAGATGCCTATGAGAAAGGTACTGACTATCTGTGGCGTTTCCCTGACACGCTTACCAGAGAGGAAAACTTTGTCGCCCTCCTTAGAGAATGGTGGACGCTTTACTCAAATGACAATGAAGCCCATCGCTCTGACCCGGGCTTGTTTTGGGAAACAAAACGAAATCGGTCATGAGAAGACAAGTGATGGCTTACAGCATGGGGATAAAGAAAAAGATAAAAGAACAATTTGTTCAGGCTAGTCTGGAGGTGAGGAACTCGTACTCTCGATATAAAAGCACGATGGCGGACCCTGATAGAGAGACCTGGTTACAGGCCAAGAAAATTTTGATATGTGGGCAGGACGGAGGGAAGGCATATATAAAAACAGATTGGAACTTAACCTGCATAAGTTTGGTGATAAGGCCGGTCGACTATTGGCACGACTATCACGTGGTAGATATCCTTATTCTCCCATTCAAACTATAGTTGACAAGCATGGTAACACCTGGACTAATCCGAAAGACGTAACCCAGGCATTGGGAAAATTTTATGCATCTCTTTACTCAGATAGTGACACTGACATGCCTGAGGGGGCCGATTGGCTGCATCTAATTCGTCTACCAGGTATCTCAGAAGAGGACAAACAATTTTTAAATAGTCCTGTCACTGTTGAGGAAATAGAGAATGCTATAAAAAATATAAATCCAGGCAAAGCTCCAGGCCCTGATGGCTACAATGGTGCATTCTTTAAAGCCTTAATATAACAGGTCTCTCCTGTCCTGCGAGACTTGTTTAACGCAATACTCCAGGGGGCCCCTATACCGGACAGAATGAACATGGCCTATATTAAACTTATCCCTAAACCTGGCAAGATACCAACGGATCCAGCAAGTTTCAGACCGATTTCGCTGATAAATCAGGATCTGAAACTTCTTTAAAAAATAATGGCCAATAGATTGGCGACGGTAATGCCTAGCTTGATACCCCCCACCAAGCGGGATTTATTAAAGGAAGATCAACTACTACTAATATTAGAAGGGCGATGCTTTTGGTTGATGTCATGGGTAAAAGAGTTGGATTGGAGAGAGGGGACCCAGCCGTGATCACGCTAGACGCAGAAAAAGCGTTTGATAATGTGGTCATGGTTGGGTAGGGTCCTAGATTCCATTGGAATTGTGGGGCCATTTCGACAATACCTGCAGGCTTTGTATCATAGACCAAAAGCTTGTATTAGTACCCCCGGGTATTTATCGGACTCCTTCTTCTTGCAGAAGGGAACGAGGCAAGGCTGTCCGTTATCCCCCCTCCTCTTTAATTTAGCCATAGAACCTTTGCCTTTGTACCTTGAAAACAACAACACCTATGAAGGATTCAGAGTGGGGGCGAGGGAGGTTAAGTTGTCTCTTTTCGCAGACGATATTATTCTCTATGTCCGAAATCCCGAAAGAGACCTCCCTCGCATACTTGCAGATATTGAAATGTTGGGTAAACACTCAGGTTTTGCCTAAATAAAGATAAATGTGAGATTTTGTTCATCAATTTGAAGAGTAAATTCTTGCGACAAACTCACCTCTACGATCTTCCAGTCGCTAAATATAGTATTAAATATCTGGGGATTCAATTGGCTAGATATCCTGGCCAGACTTATAGACTTAATTTTGCCCCGATCCTTTCAAAAATTGAGAAGGAACTGGCGGGATGGGCTGGGCTACCACTCTCTCTGATGGGGAGATGCCATCTGCTTAAAATGATCAGTTTTGCGAGATTGCTGTACCCGCTCCAAAATATCCCCATGCTGTTAAAACATACAGATATAGCTAAATTAAACAAAGCCTTCTCAAAATTCTTATGGAGAGGGAAGAAACCAAGACTGGCCTTTGGTGTCTTGATGCAGTCAAAACAGGAGGGAGGTCACTTCCGGTTCCGGTTCCTGAGATGGCCGCACGGTGAGCGAGTAGCTCCTGACACCCACCGCCAGATACCTGCACAATAGCTGCCGGAGGACCCCGGTTTCACCAGAGAAGGCAAGGAGAGATACAGGGGCACGGAGCGGAATCGCATGGAGCCGTGGCTGCGCAGCTCCGGCACCATTACAGGCACGAGACGCCACATCACAGCAACAGGAGGTGGGGGCAAGATGGCGGCGAGCAGGAGAACGAGGGAGAGGAATAACAAGCAGAACGCAGATGCGAGGCAACAGGGGGGGGGAGAGAAACACGACCAGCCCGCAGATAAGAATGACAGCGGCAGCCTCAGCTACACAACAGGAGGTTGGAGACATAATGGAGCCCCAGCTACACTCAGTTTTGGCCACAGAATTGAAGGCTCACCTCACGGCAGAGCTGAGCAGGGCAGTCAAAGAGGCAGTGCAGTCGGCCCTGGCTGAGCTGCAACTCACTGCACAGCAACATGAGACCAGATTGTCAGAAGCTGAGCAGAGAATATCAGACTATGAGGACAGAGTGCAAGCTCTTGAACTACAATTGGAAGCTGTCAGCAAAGAATCCACATGGATGAAAGCTAAACTAGACGATCTAGAAAATAGATCCAGGCGCAATAACCTGAGGATTATAGGTCTGCCTGAGTCTATATCTCACAACCAATTGGACGACATCTGCGAAACCGAATTGCCCCAAGCCCTGGGTTTTGAGAGACGCTGCAGGGTGGAAATGGCACACCGGATAGGCCCTCCCCCACTACCCCGAGAGATGGGCAACAGAAATGACCCACAGCACTCAAGCAACATAAAACCCAGGCAGGTTATAATGAGATACCTGGACTGTAAAGACAAAGAAAAGTTATTGATGGCCTTCAGGAGACGACGCCAACCTCCGATGTTAAGGGGACATAAAGTGCTTATATTTGGCGATCACTCCCCTGAAGTGGTCAGGAAGAGGAGGCTGTTTAATGACATCTGCAGCATGCTATTTAAAAGAGGCACCCCGTTTCAACTGTTATACCCTGCCACACTCAAGGTGACAGGCCGCGACGGCAAACCACGATTCTTTACGGATGCGGAAGAGGCATGGCGCAGACTGACGATGAGAGATGGTGAGGACACCCGTCCACGGAGATCCCCGGACAGGCGATCTGAATCCAACTCACCAAAAAATACACACAACGACCAGGAGGACGTAAGAGCCAGAAGAGCCAGCCGAACCCGAGCTACAGTAACAACGCCAACCAGGAGTGTTTCCAGGGAGCGCATCACCGAGGGACTGCCTGTCACCGATTGACCAACGTGATTAAAAGCGTATATACCCATTTTTAATTGGACACTGATCTGGACATCCTCTGTGGCGAAAAGGCATTGGAACAGACGGTCTCCGTGGTGCTGTGCTGGAAAGATCCCTCAATATGACTGCGTGCAAGTTTTTCTTTCCCCTCCCCTTCTCCCTCCCCCCCCCCTTATTTTTTTTTTTTTTACTCTTTTTTTTTTACTCTTCTCTCCTCTATACTCCAAAACTTGAAGCAGAAATATGGGCTACTTGGTATACCGGGGACCTGATAACTTAAACAAATTATCCTTTATGGTACCTTTACACGCCGCGACGGCAGGCTGGATACATCCCGCTACTTCACGTGCACGAGCACGCTCAAACGGCTACAAACGGTCAACGCACCCTCTTTACACGCGGCCATAAGGTGCCCTACGCCACGCTACATCTGTAGCTAGCTACATCGCCGGGTGTCTCAAGTAGCCAGCTGTAGCTCATGTACACACCGCTACAACCAGCTACTATGGGAGGACCTGGTGCAGCAGGGACAGCACATAGGCGTGCCACAATCTTGGATTACGAGCCGTCCGTACGATGATAGGACATTGCAATATCATCATGATTGGCCAGGCATCGCAGGAGGCTGAGAAATACAGCACGCTCGAGCGATTGTGTAGTGTGACTGGTCAGCTCCTTAAATATGCCGCCCTAGGCAGCGACTACCAATCGTCATGCAGGAGCTTCCTCCAATCATCGGTGATGGGGCGGGGTATCCCGGAGCCTGGGTCACGCCTTAGCTACATTGCAGCTACAGCCCCGGGTGTCCAGAGTTCCCTTCCGTTGCCTCTTTACACGCCGATACAGCTCGCTACCATCGGCTTTGTAGCCATCAGTTTTCGAGCAGACCTAGGAAACAGATGTATCTGTTGCCGGCTGTAGCGTCACGTCTTCAGACGCCGCTACGACGGGCTACATTGGCGCTACAAGCTACATTTGTAGCCTGTAGCGGGATGTATCCAGCCTGCCGTCGCGGCGTGTAAAGGTACCATCATCATATGAATAGTTATAATGATGGCCATTAATCATATGCTTTCTTCTTTAAAAGGCGGGGGGGTGGGAGCCGAGAAGGAGAGTAATGGCTTTCAGGATGTTGGAAGTTATACCAATTTCTGGGAAGGTCGAGGGATGCGATGGGTGGGGGGTGGGGAAAATGTTGGGGTTTTCTTCGTTGCTTGTTACAAATTGGGGATATTGTACATTAATGGTATTATGTGGGGATTTCATTAAGGTTCATGGCAGAATTGTTTTTTGGAGGAGAGAGGGCGCTACCTACACAGTACTTTGCAGCCAATCTCGCTATATAGACACATAATGGTTCAAATTCTATCATGGAACGTGAAAGGCCTCCGCTCACCGGGCAAACGCTCAATTGTTCTTAGACATCTTAAGAAACTACGAGGGGACATTGTTCTATTACAAGAGACCCATCTAAGGGAGGATGAATTTTTCAGACTCAAAAGACTCTGGGTGGGAGAAGTGATTGGCTCGGGTGCACTGGGTCGAAAAGCAGGGGTGATCATCTTGATCAGCAAAACTTTAGCACATAGAATTATCTCACATGATAGTCTGGCAGAAGGACGCCACGTACACATAATGATCGAATGCTCAGGCATGACCCTAAGTATTCACAATATAGCTCCCAATACGGGTCAGGACACATTTCTAGAGTCCCTCTTGCCATCCATGTTACAGGACACAGAGAATAACATAATAGTTGGGGGGACTTCAACTCAGTTATGAATAATAGCGAAGACAGGAAGTTGAACACACAGGGAGACAAGGGGGTCGAGAAGAATGGAGATAGGAACAGTCAGCAGAAAGCGTCTTCTCTAGCGAGATTTACATCTGACCTGCTTCTTTGGGATGCATGGAGGCTGAGAAACCCCCAAGAGAGGAAATTTACGCATATTCTCACCGACATGACTCCTGGTCCAGGATAGATGTGCTACTAGTTGGAAATCATCTGCTGTCTAGGATAGAGGATATGTCGATAGGAAACTTGGTGATCTCTTATCACAGCCCAGTGAGCTTGTCAATGTCGGATGTTTATCCTAGGGGAAATTACATTATTTGGCGCTTTCCCACGACGCTACAGGACAGCCCTGATTTTAAAAAACTACTAGGAGAATGGTGGGGAATATTCTCATCAGACAATGAACAACACTTGGGGGACAGTGTGCTGTTTTGGGAAACCGCCAAAGCAGTACTTAGGGGCAGAATAATAGCGTACACAAGGAACAGGCGTCGATTGGTGGAGCAGTCCTTCCTATCCAGCAGCAATGCAGTGAGGTCAGCTTACAGAAACTTCATTGATAATCCGTCAACGGAAAACAAGCTTGCTTGGCAACACCGGAGAGATATTTTTAATGAATGGGCGAGACAAAAAGAAACCTTGTCTAGACAACACTGGGAGGCCAAATTACATCACTATGGCAATAAAGCGGGCAAGCTACTGGCCAACCTGGCAAGGGGAAAGCGGCAACATACCACGATCACTGCAATTAAGAATCAGGGGTGGAAAGTTACGAAAGACCCGAAACAAATAAGTACTGGGAAAGTACTAAGCAAAACTATATAATACACCGACAGATGAATTATATAGAGGGGAAGGGGGGGACGATTGGCTACAGGAATATCCCATGACGCGACTCGATGAACTGGCTCTCCAGAGCCTCTATAGACCAGTTACAATTGAAGAAGTCACCGGAGTGATAAGAGAACTGAACGCACATAAGGCACCTGGCCCAGACGGATTTGGGGGCGGATTCTACAAGGCGATTTATCCCTTGATTACACCTACCCTGACGTCTCTATATAACTCAATCCTACAAGGAGGCCCAATACCCGATCAAATGAATACGGCACATATTACATTAATTCCAAAAGGAGTTAAGAACCCTGAGGACCCGGCCAGTTACAGGCTGATTTCATTAATCAACGTAGATTTGAAAATTCTGTCCAAGTTAATGGCAAACAGATTAGCAGTATTTCTCCCAAAGTTGGTTGGCCATCACTAGGCGGGGTTCGTCAAGGGACGGTCAGCAATGGGTAATATACGGAGGGCGCTGCTAACGATTGATTCACTCACAGGGACTAGGGAGACGCGGACTGAGAGAGACCCAGCCATAGTCACACTGGATGCCGAAAAGGCCTTTGATAATGTCAGGTGGCCATGGCTGAGCAAGGTGCTAGACGCGGTGGGGTTGACGGGCCCTTTCAGATTATATTTGAACTCGCTTTATGCGAACCCCAGAGCCAGGGTGCGAACGGCAGGATTCTTGTCCAGTACGTTCACTTTACACAGGGGGACACGCCAGGGGTGCCCGCTGTCACCCCTCCTCTTCAACCTGGCGATCGAACCACTTGCCCGTTATCTGACGAGTGGTGAAAACTTTGAGGGGATAGCTATAGGATCCCGAAGGATACGATCCAACTTTTTCGCTGATGACATAATTCTATATTTAGGGGACCCAAACACGGAACTACCTGCTATATTGCCCCGACTTGAGAGGTTTGGCTCTTTTTCTGGTTTTAAACTAAATAAGGAAAAATGTGAGATACTTTTTCTGACAACAAGAGGAAGACGTCGGGGGGGGGGGGAGATGTCAGAATGTACCCAAATTCTCGACATACCTGTGGCTAAGAAGTCAATACGATACTTGGGGATACAACTAGCGCGGACCACTGACCTAGTCTATAGCCTAAACTATGAACCATTATTAGCAAAGATGGAATCAGACCTCATGAAATGGGAGGGGTTGCCGCTTCCCCTGCTGGGCCGTGGACACCTGCTTAAAATGATGAGTTTTTCTAAGCTCCTTTACCCGCTTCAAGTATTGCCTTTATTGATACGCAGCAGAGATATAACTAGAATAAACAGGGCCTTTACCAGGTTCTTGTGGCGGAGTAAGCGACCAAGGATTCGCCTGAAAACACTGATGTTCCCAAAAGAGCTAGGGGGCTTAGCCATACCTGACGTTCGGAACTACAACCTGGTGTGTTTGGTCCGACACATCCTAGACTGGTTGGGCAAGTCAAATAAGTTCTCAGATTGGGAGCTGGAGTCAGAGCTCTGTAAACCATGGAGTTTGGCTTCAGTATTACACACGTCTAGATCTAATCTCCCAGTTTTGATGAAACATTCCATAGTGACAAGGGATACCATAGCGGCCTGGAAAATTGTCCGGAAAAAACAGGGCCTCTCTTGGCGCATGTCCAAATATGTTTCACTGTGGGCACACCCGGAGTTCCCGCTGGGAAGGGAAAATAGTCTTTTCCAACGCTGGAGGGAGGGGGGAATAGAGAAAGCCAACGACCTTCTCTGCCACTCAGAATCCAGATGGCTGACTGGAGTGGAATTATTAAATTCTATGGCATTACCGGACCATCACATGCTCCAGTTCAAACAGTTGGAGCACTATATCATGAATAGATTGGTTAATGTTCAGTCAGAATGTGTTACGAATTCATGGGATGAGCTACTTTCTAGGGGGATAACCAATATGAGTGTCTCTATTTTATACAAAGAACTAGGACCTCAATTAACACAGCCTACACACCCAAGGCCCTTCAAAGGGTGGGAATCCAGACTGAAAGAAGAAGCACTGGGAGAGAAAGTACTGAATGGATGGAGGATGTTTAGAGGGAATGTAGTCAACGAACAGTGGCAAGACTCCCAGTTTCGCCTGATGCATAGAGCGATTTATGGGTTTACAGCTTCTCAAACAAAGTCAAACACAGACAGACTACAGGCCTGCCCGAAGTGCCACACCCCAAACACTGATCTTCTCCACGGTTTATGGGAATGCAAATTGATCCGCCCTCTTTGGTCCTTCATGGAAGATATGGCAGGGAGGATTGCGGGAGGCTCAGAGGAGATGGGTAGGGATGGATGGGTGTTTCACTGCATAAACAGCTCACATGGCACTAGAAGTGAACAACGTATGCTACATACGGTGGCAATTTTAGCTAAACGCGCCATATTAAGACGCTGGTTGGATGCCAGACCCCCCTCACATGACTCAGTAATACTTAACATTAAGGAGGCAATGAGGTCTGAACGCATAGAGGCAGAAACCAATAAAGACGATCTAACGAAAAAATTTTTGATAAATGGAGGGGGTTTATTCTAAACTATCTCTCCGATGAGGAAGTTAAATCAGTGGTGTGGCCCTTCAGAGACTCTACCTGGTATCTGATGGAACAACACACTTAACATACTTGATACTAAATGATTTAAACAGAGACTGTAGATGGTAGCAGGAGTTAGAATATTATAGAGTTATAGTTTTGGCCTGCATTTATTAGACGGGAGGATGAACTCTGCCGGGGAGGGAACGGGGGAGGGGGGGGAGTTATGCAATCATTTCTTTTTTTGGGGGGGGATTGTATGAGTTTGACAATTGTAACCATTATAATACTGATTACCATGTTCAAATGTTTGGAAAATCAAATAAAAATATTTGTAAAAAAAAAAAAAAAACAGAGGGAGGTCTCCAACTCCCAGATGTTCGAGGAAACAATTTAGCGTGCATTTTACGCAATCTTCTTGACTGGATCAAGGGCACTAATAGGTTCTCTGATGTAACTTTAGAGGGAGAATTTGCTAAGCCCTGGGATTTGTCTGCTCTGCTGCATTCACCACTGCCTTGCTTACCTACAGCCCTTAAGGGTACTGTTATCTATAGAGACACGATTATGACTTGGAAAGGAGTAAGGAGAAAATTAAATTTATCTTGGAAAGTCTCAAAATTACTCAACCCTTGGAGATGCCCGGCCTTCCCACTAGGTTGTGAAAACGTTTTATTTGAGGCTTGGAGAGAGAGAGGTATCAGGACTTTGGGAGACCTTATGAATGTAGGAGAGAGAAGGTGGATGACAGAGAGAGAAGTCTTATCTACTTATGGTCTCTCTCGATTTCGTGCCATACAATACCGGCAGTTGCATCATTATCTTCTCTCTCGGCTGCTGGATATTTCTGGGAGGTCGAGGACAACTTGTGGTCCGACTTGCTAGCCATAAGTGAAGGGGACGTATCTGTGGCACCCCATGGGTTAATGTGCCACAATAACACCACATGGGTTCTCTCCCCACAACACACTGACAAACACTAGCACCTCTGGGCCAGGAGGGGGAGCACCACCTGCTCCCTTAAATACTCCTGCTCATGAGGGAGAGCTCAGTTCAGCTCGGAGCAGGGCTGTGAAGAGCGCAAGTTAGAGCAGAACTCAGTGCAGGCCCAGCAAGGGTCAGAGAAACAAGAGAACTACAGACAGAGGAACACGTCTGGGAGCTGGAGTGATACCTTCACTCGCCCCAGAAGAGCGCACGGAACGGACACCGGATCCGGTACTGTGTCTGGCACCCACAGCACAGTGAATCCAGGAACAGTGGGATCTCTAGATGCCCCTAGTACCAGTGCAAAGCAACAAGGAGGGGTCAGCACAGCACAGAGGACTCAAGTTGCCTAGCCAAGTGGTACCAGCAGAACACAGAGAAAGAGTGAGAAGTCCCAGCAGCTTAGCTAGAAGCAGCAGCTCAGGACACACACACAGCGTAACACGAGGAAGCTAGTGACCCGGACAGGGTGGGGAGAGAGCTTAGCCCCATTACAGACTCCGTGGACTATAACCTGCAACAACATCTGCAGTAAAGCTTTGGAAAACAGCAAAACTGTGAGTCTGTGTATTGATTGCAACCTTTGCCCTACATTCAGTAACAGAGAGCTCCCACCTGCAGAGATACAAGCCTGTCAGCTCTGCACACGGGTTAGGAGAAGCTGCAGCATCAGGAGAAGAGGAGAATTGCACTTTTGACTACCAAACGTGAGTGTGTGTCCTTTAACCCCGTCTTCACCATTCATATCCATTATAGACTATACCATCACTGCCCCGGGGAATACAGTTCTACCCACTGGAACTATCTTACCTAAGCTGCCATTCCATCATCCCCGGAGGTTCTGCAGCAGCGGTGGCCCCATCACTGGCCGCATATGGTGGGTGGCGTCACGACTGACAATGCCCTGTAAATACACCCCTTTTATTTGCCAGGGCCCGGGAAACGGACCGGACCAGGACCATCCGTGACTTCCCCCGCAGCAGACACAGTTCGGTACCGAGTACCCTCATCCCGGTGGGCTCGACAAACCTGGCGTCACGAACAGGATCTACCGTGCCCGTTAAAACGGGCAGCGTGTGCCGTGATTGATGTGAAAACTGTTTTTGAACTGCGCCATCTGAACTGTATTTTTGAAAATCCGCCATCTTGAAGCACGCGGCGCGTGGGAAAGAAAGGGGGCGGTACCTTGCATTGGCACGAACCCAGCCTCCTCCTTTGGTGCTGACGACATCCAGGCGGGGAAGAAGATCCCTGCTGCACCCCGGAACCTTCCATAGACATCCGGACGGAAGCGGAAGACGGAGGGCGGATATTAACTAAGGGGTCCCAAGATGTCGCAGCCCGATGCGCAAGGCGGCGACGGAGCAGCCGGTGGAGCTGCAGCGCCGGACCCAGCGATAGTACCGGGCGGTGCAGCGGCACAAGGAACAGCACCAATAATGCCGTTCCTGATGCCGTATACTCCAGGGGCAATGTGGCTGCCCCAATACTCCGGTAAGCCTAATACATTAACTGACTTTATGCTAAAGATAAAAGAGTATTATGTGATGTATCCCCTCACTGAAGCCCAGCGTGTAGGAATGATAATGGGACAGTTAACGGGCAATGCACAGAGTGAGGTTGCGTCCTGGCTGGACACAGATAAGGACACTGTAGAGCATCTAGTAGCCAGACTGAAAGCAACGTTTGAATCTGCTGCTGATACCTGGGCTAAGATGAGGCTCTTTGCATGCCACCAGAAACCTAAACAGAGTGCCAGAGACTTTGCCTTGAACCTGCAGGAAGCACTCAGAGCCCTTAAACTGGCAGAACCTGCTTTAGCCCCGGGAGCTGATAAAATGCTATTTGACCAATTTATAGAGGGCCTCCATTCCCCTTCCCACCGAGGACAGTTAAGCATGATACTGCTGCAGAACCCTGACATGACATTTACTGAGCTGAAAGATAGAGCTATTCATTTGCAGCAGCTGGAAGAGCCACGGGAGCTACCAACTGTCCTGGACACTGCAGCAGCACCTCAGCAGGCGGCAGCACCAGCGACATCTGCCATGTCAGCAACTGCTGCTGAAACTGGAGAACTGATTTCTAATGCTTCCCTCAACCAAACGTTAGATGCCCTGACAGACACCGTGCTCTCCATGGCCAAGGTCATCCAGGAACTGCGAGAGTCAAAGCCTGCACCCAAGATCGAGTTGGCGACCAGCAGAGAGGATGTCCCGTGGATGAGGCCCAGAAGATACCCAGCAGCAAGAGGACGACCCAGCGATCGCTACCAACCGGATGGACAGCCCATTTGCCGCCGTTGCCAGAAACCAGGCCATCTTGCTCGTGAGTGTCCTTTAAACAACGATGCCCTGGGCAGGCGGGCCGCTCCCCAGGAATAAACCCTCAAGGACCCTCAGCCTGGTATGACAAATTCGTGGGAGGAAAGCCGGTGATCCCTATTGTGTTGGATTGCATTCCCTTTAGTGCCTTGCTGGATACCAGGTCCCAAATAACATCAATCCCACATGTTCTTTACAAAAGGTACTGGGCTGATTCAGACATTACTAATGCGCCAGATGACTTTAACTTTGGGTATGGGCTAGTAATGGACAGTTAGTACCAAAGGTCGGGTTTAGAGAGATGAATATTCAGGTTGGGAAGGTAGAATTGCAGAACCAGTGTGTTATAATCATAGATGTTAACCGGCGAGAACGTGAACCAGTGATGCTGATAGGAATGAATGTAATTGAGAAATGTTTTTCCGAAGTGTTAAGTGTTTTGCAGCAAATCGCCGAGACTGCCGGAACTGGACAACAGAGGCTTCTGCACGAAGAGATCAAAGCCCTGATGTTGAAGCAACACGTAGAAATCTCCGGAGATGAGATCGGCAGTGTACGACTAAGTGATCCAATACCCATTGTAATTCCTCCAAAACTGAAATGTTGGTGTGGTGCAAAGCTGCAATAGGCATTAAAGGGCAAGACTATCAGGCCCTGGTAGAACCCGTGTACTCAGACAGCAGACCCACCATACTCATTGCTAGAGGAGTAGTTGACATACACAGGGGGAGAGTGCCACTACGCCTATTAAACTGCGGAGAAGATGAGGTCACATTACCTAAGTATGCTACCATGGCTAAGTTGTACACGGTTGATAATAACAACATCACAGCCGCCGAGCCCTTGAACCCGTCATGTCAGGCGGATGACAATGGCTCAGAGGAGAAGCTGGAGGATTGTTGCCAAAAGTTGCATGTAGGTACCAGTTCTACACCTCCCCGTCACAAGCATGGAGTATACCGGGTAGTGAAAGAATATGAGCAAATATTCAGTAAACACCCGTTAGACTTTGGGCAGATCAAAGGGGTAGAGCACACTATACCCACAGGTAACCATCAGCCTATAAAAGAGAGGTATAGACCATTACCACCAGCTCACTACCAAACTACCAAAGACATGCTCAGAGAAATGAAATCTGCAGGGGTAATAAGAGACAGTTGTAGCCCCTGGGCAGCACCTCTAGTGTTAGTTAAAAAGAAGGACGGGACCATGAGAATGTGCGTAGATTATCGGCAGATTAACCGCATCACACATAAGGACGCATACCCATTACCTAGGATTGAGGAGTCATTAGCTGCACTAAAATCTGCTAACTACTTTTCCACCCTTGATCTGACTAGTGGGTACTGGCAGGTTCCTGTGGCCGAGGCCGACAAGGAGAAGACAGCGTTTACTACGCCGATGGGCCTCTGTGTGTTTAATTGTATGCCGTTCGGACTCTGCAACGCACCCGGGACCTTCCAACGTCTGATGGAGAGCTGCTTAGGACACAAGAACTTTGAAACTGTCCTCCTGTACTTAGATGACGTCATACTCTATTCCAAGACGTATGAGCAACATCTACAAGATCTGGCAGAAGTGTTCGAAGCTTTGTCCAAATATGGCATGAAGTTCAAGCCATCCAAGTGTAACCTTCTCAAACCAAAGGTGCAATACCTGAGACATGTTGTGAGTTCAGAGGGAGTAGCACCGGATCCTGATAAAGCCACAGTGATAAGGGATTGGCCAAGACCTACGAATGTGAAAGAAGTGAGGCAATTCCTGGGCCTGGTAGGCTATTATAGAAGATTTATCAGAGGATTCACGAAGCTAGCAGCTCCTCTGCAAGACATTCTGGTGGGACGATCGAAGAAGTCTTCATCCTGTAATTTCCTTACACAGTGGGATGAGGAAAGAGAAGATTCCTTCAACAAGCTGAAAAGTCATTGACGGGAGAAGAGATCCTTGCATACCCTGATTACCATCAACCCTTCATTCTATACATGGATGGCAGCAACGTCGGACTGGGAGCAGTATTGTCACAGAAGCAAGGAGGCAAAGAGAGAGTTATTGCCTTTGCAAGCAGGAAGCTCCGGCCTTCAGAAAGAAATCCCGAGAACTACAGCTCCTTCAAGTTAGAGCTACTGGCAGTAGTTTGGGCTGTGACTGAACGTTTTAAACATTACTAGACAGGTGCAGAATTCACCATCTACACGGATAACAACCCGTTGACTCACCTGGATACAGCGAAACTGGGAGCTCTGGAGCAGCGATGGATAGCTCGGCTATCTAATTACAACTTTGTCATCAAATACAGGGCAGGTCGCAAGAACGGGAACGCAGATGCCTTGTCACGGATGCCGCACCTGAAAGACGTGGAAGAGGAACCGGAAGAGTTGGAGGAGATTGAACTACCGGCCTTTCATCGTTCAAAGGTACAAGATTATCAACCCGTCGCCTACCAAAGAAAGCAGGAAGTAAATCTTAACCCGTTAAGACACTACGGATGGGCCGAAGCCCAAGATAATGATCCAGCCATGAAGCTAGTGAAAGAATTGCTTACGCAACAACGTGCACACCCTGATTATAATGCCCCAGCTGAAGCTGTACAGCTATGGAAAGATAGAGGCAAGTTGTTCCTGCATCAAGGGAAGCTCTGCAGAACGCATACCAATCTTAAAATGCATGAACTGGTCTGGCAGATAATCGTACCCAAGCGAGATATCAGAATGGTCTTAGAAGCGTACCATGACGGCGCAGGTCATTTCGGATGGAAGAAGTTAGAAGCAATCCTGAGAGAAAGATTCTATTGGGTTGGCATGAGAAGATCCATTGAACGTTGGTGTAGAGTATGTGCCGCATGCAACCTCAGAAGGAAAGATCCACAGAAAGCTCTGCTTCAACCAATAGTAACCAAGCAGCCACTCGAGCTAGTCGCATTAGATTACCTCAAGTTGTCACCAAGCCGGTCAGGCTATGTCTATGCCTTAACCATCGTGGACCATTACTCACGCTTCTTAGTGGTGGTACCTGTTAAAGATCTAACAGCAAAGACGGCAGCAAAAGCATTCCAGACGCATTTCTGTAGACCACATGGTTACCCAGAACAAGTCCTTGCAGACCAAAGTCCAGCTTTTGAATCAGAACTATTCAAGGAATTCTGCAATATGTATGGTTGTAAGAAGATTCGCACAACAACTTATCATCCCCAAACAAATGGTTTATGTGAGAAGATGAATCATATCGTGATTGAACTGTTAAAGACCATACCAGAATCAGAAAGAAACCAGTGGCCAGATAAATTGCCTGATTTGGTAGACTTATACAACCATGTACCCGTGAGTTCTACAAATTGCACTCCAGCCTACCTTATGCGTGCAAGACCCGGTAAATTACCAATTGATCAAGAAATGGGAATTGTAAAACCAGATACAGAAGTAGAAGAAGAAACAGATTGGGATACCAAACGTCAGAAACATTATCAACAAGTACAAGAATGTGTAGAAAGAAACTTACAGCAAGCAAGAGCAAGGCAAGAGAAAACTTTAAACAAACATGCTCAAGCAATGCCATTACAAGAAGGTGATCAAGTTCTCAAGAGAAAGAGACGCTCAAACAAACTAGATAATCAGTGGGAAACCGTCCCATACACAGTGTTACCATTAGTGATGGGCGAATCCTAAACTACTCGGAATCGCTAGACTCCGACGAGTCTGAGTCCAGAACTCGCTACTCGTTGCGAGTCTAGCGATTCGAATGTTAATGAATGGGGAACGAGTATTGCAGCGATTCCTCTGCTGCCGGACCCTATAAAGGGTCTGGCAGCAGAGGAAAAACCTGCAAATCCCCATGTTGGCTTTTAAAGAATAGTAAAAAAAAAATAAAGGATTGAACCGGGGGAGGGGTAGGGGGCTGAGGAGGGGATGGGGGGAGGGTGGAGAGGGTGGGGGGTGCACCGGCGGACCGGCCGGCTACTTACCCCTGCCTCCGCCGGCGCCGGCTGCAGACTCGCTCCCCGTTAAATAAATAAATCCAGGCAGCACACCAAATAAAGGCAAAAATATGGATTTTATTAGCCTAACTCTAAGGGTACCGTTACACGTGGCGATATCGCAATGCAACATCAACAAAAAGTCACGTGGTGTGGTCGTTGCAGTTTATATCGTTGGTGTGTTGTGTGGTGTAACAGGCAATGCGATGTGAAAAAATCAGAGGTACGATATTGCAAGAAGATTGTGCAAGCCCTTCAACCGTCTGGCATAATCATGCTGTGTGAAGGCGCAACTATGATCTTGTTTGCGATCTCCCTGGTTGCACAAGCAAGCCCGTAGGTGTGCCAGTGGGTTGTGTTTTCCACGCCCCATCTACGTTGATTGGTGGCTAATATTGTATACCAATTGGATGGCCCTGGCAAAGGAGCCATATTAGATTATCTGTGCGTACGCCACTTCATTCATTGACTTCTGCATCTCCTCAATGTAGCGAAAATGCATGCATACAAGGCAAATCATTATCAAACACCTCCTTTACTATTCATGATGACGTTTAAGGCGCCTATTGACGACGCTAAAAACATAGCGTCGCCAAAAACATACAGTACTGTCCAAAAGTGCCATGTCAGTATATGAAGGCCTCATTGATGCTAGCTATAATATCCCATCCCACATTGTCGCACATATATTAAAAATGTCAACACAAGTCTAGCCACTTCTTGGAAAAATAGGCCACATATGTGTGACCATGTGTGACGCCTAAGCACTGCGGTTCACATATTATGTGACGCCGTGGCGTTCACTGTGATCACCACTATGTGTGGGCAACTCCTTTGCGGACGGAGAAGTTTACACAGCGTCAATATTCAGCGCCATAACGTCATTACGTCGTTTTGTGGCAGGCCCTGCCTTCTAGGTGCTTTACAGTCCCCTGCATAAAGATGGCTGCCGCACAGCGCTCTGCAGCATGGGGAGAGCCCAAGCTACTTCTGCTGTTTCATTATTTGGATAGGCTCAACTACTGGTGCAAGTTGCCGCATCAGCACCCACGGCTGCATAAGATGCGCATTGTGCGCAAAGTACTGCGAGCCCTACTTAGAAGAGTGCAAGTGGTGTGGACGTCTAAGCAGATAATCAAGAAGGTGGCGGACGTGAAGTATAAGGCGGGGGACCGTATGGCCGCCATCCGCGCCCACATCCAGACTCTGCGTGGTGAGTATGATGTCATAACACATACACACATGTTCACTCACACCACAATATACATGATTTTGGCTACATGAAAGTGCACCCTGTTAGTGTGGCAGAACTCCTGATACTGATGCCTGCTGGGTGTTCATGTGTTGGCCCTGCAGATACATGCTTGAGGGCCATCACACAGTAATGTGTGTAGCATGCCATACACTCAAGATTCTTGTGGCCAATTCACTAACAACACACATAGCTGTGACTCAAACCTTGAAGTCAGCATGTGCACATTGTCACTGATGTCATGGACCGCAGCCCATAAAATGTCACATTGTCCCACAACCCCTACATCTCGCAGCACATACCTTTCTAGTTTGGTTGTGTGCCTTTGTGCCAACCACACACACATACACTCTAATGTCATGTTGTTTAATATGTTGTGGTCCTATAAGAAATGATGGTTTCCTATGTTGCCAAACATCCTGTCAGTGTGGGGCTGTGCATGTCGGCCCATGTGTATGGTAAATGGAATGTCAAAAAGTGTTGCGTACAAAGCTTCATGACCCAATTGTGTGTCACAACAACGTACTTTGCCAATATTCAAAACCTGTGTGTGCTGCGTGGCAAGGACACCTTTATTCTTTCTACATAGACATATATGACGGTGCTACCATTGTGCAGAAGATGTTGCAGTCCCCTTGTACCCCAGCTGCAAATGTCAGGCACATTATGTCATAGGTACCCAAAGGCCATTAGCCAGACATCATTTTAGGTGCATGTCACTTCATACATGCCACAATACAATAATGCTCCCTTTTTAACCAACAGATGCTGATGAGCAAGCTGAGGCCTCCCCACCGACTTCCCCTGCTGCATCAGCCTCACCACCGGCATCCCCTGCAGCATTCCAAGCAGGGTCAAGAGTGGCCTCACCACCGGCCTCCCCAACTCCATCCCAAGCAGGCTCCAGAGCGGCCTCACCACCGGCCCCCCTGCTCCATCCCAAGCAGGGTCCAGAGCGGCCTCACCACAGGCGGCCTCTGTGGCTCCATCCCAGGCAGGGTCCAGAGCGGCCTCACTACCGGCCTTCCCGGCTCCATCCCAAGCAGGGTCCAGAGCGGCGTCCCCACCAACCTCCCCAGTTGCATCCCAACCAGCTTCTACACTGACCTCCCCACCTGCCTCCCCAGCTCCATCCCAACCCGCCTCAACACCGGCCTCACCCTCTCGCTTCGACTCTGTGATGGGTCGCCACAGCCCATCACCCACAGAGTCTCACATTCAGCATGCTGCCTTGGATCTGTCTGGAAAGTGTCCGAGCCCAAACCAAATTGCTTGTGATGTTAGTTTTTGGCTCACAAATGTGTCAAATAATACATGCATCACATCTATGTTGTCCTATTCTGTATGTGTAGGCACAACAGCTCGATCCCTGGGTTGGTCCCTAAGCCACTCCCCATCCACGGAGAATGGTGGCCCGGATGTAGTGGGTAAGTAATGTTGTGTGGCCTGCAACACACATGTGGTTGGTTTTTGGAATGATGCATTTCTTTCATCACTATAGGTCACTCATCATTGAGTGACCTGATGCAGGCCCACCAAGAAGCCCACCGACAGCTGCACACCACGGCCATCAAGGCCACACCAGCTACAGGTGCTTGGTGCCATGATCCAGAGGGTCCTTTGAGCACCAGGAAGCCCATGGGCCTGGGGTCCAACATTACTAATTTGGAGGGACTCCAAATATGTCATGTTGGCATAGTGTCAATTTGTTTTTGTCATGTTGACCATTTACTAGTTGCTGTATTGTTTCACAGCCTTGTTTTACGTTAGGGACACAATGTGTCCACATTTATGGGATAAAATCCCTGTTGTAGGCTCAGGCCTTATACCTTTCACAAAAATTAAGGGAAAGAAAATAAAACAATGTATACGCCTTTAGGCACACTGAAAAAAAAAAAAGGATGTTGCAAAATAAAAGTTGCAACAAGCCCACAACATGTTGTGGTTGTGTTATTTACCATAATGACACTACTTCATTGTAGCAAAGTATATGTTAACACAGGGCCGGCTCCAGGTTTTTGTGGGCCCCGGGCGAAACAGTATCAGTGGGCCCCTTTAGCACAAACCATGATACATTAAAATAATATAGAAGCTGCAAGCTGTGTATATATAATATAGAGGCTCGTGGGTGGGCTCTATATATAATATAGCGGCTGTTCAGGACTGTATATATAATATGGAGACTGCCGGGCTGTATATATAATATAGAGACTGCGGGTTGTATATATTATTTGGAGGCTGTGCTGGCCTGTATATAGTATTTGGAGGCTGTGCCAGGCTGTATATATTATTTGGAAGCTGTGGCAGCCCAGCAGCAGCCTCCAAATAATATATAGTAACATAGTAACATAGTTTTCAAGGTTGAAGGAAGACTTTAAGTCCATCTAGTTCAACCCATAGCCTAACATGTTGATCCAGAGGAAGGCAAAAAAAAACCCATGTGGCAACACTAGCTCCACATTGGGGAAAAAAATTCCTTCCTGACTCCAGATATGGCAATCAGACTAATTCCCTGGATCAACGCCCTATCAAAGAATCTAGTATATATAACTGGTAATATTATAATTTTCAAGAAAGGCATCCAGGCCCTTCTTAAATGTTAGTAGTGACTCACTCATTACAACATCATGTGGCAGAGAGTTCTATAGTCTCACTGCTCTTGCAGTAAAGAATCCTCGTCTGTGATTATGATTAAACCTTCTTTCCTCCAGACGTAGAGGATGCCCCCTTGTCCCAGTCTCAGGCCTAAGAGTAAAGAGATCATTAGAAAGGCCTCTGTACTGCCCCCTCATATATTTATACATTATTATAAGATCACCCCTAAGCCTTCGTTTTTCCAAGCTAAATAACCCCAAGTTTAATAACCTGTCTTGGTATTGCAGACCCCTTAGTCCTCTAATGACTTTTGTCGCTCTTCTCTGGACCCGCTCTAGTTCAGCTATGTCTTTCTTATACACCGGAGACCAGAATTGTACACAGTATTCTAAGTGTGGTCGCACTAGTGACTTGTATAGAGGTAAAATTATGTTCTCCTCATGAGCATCTATGCCTCTTTTAATGCATCCCATTATTTTATTTGCCTTTGCAGCAGCTGCCTGACACTGGCCACTAAATGTGAGTTTGTCATCTACCCATACACCCAGGTCTTTTTCAGTGACAGTTTTGCCCAGTGTTTTACAATTAAGCACATAATTATACCTTTTGTTTCCTCTGCCCAAGTGCATGACTTTACATTTATCCCCATTAAAGCGCATTTGCCATTTAGCAGCCCAACTTCTAGTTTACATAAATCCTCCTGTAATATAAAATTGTCCTCGTCTGTATTGATTACCCTGCAGAGTTTAGTGTCATCTGCAAATATTGAGATTCTGCTCTGTATGCCCCCTACAAGGTCATTAATAAATATATTAAATAGAAGCGGGCCCAACACTGACCCCTGTGGTACCCCACTGTTAACTGTGACCCATTCTGAGTGTGTTCCATTAATAACCACCCTTTGTTTCCTATCACTAAGCCAGTTCTTAACCCACTTACACATATTTTCCCCTATCCCCATTGCCCTCATTTTATGTATCAACCTTTTGTGTGGCACCGTATCAAAAGCTTTTGAAAAGTCCATATACACCACATCCACTGCATTTCCTTGGTCCAGTCCAGAACTTACTTCTTCATAGAAGCTTATCAGATTAGTTTGACAGGAACGGTCCCTCGTAAAACCATGTTGATAATGGGTCATGAGGTTATTTTTGTTCAGATACTCCAGTATAGCATCTCTTAGAAAACCCTCTAGGATTTTATCCACAGTAGAGGTTAAGCTTACTGGCCTAAAATTTCCAAGTTCAGTTTTTGTCTAGGGATGAGCGAGTCTACTCGCTAGGACTCGTTACTCGGCGATTCTTAAGGGACTCGCTGGACTCGGTAATCGGCGAGTCTTTTAGCGAATACTCGCTCAGTAACGAGTCCAATGCAAGTCAATGGCAATCTTAGTTTTGTCAGAGTTTACTTTATCTCACTCGCTAGACTCGCTAGACTCGCTCTATCACATCGCTATATAGCTTGAATCTCCCCAAACAGCAGCGAGTCTGAGCGAGTCTACGAGTCCGAATCCTAGCGAGTCTGCGATTCCGAGTCCTGTATTCTCTATTCGGGACTCGCGAATCCAGAATCTTTTATGTTACTAGTCAGCATTGCGCGTTAGGTCAGAAAACTTGTGAAGAAGGACAAGCATCTTAGCCAATCATAGTCAGTAATGCCATAGCATCTTTGGTTGTGTCAGGACTATGATTGGCTGCTGTCCATCGTGATGCCTATGTCATCTATGACAGGCAAGGCAGTATATAAGGCTTGCCCCCGCCATTTTGGGCACATTCCTGAGAAGAGCTGACCTAGTGCAGGGAGACTTGGAGCAGATCTAGGGACAGTTAGGCAGTGTAGGAGTCACATATAACCCAAAAGTTCTTTTCAGAACTAACAGGACGGAGTGTAGGAGTCAAGATTCCTCACACATAACCCAAAAGTTCTTTTCAGAACTACCAGGACGGAGGATTGCTGTACAGGACTGTAAGGAAGGGGAGATAGGAGCAGCCTTACAGTGAATCCAGCACCATCCTCAGAGCTTAGTTCACCCAGCTTTCCGCAGAGCTGTAATCCTAAGCTTTTTCTTATTTTTGGCACTAGTCTACCAAATAATTTTGGTGCCATTTTTCCACAAAAAATTTCCTGTGCCAGTGCGTTGCTGTACGGTGTCCTGCCTGCAGCTCGCACGGTACTTGTAAACTTGCACGCAGCCAGCACCGCAGCCTAATAGTGCCTGGTTCTGCGTACTAAACAATTTTTTCCTGTGCCAGTGCGTTGCTGTACGGTGTCCTGCCTGCAGCTCGCACGGTACTTGTAACATTTTACGCAGCCAGCACCGCAGCCTAATAGTGCCTGGTTCTGCGTACTAAACAATTTTTTCCTGTGCCAGTGCGTTGCTGTACGGTGTCCTGCCTGCAGCTCGCACGGTACTTGTAAACTTGCACGCAGCCAGCACCGCAGCCTAACAGTGCCTGGTTCTGCGTACTAAACAATTTTTTCCTGTGCCAGTGCGTTGCTGTACGGTGTCCTGCCTGCAGCTCGCACGGTACTTGTAACATTTTACGCAGCCAGCACCGCAGCCTAATAGTGCCTGGTTCTGCGTACTAAACAATTTTTTCCTGTGCCAGTGCGTTGCTGTACGGTGTCCTGCCTGCAGCTCGCACGGTACTTGTAAACTTGCACGCAGCCAGCACCGCAGCCTAACAGTGCCTGGTTCTGCGTACTAAACAATTTTTTCCTGTGCCAGTGTGTTGCTGTACGGTGTCCTGCCTGCAGCTCGCACGGTACTTGTAACATTTTACGCAGCCAGCACCGCAGCCTAATAGTGCCTGGTTCTGCGTACTAAACAATTTTTTCCTGTGCCAGTGCGTTGCTGTACGGTGTCCTGCCTGCAGCTCGCACGGTACTTGTAAACTTGCACGCAGCCAGCACCGCAGCCTAACAGTGCCTGGTTCTGCGTACTAAACAATTTTTTCCTGTGCCAGTGTGTTGCTGTACGGTGTCCTGCCTGCAGCTCGCACGGTACTTGTAAACTTGCACGCAGCCAGCACCGCAGCCTAACAGTGCCTGGTTCTGCGTACTAAACAATTTTTTCCTGTGCCAGTGCGTTGCTGTACGGTGTCCTGCCTGCAGCTCGCACGGTACTTGTAAACTTGCACGCAGCCAGCACCGCAGCCTAACAGTGCCTGGTTCTGCGTACTAAACAATTTTTTCCTGTGCCAGTGCGTTGCTGTACGGTGTCCTGCCTGCAGCTCGCACGGTACTTGTAAACTTGCACGCAGCCAGCACCGCAGCCTAACAGTGCCTGGTTCTGCGTACTAAACAATTTTTTCCTGTGCCAGTGCGTTGCTGTACGGTGTCCTGCCTGCAGCTCGCACGGTACTTGTAAACTTGCACGCAGCCAGCACCGCAGCCTAACAGTGCCTGGTTCTGCGTACTAAACAATTTTTTCCTGTGCCAGTGCGTTGCTGTACGGTGTCCTGCCTGCAGCTCGCACGGTACTTGTAAACTTGCACGCAGCCAGCACCGCAGCCTAACAGTGCCTGGTTCTGCATACTAAACAATTTTTTCCTGTGCCAGTGCGTTGCTGTACGGTGTCCTGCCTGCAGCTCGCACGGTACTTGTAAACTTGCACGCAGCCAGCACCGCAGCCTAACAGTGCCTGGTTCTGCGTACTAAACAATTTTTTCCTGTGCCAGTGCGTTGCTGTACGGTGTCCTGCCTGCAGCTCGCACGGTACTTGTAAACTTGCACGCAGCCAGCACCGCAGCCTAACAGTGCCTGGTTCTGCGTACTAAACAATTTTTTCCTGTGCCAGTGCGTTGCTGTACGGTGTCCTTCCTGCAGCTCGCACGGTACCTTCCATCTATCTTAAAATATCTTAGCCTCTAGTGTGTACCTTTCACGAAATAGTACCTGCTACTTGTTTTACAAGCCCCCAGAAAGCCACCAGAAATTATAAAATGTCACACAAAAAACCAAATCCCAAATAAAGTCTTGCTAAGGGACAGGGACGAGGTACAGGCATTGGTAGTCGTGGCCAACTATCCACCAGTTCGGGCAGACAGACGAGGATTGATCGATCGTTCCTCCTGTCTAACTTTCCCCGTCAGGAAAGTAAACGAGTATTGAGGCCGGAAGACGAACAGCATCTAACGTCTTGGCTGGCAGACAAGACCTCAACAACAGGTTCTTGCAGCACTCAAGGTTCCTTGAGCACTGTGTCTACTGTTGGTACATACCATGCTGGGTCATCTAATCCACAACCTCTTCACAGTTCCTCAGACCAACAGCAGCCCCATGAAAATGTTGACACAGACATGGGTCACTCAGATGACTTATTTGGTACATATAATCCTTTACATGAATCCGGTTTGCCAGACTCCGTAGTAGATGAGATACTTGATGAAGAATTGTCCAATCATGGACAAGTTTTAGAGACACCCCGGCCACATGAACGTGTCTTTCAGCAAAGTCTTAGACCGTCTCAGGAGTTGGAGGATGATGATGATGAGACAGTGACACACTTGTCATCTGGGGAGCAAAATCTATCTTGTTATCGGGAAGATTTAGAAGAGGAAGGGGTTGATGATGAGACAACTGATCCCACGTGGAATGTTGCGATGCAGAGCCAGCAGAGCAGCACGGAGGAAGAAAGTGTGTATGTCCCACCAACAAAGGCACCAAGGCCTACTCCTCCCACCAGAACTGAAAGAGTCACCACTGTTGCCCAAAATGTGTCCACTGTGGCTCAAAATTTGTCAACTGTTGGACAAAATGTCTCAAATGTGGGCCTCAGTAATCCCTCAGGGAGTACAGTCAAGCCTAGAGGTCGGTCAGCCACTGTGTGGAAATTTTTTAAAGATGGGCCTTCTCAAGAAAATGTGGTCATCTGTACCATCTGCCATGCAAGGCTAAGCAGAGGCCACGGGAAAGGAAACCAGAGCACCAGCAGTATGCGGAAGCACATGGCTGGTCAGCACCCTATTCAGTGGTCAAAAGTGCAGCCTTCCACAACAGTGTCATCTGACCCAAAGACTGCGACGGTAACTGAGATACGTCCGTCACAATCAAGTGTTGCTGAAGCTGGTCCAGCTCATATGTACTCATCACAAGCAGCGGTTGCAGAGAGACTGAACACGAGTGCAGACAGTTCTCGGTCAGCAACATCCTTACAGTTATCAGTGACACAGCTGTACGAAAGGAAGCAGAAATACCACTCTTCCCACCCATTAGCCAAAAAAATAAATGCCCAGATAGCTAAGTTGTTAGCAGTCGAGATGTTGCCGTTTAGGCTTGTGGGTACAGACTCTTTCCGTGAGCTTTTGGCTGTGGCAGTACCACGCTACTCGGTTCCAAGCCGCCACTACTTTTCACGTTGTGCCGTCCCCGCGTTACATGAGCATGTCATTAACAACCTCAAGCGTGCCCTCACCAACGCTGTAACCGGGAAAGTACACCTTACTACGGACACGTGGACAAGCAGTTCAGGACAGGGCCGGTACATCTCGCTCACCGCGCATTGGATCAACGTTGTGGAGAGTGTGCCAAACGATGTTAGTGTTACATCAAACATCCTACCCACGCCACGGATAGCTGGCACAACCTCATTCAGGGTCTCTGCATCATCCTATATGTCCACTACCCCATCTTCCGCTTCCTCGACCAATCCTCAATTGCCCTCAACATCACGGCCAAGTTGGGAGGTTTGCTGCAGTGCTTCAGCAAGACGCCAACAGGCTCTGCTGAAGCTGATCTGTTTAGGTCACACACCGCACACTGCAGTAGAGCTGTTGAAAGGTCTGAAGCAACAGACAGATGAGTGGCTATCCCCACTCCAACTCCAGACCGGTCTCGTGGTGAGCGACAATGGTCGTAACCTAGTGGCTGCACTAAAGCTCGGAAACCTTGTGCACGTGCCTTGCATGGCTCACGTGCTGAATCTAGTAGTGCAGAAATTCCTGCGTACATACCCAGAGCTATGTGACCTACTGGAGAAGGTGCGTCGAGTTTGTGCACATTTTCGTCATTCGTCAACAGCGGTTGGAAAACTTTCATTGCTTCAAAAGCAATTGAATTTGCCCAACCACAGACTCATTTGTGACATGCCGACACGATGGAACTCTACATTCCATATGTTATCGAGGATCAATGAGCAGCAGAGGGCAATATCCGAGTATCAGTTGCAACATGCCCGTCAGACCGGCAGTAAGCCACGACATATTAGTACAATGGAGTGGGTGTGGATCGCTGA
Organism: Allobates femoralis; assembly: GCA_033576535.1. NCBI lineage: Eukaryota > Metazoa > Chordata > Amphibia > Anura > Aromobatidae > Allobates > Allobates femoralis. Next base: position 394,243,464 of record JARQOC010000003.1, read on the forward strand.
CACATCTGAGGTTCTTGATAATTTTGACTACTGCACAAAACTGGTGAGCGGTGATCAGTCCATCATCAGTGTCACTATACCCATGCTGTGTCTGCTGAAAGAATCCCTCATTAATCAGAAAAATGAAGCATTGAGAGCCCAGCAGATGGCTATGGAGCCAGATTTAAACAGCGCAGTACCTAGCCAGCAAAGCCAGTATGACCAGGCAACAATGGCTCCTGAGGAGGAACAGGAGCAAGACGATGAAGAGGATTTATTTTTTGTTGGTGCCGATGTCAACCCAGATGGTACTCACAACCCCAGCTTTGTGTCTGTCCACCATGGGTGGCCTGGAGAGGAGGAGGCGGAGACAGACTTTGCGGATACAATGGGTATTGAACATCGTTCTGAGGACACTGAAGACATGACTCTATGCAGCTTAGGACACATGGCTGACTTCATGTTGACTTGTCTGCTAGAAGACCCACGAGTGATTAACATATTGCACAACGACCTCTACTGGTTGGCCACCTTTCTGGACCCACGTTATAAAGATAAATTCACCTCGCTGCTGTTTCAGTCACCACGTGGCTTGACAATTGACTATTTCAAGAGGGTTCTTGTGGATAATATGCTTCGAATATCACCGTCAGACAACACTCTGCCCATAGTTAGCAACTCTGTGCAACAGCAGCCTTTGGTCGGGGCACAATCATCCACGCTGTCCAGAAGAGATGCTGGAAAGATGTCCGCAAAGTGGGCTATGTTCAATAAGCCATCGAACCTGCAGCGCCATGTTGCTCCAGTAACCATCTCGCGGAGACAGAAACTTACCAACATGGTACAAGAATACTTAAGTGACAGTACCTGCTTCCTGACTGATGCCGCAGTCCCGTTTAATTACTGGGTCTCCAAGCTCCACACTTGGACAGAGCTCTTGTTGTATGCCTTGGAGGTGCTGGCATGCCCTGCAGCTAGTGTGACATCAGAGCGGGTTTTCAGTGCCGCTGGGGTATCATAACTGATACCAGGACACGTCTTACTCCAGAGAATGCAGACAGGCTTACTCTAATTAAGTTTAATAGGAACTGGATTTCACAAGACTTCTTGAGCCCTGAAGACGACAGTACTCAGAGCTGAAGTGCCACGTTCAACATCAATATGATATAATTAATCATTGTATTATATTGTGTCTTTTTGGTACAAGCAGTATGTACAAGACCAGTAACGATTTGCGTAACCATGTTCCTGCAACCTGGTAATGAGGCTGCTTCATCTTAAACCAACACTACACCTTAACTTCGGTTTCATTAACCATCACAACACCTTTTCACAAGGAATCAACCTTTATTTTCTGTTAGCAAACATTTAAAAGCCCCTTGGGCTAATTTTTTGAGCCACCCTGGCTAACAAGCTGATCATGGCCCTTAGGCCTGCATTTATACCCAAAATGCAAAACAGCCCCTTGGGCTAATTTTTGGAGACACCCAGCCTAAGAGGCTTATCATGGCCCTTAGGCCTGCATTTACACTCAAAATGCCAAACAGCCCCTTGGGCTAATTTTTGGAGCCACCATGGCTAACAAGCTGATCATGGCCCTTAGGCCTGCATTTATACCCAAAATGCAAAACAGCCCCTTGGGCTAATTTTTGGAGACACCCAGCCTAAGAGGCTTATCATGGCCCTTAGGCCTGCATTTACACTCAAAATGCCAAACAGCCCCTTGGGCTAATTTTTGGAGCCACCATGGCTAACAAGCTGATCATGGCCCTTAGGCCTGCATTTATACCCAAAATGCCAAACAGCCCCTTGGGCTAATTGTTTGAGGCAACAAGCCTATGCCTGCATCGAAGACGTTGCTTGTACTATGATCCTGCTGTAGCCTGGCGAAGGGTCCCACTCTACGCTACGGAGATAACGCATAGACGTTGTGTGTTGCAAGTAGACGTCCCAGCCTCTCGCATCTGTGTTCCTAGTGTTGTTAACATACCGAGTCATTAAGTAACCCCCCCCAAACACAGGTACTATTTCTTTGTTAGCAACATTGCTATGTGCAGTAATGATTTTACACGTACTAACCAAGGTGCCCTCATGCGTCATGCAGGCCGTAAAGTACTTGCTAATGATGATGACTTTAAGGCCACCCACAAAACAACCTACACATCCATTCCCTGAAAAAAGACAGACACAAAGCATTTTTTTTTAAAATCTGTATTATTATGCCTTAATGGCAAAGATGTCAGATTTTTTTTTTTTTTTTTTTTTTTTTAAGCTTTCGAAAAGCAACCGAAAAAACAGAAATAAAGATGTAAAAAGTGCAAACATGCACTATTTACATTAACAAACAAAAAAAAAAAAAGTTGAACCTACAGCTGGTGGTAGGTGGGACGATTGTGTGGGGTAGCCTCTACACCGCCACCATCACCCTGGTCATGGAGGAGGTCCAGGGCCCCATGGATAGCCTCCCCCACTGCTTCTAACCCTGTAGGTTGGGTCACCTGGGCCGGTCTCTCAAAATGGCCTTGGGTTGGGAGGTGCATGTGGGTTGGCCAGAAAGGTTGGTACGGCCTCTGGGTTGCCACATAGCTGTCCCGCCGTGGTGTCTGCCTGTCCAGAATGTTTGCACCAGATTGCTGCCACCCCTCCAAATATGAAAAGACCTGGCCAGGGTGGTTTGGAGGCCGACATGCATCGATGACAATATGTATGGCTGACCATGCCCGCAGTCGTCTCTCGAATGGAATGTCATCCAAGAACGGTAGGAGACTGCGGGCAAAGTCAGCATTACTTTGTGCACGATTTTCTGGCCCTGCAACAACCTCCTCTGGCGGCCGGACATGCCCCAAAGCTGGGGTTGGTGCTGGTGGCGGCGGTGGTGGTGTTGGTGCTGGTGGCGGCGGTGGTGGTGGTGGTGTTGTTGCTGGTGGCGGCGGTGGTGGTGGTGTTTGTGCTGGTGGCGGCGGCGGTGGTGGTGTTGGAGCTGGTGGCGGCGGCGGTGGTGGTATTCCACCAGCTTGGCCTTGGTCCTCCACTTCCGGGGCTTCTGGGGCCTCCCTCGCCTGTTCAGGCAGCTGTTGTGGTGCACGGCGCCTGCGGTAGTGAACCTCTCTGTGGGTAAAGGCCAAAAAAGTTTGGTGAATGCATTGCATTTATAAACCAAAATATAGGTCAAACATTAAGTTGCACGCTTTTTTGACTGTGTATCAGTGTGTTCTGAATCAGATATTTTTTATTATTATTAAAGAATAACCAACTCTACATAACATAAAGGAATACGTCACTTGGTTTGCTAATTCCATAATAATACATAATTTTTCCACACATTATTACCCCCCCCATCCCATCTAATCTAGACGATCAATAACACCAATGTTTCACATGACAAAAAAAACGTCCACCTGACTTCACTTTTAACTTGACATACTTAATTTACCAAACTTTTAGGTTACATCAGCTATATAAACCAGTGAAGGGGTTCAAACGTATACAATATATATATATAATATAATATTTAATATAATACAATATATATAATAATGACTATTCAGCCACTATCTCCATCCACTTCTTTCTCAACCCTCGTCCATGGCTCCCACATCTGTGTATTCTGTCTTTTCATTGTTGACCTTAAGATTGAATTGCAGCCAATAAATTAGGACATTTTGGCTCATGCCTCAACCAATATTCTATGTGTGGGTAGTGTTGGTCCTCGATTTTTTGACATTCCATTTGAAATTTAAGCATTTGTCTGCACTATTACACTGTGCCCTGCCTTAGGCAGGACAGCTATTTAGGCACTTGAAGACATATTAGTGGCCACAAGTATAGCATTTACTTTTTGTTGTAACTTTATGTGGACAAAGCTATAGCCTGACACTTAGAGGCAAACACATTCTTCAGGGTTGCTTACCATCAGATGGACAGTAAAAGACGCAGTGTGGGCGACCTTGGTTTCAAAGCACATAACCCACATCTATAGGGCAGGTGAGCAAGACAGTAAATGGAGTCCTGCAGCATAGGTGACACATGAGCATTCGGCGTTAGTGGCCTACACTCCTTGTTGCTGCCATGTATGCTAATCAGGAATGTCTTGGTAAATAAACCCCACAAAACATATGGCTTGGATTTTGAAACGACTGTAATGGACATAGAGTATGGGGGTGTTTTTGATCAGCAGGTCACACATCGTTGGTGCCAAACAAGGTGGTATTCCCAGATGGACAGTTTTACAATTATTCCAACGGGGCCGAACACAAAGCCGGGAACAGCAAGGGCAAACTTCTTGTTCCCTAAAGGACCTTGTACATAAAAGGCTGTTGCACTGAAAATATGGCCCCCTTAAGTTTAATTTTATACAGCATTAATAGACTATGTTTTTCGAAGGATTCTTAATGTAGCCATCAGTTAACAACAAACAAATTAAATTCACATGTGGATCCTAATATCTACACCATCACCTTGCAGCCACAAATATACCCATGGCCAAACTCACCCACACATATTTGTAGTGATACAGGGTATGTCCTGAAATGTGTATGACTGTGTAAACAATCAGGGATGGTGTACAAACAGTTTAGTGCAAAAGGGGTATATCCTTACAACGTTATTTAGCCTAAAAAACACCCACAATTAAACGTGTAGGGATGTATGTGGCCCTTATGCAAGTGGAGGGAGGCCATTAGGAACACATACAAATGATGCTTACGACAGGCAAACCAGACAAGGCCACACACCTTAGAGGCCATTGCAGGGAAGAACATGGCTTTGTTCCACAAACATGCCAACAATAAGAGCTAATTGTGAGGTCACGGAACATTGTGTCTGCCCACCCTGCTTATTTGTCCCAACGTCACAATGTGAATATAAATGTGTATGTCCTGGATCACTGCCAAAGGTAATAGAAATCTGTTGCACCATGGCAGAAACAAACCCCAGTGTGGGTATGTAAACCAGCATACTCATTATAGAGCTTCATACGTACACTGTGTGCCCTCGTGGACAGGGTCCTCTCCTCTTGTACCTGTACGACCTGATTGTCTTCCTTTACTGTTTTTTGTAGTTAACCATTATCCTCATGTAAAGTGCCATGAGACCTAATGGCGCTATATAAATAAATTATAATAATAGTAGAGAACAGTGCTGCAGACACATACCTTGGCATACGGGCCACCGGTCCAAGGAAGGACAGCCGGTCATAGTGTTTGTATATCAGCTCTGGAGCTGCTCCCGGGTCCCCCTCTGCGATCTGGCGATATTGTTTGCGATGTTGATCGCGGCAGCTCCTCCAACGTTTTTGAAGATGGTCAACTGTGAAATGATTTCAAACCGGGTTTAGACATGTGTAATATTTGAAACACCAAAAGTTTGTGTACAAATCAACAATAACATTTTATTCATGTTGTGTGTGTAATGTGTATACAAGGCACAGTGACACGACAGTGTGGAACATCATCAACAGCATTACGGACATTGAGCTCACGTGGACACTATCACAAATGAGGCAGGTCACATGTCGACGCATCGAGAAGGTAATAGTGCGGGCACCAGACTCTGCTCATTAGTGGTATTAATATACACCCAACCCCCTGGCCGTAAGAGCCAGGAGCACCAGCCCTTAAACTAAGTGTACTGTTGTGACCCCATCCAAATATAGGCAACTATGCGACGGCGCATGATAACACATTGAGGGTCCTGTATACCCTGCTATGGGGGGCCTGTATACCCACGAGGGCCCTGTATACACACTGCTGGGGGCCCTGTATACCCACTGCTGGGGGGGCTGTAGACCCACTGAGGGCCCTGTATACAGGGACTGACTGGAACCCTACAGTTTGGGTGCCAGCCCTCCCTCACCGGTCCGACACAGGTGAGGACGGGGGTGGGGGGGGGTGATGACAGGCGGCCGCCTCACAGTCACCGCAGCTCCCGCAGTCTCCTAGGGCTCGCTCCCAGCCGCAGCCTCGCGCTCCTCACAGCCGCTCACTCCCGGCCGCAGCCGCGCGCTGATGACGTCATCGCGCGGCCAGGAGCTTGCGGTTCCGGCTGCTGCTTCGGGGTCATGCGCTGCTTCATGCTCCTGCAGCCGCATGAGCCGTGCGGGCGGCAGCCCTTTTCATGGTCCAGGCGGCCCAAAATAGGGGAAAATACACCGGCCTGGGGGGCAATTGCCCCCAGGCACCTGGGCCAGTCCGCCCCTGCCTGTATACCATAATATGGGGGCATGGATACCCATCTGGGGGCCTGTATACTCTGCAGGGGGAGCTGTATACTCTGCTGGGGGGCTGTCTACCAGTGATAGCCGCTGTATACCAGGATGGCGGTCAATATGTTTTCACAGTTTTTGGGGGCAAAAATAGGGGGGTCGGTTTATACACGGGTCGGCTTATACACGAGTATATATACAGTAAATCCAATATATAACGGGTGAACTCATTTAACTTACTCATATTGCTCTGTTCATCATGGCCACTCAGATGGAACGCAGGGAACATCACTTGGGCGATCTCTCTCCAGGCAGTAGTCCTCATGATGTTATCCCCATAGTCAGGGTCTGTTGGGAGCCATAGCAGTGGCCGAGCCTCCACCAGAGGAATCAATCGCAGCGTGTTCACAGCGACACGGCCGGCCATGATTGCTCTGGAGAATGGATTGCTCTGTGTGTGCGTCTGTCAGAGCGAGTCGTTTCCTGTTTGCTTTTACAGCATGGTGTGTGCCCGAGAATCGCTTCCCCCTCCCATCATCGGCTCCAAATAAGAGAAAAACCTGCGAGTTTGGACTCGCACACTTTCAGAGACACATCAGCGATTTGTAAATAGCATTATTCGCTATTACTCGTTTCCCTATTCATTAACATTGGACTCGCTAGACTCGCAACGAGTAGCGAGTCCTGGGCTCGGACTCGTGCGGGTCTAGCGATTACGAGTAATTTAGGACTTGCTCATCCCTATTTTTGTCCCCTTTTTGAATATTGGCACCACATTTGCTATACGCCAGTCCTGTGGTACAGACCCTGTTATTATGGAATCTTTAAATATTAAAAATAATGGTCTAACTATGACAGTACTTAATTCCTGCAGCACTCTGGGGTGTATGCCATCCGGGCCCGGTGATTTGTCAATTTTAGTGAATTTTAGACGATGCCGTACTTCCTCTTGGGTTAAGCAGGTGACATTTAATTGAGACTTTTTGTTATCACTGATCATATTGTCTGTCATGGGATTTTCTTGTGTAAATACTGTTGAAAAAAAGTCATTTAGCATATTGACTTTTTCCTCATCCTCATCCACCATTTCACCCAGGCTATTTTTAAAGGGGCCAACACCATCATTTTTTAGTTTCTTACTATTTATGTAGTTAAAAAATATTTTGGGATTCTTTTTACTTTCTCTGGCAATGAGTCTCTCTGTTTCAATCTTTGCTGCCTTGATTTGCTTTTTACAAATGTTATTTAATTTTCTGTATTTATTTAATGCTTCATCACTACCTACTTGCTTTAATTCCCTCAATGCTTTCTTTTTGTCACATATTGCACTTCTTACCGCTTTATTTAGCCATAGTGGTTTCCTCCTATTTCTAGCATGCTTATTCCCATAGGGTATATATTGTGCACAGGTCCTATTCAGGATGCTAATAAACATCTCCCATTTGTGTTGTGTACTTTTATGTCTCAGGACATCGTCCCAGTTTATTGCACTAAGATCATCTCTCAACCGTTGGAAATTTGCCTTCCTGAAGTTTAGTGTCATTGTGGCCCCTCTACTACACGTCTTAGTAAAGGATACTTGAAAGCTTATTAAGTTATGATCACTGTTACCCAAGTGACCTCCAACCCGTATATTTGATATGCGGTCTGGCCTGTTGGTTAATATTAGGTCCAGCAGTGCCCCCTTCTTGTTGGGTCCTGAACCAGTTGTGAAAGGTAATTGTCTCTCATAGTTTTCAAAAACTTATTACCTTTGCTGGAACTGCAGGTTTCTGATCCCCAATGTATTTCAGGGTAGTTGAAGTCCCCCATAATAATGACTTCTCCCTGAGTCGCTGCTTCATCTATTTGCTTTATGAGGATATTCTCCTCCACTTCCATTATTGTTGGAGACTTATAACAAACCCCTATCAGTAATTTATTATTTTTTCCCCCTCCCCTTATCTCCACCCACAGGGACTCTACATTTCCATTAGATTCACCTATATTATCACGCAGGATGGGTTTTAAGGATGATTTTACGTATAAACATACACCTCCTCCTCGCCTATTTGTACGGTCATTTCTGAACAGACAATAGCCCTGTAAATTAACAGCCCAGTCATGGCTCTCGTCCAGCCAAGTCTCTGAAATCCTCACCATGTCATAATTATTTTCCAACAAAATCAATTCTAATTCCTCCATTTTGTTGGTGAGGCTTCTGGCATTAGTGTACATGCACTTTATGCATCTCTCTTTACCTCTCTTCCTTCCTACTAGATTGACTGTTCTAACCCCACCCCCCATGCCACCCCCAATTTTATTACTTGTGCCCAGGTTACTGTTTACACTATCTTCCCCTCCTATACAATGAATACCCTCCCCCCCAATCCCTAGTTTAAACACTCCTCCAACCTTCTAGCCATTTTCTCCCCCAGCACAGCTGCACCCTCCCCATTGAGGTGCAGCCCGTCCCTAGCATAGAACCTGTAGCCAACAGAGAAGTCGGCCCAGTTCTCCAGGAACCCAAACCCCTCCTTCCTACACCAATTCCTGAGCCACTTATTTATCTCCCTAATCTCCCGTTACCTCTCTGGTGTGGCACGTGGTACAGGCAGTATTTCAGAGAATACTACCTTGGAGGTCCTTGCCTTAAGCTTGCAGCCTAATTCCCTGAAATCATCTTTAAGGACCTTCCACCTACCTCTAACTTCGTCATTTGTGCCAATGTGCACCATGACCGCTGGGTCCTCACCAGCCCCTCCCAGTAATCTGTCAACCCGATCAGCGATGTGCCGGACTCGAGCGCCAGGTAGGCAGCACACTGTTCGACGATCCCTGTCTTTGTGACAGATTGCCCTATCTATTCCCCTAATAATTGAGTCCCCCACTACCAGCACCTGTCTGGCCTGCCCTACTCTCCTGTTTTCCCCCTTACTGGAGCAGACACTCCTCTGGCTTTCAGAGGTCATGCCCTGCTGCAGCAGTGCTATCCCTGAACTCACACCCCCCTCATCTGCCAACATAGCAAATTTATTGGGGTGTGCCAGATCAGGGCTAGCCTCCCTGGCACCCTTCCCTCTACCCCGCCTTCTAACTGTCACCCAGCTAGCTACCTCACGGTCCTGCAGCTCCATACTACCATCCTCCCCCACATCTATCCCATTGAGCAGCTGTTCAGTGAGCAGCAGACTCCTTTCCATATTGTCTATGGATCTCAGCGTTGTCAGTTGTTCATTTAGATCCAGTATCTGAGCTTCCAAATGCACAACATACTCACATCTCACACAGCAGTATGCACCCTCGACCGGCTGGTCAAGGAATGCATACATGTGGCAAGATGTACACTGGATGGCATTGCCAATCATGGAGCTCATTTCCTAATGGGGATTGCACCAGACAGAATGATAAGTAAAAAAAAATGCAAAGTATTAATAAAATACAACCAGCAATTCAGTAAATCCTCCCTTCCAAACTCCCTGAATCCAAAGTCACTGAATCACAAGTCACACACTTACTTCGGTCGCACTTGCTCTGTCACACTTAGCTCGCGGTCACACTCGCTAGAAAATCAGATATAAGGAGGTTTTTTTTGTTTTGTTTTTTCCCTTAGCAGAAAATCAGCCTGTATCTCAGTGCACTTCTAAAGGTGCTCTGCCACAGCTTCCAAATAATATATACAGCCCAGCACAGCCTCCATATTATATATACTGCACAGCCTCCAAATAATATATATATATATTTCCCATCGCAGCCTCCATATTATATATACAGCACAGCAGCAGCCTCCATATACCCCAGCACAGTCTCCATATACATCAGCAAAGCCTCCATATACCTCTGCAGCAGCCTCCATGTACCACAGCAGCAGCCTCCATATACCCCAGCAGCAGCCTCCATATGCCGCAATATACAGTCAGCACAGCCTCCATATACACCCAGGACAGCCTCTATATACCCCAGCACAGCCTCTATATACGCCAGCCTCTATATACCCCAGCCCAGCCTCTATATACCCCAGCACAGTGCCTCTATATACCCCAGCACAGTGCCTCTATATACCCCAGCACAGCGCCTCTATATACCCCAGCACAGCCTCTATATACCCCAGCACAGCCTCTATATACCCCAGCACAGCGCCTCTATATACCCCAGCACAGTGCCTCTATATACCCCAGCATATAGCCCCTGTATACCCCAGCACAGCGCCTCTGTATACCCCAGCACAGCGCCTCTGTATACCCCAGCACAGCGCCTCTGTATACCCCAGCACACAGCCTCTGTATACCCCAGCACACAGCCTCTGTATACCCCAGAACACAGTCTCTGTATACCCCAGCACACAGCCTCTGTATACCCCAGCACAGCGCCTCTATATACCCCAGCACAGTGCCTCTATATACCCCAGCACAGCCACTATATACCCCAGCACAGCGCCTCTATATACCCCAGCACACAGCCTCTGTATACTACAGCACAGCGCCTCTATATACCCCAGCACAGCGCCTCTATATACCCCAGCACAGCCCCTCTATATACCCCAGCACAGCGCCTCTGTTTACCCCAGCACAGCGCCTCTGTATATCCCAGCACACAGCCTCTGTATACCCCAGCACACAGCCTCTGTATACCCCAGCACACAGCCTCTGTATACCCCAGCACACAGCCTCTGTATACCCCAGCAGAACAGCCTCTGTATACCCCAGCACACAGCTTCTGTATACCCCAGCACACAGCCTCTGAATACCCCAGCAGAACAGCCTCTGTATACCCCAGCACACAGCTTCTGTATACCCCAGCACACAGCCTCTGTATACCCCAGCACACAGCCTCTGTATACCCCAGCACACAGCCTCTGTATACCCCAGCACACAGCCTCTGTATACCCCAGCAGCACAGCCTCTGTATACCCCAGCACACAGCCTCTGTATACCCCAGCACACAGCCTCTGTATACCCCAGCACACAGCCTCTGTATACCCCAGCACACAGCCTCTGTATACCCCAGCAGCACAGCCTCTGTATACCTCTGCACACAGCCTCTGTATACCCCTGCACACAGCCTCTATATACCCCAGCACACAGCCTATGTATACCCCTGCACACAGCCTCTATATACCCCAGCACAGTCACAGCCTCTATATACCCCAGCACACAGCCTCCATGGTACATATAATCCCCATCCTGCTGCACATTGTAAAAAAAAAAACCTGATCATACTCACCTTCCATCCGCTCCCTGGGGCTGTGTCCTCCTCAGATTCTTCCCCACCACATCCTTATAGCAGAAGGCTCCCAGGATTGTGGAGCTTCCTCCTTCCTGCTGGCTGCAGCAGTATGATGAGGGCACAGTGATGACTCATCATGCTGTAGTCAGAGGAGGAAGCTCCACTGCTCCCTGGAGCCAGCACATGGCTAATCTGCATCACATGCAAATTAGCCATGTGCACTGGCATCTCCGCTTGAGCACTCAGCTGCTTGCTGAGGCTGGTTGTTCTCATGGTTGTCTGTACCTAATGGGCCCCTGGCTGTCAGGGCTGCCTGTCCCTAATGGCCAGTGGGCCCCCCAGCAGTTCAGGGCCCCGGCACTTGCCCAGGTATGCCGGGTGCTGACGCCGGCCCTGTGTTAACACCATGTAGCACCCAAAAATGAGTAAACTGTCTGTCTTGGGTCCCCAAAACTGACATGTGTGTTGTGCATCCCTTAAAATACACACAGGACAAACACAACACACTGCCTGCCTGCAGTCACACATACCCAATGGTCATTTTGGCTTCATGCCGCCTAATAACCAAACCTATGTATACACTACAATTAACCAATTCACAAGCCTAAAATAATCGACTTAGCCCCATGGTTGGCTTTCAAATTGCTTGACCCTTGTATCTTGCACAGAACATCTCCCTTAAGGCCACTTTACACACACAGATATCTGTGTCCAACTTCTGAACAGATCTCTGGTTGCAGTGAAATCATGGACACATTGTTACATTTGTACACAGCCACAAAATGGAACAATGTGTCTGACTCACCGTGGCCGGGACTCCGGTTTAGACAGGCGATGCTTCCTTCCTCCTTGTCACGGGTGGACCGCGCCTGCCGGTAGTGGGGCCCGGTGTAGTGCAGATCAAAAGTGTTTGAAGACGTCTTGGTGGAACAGATTAAAGGGGTTTTTAATTTATTCGTGACGCCACCTATGAGTAGTTTCGGTAAGGACTACCGACGCTGCGGAACCTCCGGGGGATGGACAGCAGCAAGGTGTTACGCTCCCCACAGGCTGAGCGGTGATCCCCGGAGGCTGGAGCTGCTCAAGATGTTGTGCGGCAGCTGCGGTTACCTTGTAGTGCGGACGGACAGTTCATAAGGAAGCACGGACACAGAAAGTCTCTGCAACGGGTCTTTACTGTAACCAGCAGGCAGTACATGGCATACAGTGGTTGGGTAGTAGACCAGGTGGACTCAGCAGTGATGGTGTCCCTTAGAAATCCGCAGTGTTCCTCCATTCTAACTAATTGGTTGCCAATGTCGCCCAGGAATACCAGGTCGGGTACGGGGAGGCTGCATCAATGCCCTATCCATGATGTATGTTCTGGATGTTTTGGGGAGCCTTGGATCCCTCAGTGGGTACAACGCTGGTTAGACGACTGGAAGTTGGCTGGTGGTGGGGTGCTCCTGTGAAGCTGCTCCTCCACGCTTCTGGTTCGCGTAGCAGAGGTGAACTGCTGCCAGCTTCGGTACCAGTGAACCGGCTGTGAGTTGTGGGCACGGGAGTCTTTTGGGAACTCGTGTGAATAATGCCCAATCCCGGTTAGTAAGGCCTCAGGTGCTGACACCCGACCGGTGACGGCCCAGGGGCCCGCACGGGGTGCGGAGCCCCCGCTCCTCTCCAAGTTCAAGTTCTCTCTCAGACTCTGTTCTAGGCTCAAGTCTCTAGACTATTGTGTGTGTTCTACTACACTTCCCTAACACTCCACCCACCAGGACCTAGGATTTCTAAATTAACCAGATCATTGCTTAGTCAGAGAATATTGCGGTTGCTTTTATGGCTGCAATACCCTCTTGTGACGCACTCGTTGCGGAGCGCCACATGTCCATGATTTCACTGCAACCAGAGATCTGTTCAGAAGTTGGACACAGATATCTGTGTGTGTAAAGTGGCCTTTAACCTGTGAATGCCACACATGAATTACAAATGTAACATCATTCATATACCTCAACATGTATTAATGTGCATGTGGCGGGAAAACATGCACTGTCTCTTCCCTGCAACACACCGTTAAATTGTGGTGAACAATTACCCATTAGTAGGTGACCAATAACACGAAGTCTTATTTGTGGCAAACATTTTATTTACAAGGCATAACCAAAGTCAAGCCAAAAAAAGGCCCTCTCCCCAAATTAAACAGGGGGAAAACAAAACACGCACTGCACTATTGTTGGTAGCGTCCCAATACTGTTGGTATGCAGTTGCAGGATCTGACGTGGCTGCTTCACCCACATCCCTTGCAGGAAGTGGGTCTCGTCGATGCCGAGGGAAAGTTCTTCGAGGATCCATCGGCACCTCAGGATAAGTCCAGGCACAAACATAGCCAGCGGCGGCGCTTGATGGGACACTGACGGCTGCTGGGGGGGGATCTGAGCCAAGATGGTCTGGGAGTTCAGTGTCCCATTCTCTGATGCCTCCAGGGCTAGGTAGATTACCCTCTCGAGGTCCATACGTTGTTGATGGCCCAGCCGGGGCACTCATTCACTAACTAGCTGTCCAATCCCAGTGCAAAGTAACCTCTCCATGTTAAGCAGCACCCTCTTAGTCACCCAGCTGGGTAGGGGGTGGCAATGGTCTCCAATGCCTCACCCCCTCACTGGGCTGAGGGTGCTGCACTGCCACACTGGGATCAGGCTCCACAATCCCCCTAGATGTTGTTGGGGGTTGGTCGCCAACGGGTGTCTCCCCCCCCCCCAGGCTGGACCCGACCTCTTGAGGGCCCTGTGAAAAAAAAAAACATTTACTACATAATTTAACCATTGACATATCATCAATGCATTACTACCAAGCAGCTATGTGTAGTGTTTGTGTGTGAAATGATGAGTTCAAGGTGTGCCCATTAGACTGTCCTAAAGATATGGCTATGTGTAACATGACACAGTGATTACTCTACTCACCTAAGTAACCACCATGGACATGCATATATGTATTCACACAAGCAAACAATCTTTCCGATGTCACAAATCAGTGCTACAACATCTAAACATACTGTGCAGTGTGCCAAACAACACACGCTGATATGTTTGTCAAGTTAAACACCAGACAAGTATATTCAACCACCACTGAAGAGTGTGATGACACAAAGACATTATGAAGTACCTCTTGTGGCGGAGCCGGGTCTTGGAGAGTGGCGGAGGAGTGTTCTATTTCCCTGCTGCACAGTGTAGTCAGAGGGAGATGCTGGTCCCGGAGGAAATGTACGAGGTTAAAGTACTACAAGCGTGGCACATACACTTTAACCCGTTCCACTCCCGGACCTTGTTGATTTCTCAACTTCATTCAACTCCCTCTTATACACTGTGCGCAGGTTCCTGATCTTCTTGAGCACAAACTCCTTATCCACCCTCTCCCCAGGGTGGTGCTTCTGGAAGAGGGTTATGAGCTGGTCATACGCTACTCCCTTCACCTGATGGTTCTTGTAATCAGGTGATGTGGTCTGCCACAAGCACTCTAGCTCCTGGTACTTGTCTATGAAGGCCCGAACGAAATCCTGTTTCTCTGCCATTTGCAAAATGAAAAGTATGACATGAACACACACACATGTATGTATCATGTTGTTTCATGTGTGCAAACCGGGCTACATGTGGTCCTGTCCACACATCAATTGGCTACCACAAATATCTCTTACAAATTAAACACCATACCCAGGGTAGAAAACGCACATTAAGCTAAATGCCACTACAGTCCCTACATAGGCGCCTGTATGGTAATGCGAAGGATAATGTGAACTTCTGTTTATACTTTTGCAAAAGTTCACAGGCAAAGGACATTCTTGTAGGTATGATGTATAATTTCAAACAAAGTGAGCCATGATTTGGGTTGAGAAACTTTAGAAGCACATGCCCTTTATACGTACATGCATCAATAGTGTGGGCCACATCATATATGATGTTTACTCTGGTAATGTACATTCTGAGGAATATGCCATTAGTGGGATGCTCATAGCACCTATGAAGGCTACATGGCCCATTAGGACACATACGTAGTATGAGGTAACACCAACAACATTACCACATGGTAGAGGAGTGAGTGCGCATAGCAGCCCATACAGAAAGAAGAGATGAAGACGAGGCAGAGTCATCAATACATACCATCAGCCCTGCAGTGCCAGAAGAGGAGATGCTACCACATTGTGTTTGTTGTGTTTTCATGTGCAACAGGCCGGATGTCCCACATCCATCTTTTAAAGGGCACTCAACCAATCACTTTGCAGCAGAGTCGTTCAATCGGCGACGTCAGGCGTGGCAAGGCAAGATACAATTGGACGACGCAAGGGGTTGTGATTGGTGGCTTCACACATAAATGGGGAACGGCTGAACGATGTTGTGTTTGCTGCCCAGAGCCATTGAGTAAGTAGTCATGTGCACAACTGTTTAGGGATGTTCTGGTATCTTAACTGCGTGTTGTAAATATTCCTGCATGGAAACTTTGCGCTAGTGAGCAGCAGGAGCTCCTGGGCCATTCACCCACTGTTATGTAATGACCGGAGGTCCTATTAAGATCCAGTGAGTCACAGACTGAGACAGAGGCAGAAATAAACAACAGTATTTTTACTGATATGGGGATCAAGGTATGGTTCAGTAAGGAATGTAAAAGTCTCAAAATCCCCTTAAAATATTACCAATAACATTTTAACACCCTCAGCGTTAGCTGACATCAATGCACCGATCTCAGAGTTCCCAGGGTATGTAAATCACACTCAGAACCAGGAACAAATTTACCTACACGTTAGACTTATCAAGGATTTAACTTAACTAAAGGCTATGTACATCAACTGTGGGCGGTCTGATGGGACCTCTGAGATGGCACACTGAGTATAACTTATCACAGCTAATAACAGTACAATACACTATATCAATGCTGGCTATACACTTAGCACAGGGATACCCGGGTATCTCAAAACTATGGTACCATCAACCTCAAATGTAGCTTTACACCGGTGTATATTCCACGTGGGCTGCAACAAGTCCAGAAAAAGAAAAGAAATACCTTTGGCGCCAAAAAAAACGTATTGTAAAAAAACAGCAAAATTTGGCAGCTTACTAGCCAATGCCAGATTCACATGTCCAGCACTTTAGTTCTGTAAGCTTGGGGTGCAATCTGTGGAGCACTCTTTTCCAGGGCTTGTCAGGACCTTGTCAGGATCCTCCCAATGTGGATGGCACCGGACGCCGGCTCTCCTTTCGCTGTCACTCATGGCCTTCTTGGACGCCAATCACTCGCTCCATCAGGGGGAACATCTCCTCAGCCTCCTTGTCAGGATCCTCCCAATGTGGATGGCACCGGACGCCGACTCTCCTTTCGCAGTCACTCACGGCCTTCCTGGACGCCAATCACTCACTCCATCAGGGGGAACATCTCCTCAGCCTCCTCAGATGCTGGACACTTTCTCAGTTCAAGATAAAGTGTTTAGTCCACACAACAGGGCTTGCAAACAACTTTAAAGGCCCATATAGCTTGCACTGGCTCTGCTGTAATCCTTAGGGTATGTGCGCACTGGTCGGGTTAGGGTCGGATTAGGTGTGTAAACCGCCGGTCGGTTTACATAAATTTCATGTAAATTTATGTTAATCCAAACCGGCGTTTGGATTAACATAGAAACCTATGTAAACCGACACCCGCTTTGCACACAGCGGCGGTTTACACATGCTCATCCGTTGCTAACCCGCTGGGTTCCCAGCGGGTTAGCAAAGAATGAGCTTGTTCTATAATCCGGCCGGTTCTGCAGCGGCTGCAAGCAGAATCATGTACTGCTTCCAGCCGCTGCAGAACGGCCGGCGCTAACCCGCCCGTCACCCGCCCGTCTCCCGCCGCACATACCCAACAGGAAGCCGGTGGACGGCTCCGGAGCTTCCTGTCGGGTCCCGCCCAGCCGCCGCCACCACAAACCCGCCCACCGTGCGCACATACCCTTACACTAGTAATGGCCACCGCAGTGAGCGATCAACAACAACAGGAGCAACTGACAGAGCCGTCACCAAGGCAACCAGAGATTGTGCTTTTACTTTCCTAGACACAGAGCAGTCACCATGGCAACCAGAGACTTTTTCACTTTCCTGGGCCACTACAAAATGGCAGTCTGCTTGGTTTTAGCAGCTTATTAGTTTACTCTCTTACAGTTACCACTTCGTTTTAGGCTATAGGCTACATAGTCGTTACTGTGTGGGTGGTTGCCACATGCTGTTTTGTGCGTAGTCATTGATCATTGGTCATTTTGTGTGGGTAACCCGGTCTTGACAAGAAGAGTGTTGTTAAGGTTAAATATGGACTATGTCCAAATGGCAGGAAATGTCGGAGCACCAGTTGGTCATACACATTGCATGCTAACTGATTCCAGGACATGCAACCTTGTGGATTGTACATCTGTCAGTTAGATGAAGACACAATAATGCATCTGCAAGCATTACCCTCTTGTGATGTGTAATGTAGTTGACCCAATTCAGTGTTTTTGTGGCGTGCAATATACAATTTACATACATAATGATTGTTGGCAGCCATGGGACACACCTTGGTCTTGTACTGCCTTTCGGGATGCCCATAAAGTGACGGCTGTGCATGATGAGTATTATGGTTTCACATATGTATAGTATGTGTTATGTGAAATGTCATACTGTAGTGTTTGCAATAAACAAGGTTGACAAGCATTACATGGTGTGTAATGTAACAGGCCAACCATGTAAGTGTGTATTGGAGGGGTATGACACGACTATGTACATGTGCTAGTTGATGAAGTTTGTTGTTGATAGGCCTCCATGTTCTTATACTTGTTATTTTTCCTTTCTCATTCTCAGACCCTGGCTAACATAGATTGGACGTCATGCATCGTTCCGCAATGGCAGTAGTGACTGTGTCCATGGTTGAGGATGCCTTGTTGATGGATGAGAGGACTGAAAGACTGTGGAGGCGTAGACGACGGCGTGTGTGGTCTCGGGATTGGCTCCTGAAAAGGCGCCACCTGAGTCACATGGGCCTTGTCCGTCAGCTGGAGGACAGGAATCCACAGGACTTCAGGAACTATCTCAGGATGTCCGAGGACTCTTTCAAATTCCTCTTGGACTTGGTTACACCACATATTGCCCATGAGGACACTGTAATGCGTCAAGCTGTTCCAGCAAAGGAAGGGTTGGCTGTGACTCTGCGTTTCTTGGCAATAGGGCGCACGATGACTGATCTGCAGTATTCTGCTGCAGTCTCACGCCCACTGCTGAGCCGCCTAATCCCTGAGACGTGTGAGGCCATTGTGAGGTGTCTCTTGCCAACCTATATGTGCGATTTCCAACCAACCCTGCGGAATGGTTAGAAGATGCCACTGGCTTCCAGGAGAGGTGGCAATTCCCAAATTGTGGGGGGGGCATTGGATGGCAAGCATGTAAGGATCACACAACCCCCCAACAGTGAGTCATATTATTTTAACTACAAACGTTATTTCAGTGTGGTCCTCATGGCCCTCGTCAATGCAAACTATGAGTTCCTCCTTGTGGATGTGGGGATGAACGGGCGTGTGTATGATGGGGGTGTTTTTGCCCAGACCTCCTTTGGTCGAGACCTTCTTAGCGACGGCTGAACTTACCACCAAATGATTACACCACTGAACATCTCAACTTTGCCTTTGTGGGGATGAGGCCTTTGCACTTCACGCAAACGTACTACGGCCATATCCCCAGAGGACTATCACCCCTGAGCAACACCTTTTCAATTACCGGCTATCCCTGGGCACGTCGTGTGCTTGAAAATGCATTCAGGATCATGGCCAATAGATTCCACGTGTTTCATACTGCTTTAAATATGAAACTGGAATCTAACCAAATGGTAGTGATGGCGTGTTGTGTGCTGCATAACTTTCAGCGTCATAGGGATACTCAATCATAACACGCCAGCAAGTTATGTGGATAGTGTGGACCCCCCAACTGGGGAACTCATGCCTAGGTGAGTGGCGTGCAAACGATCCTGGCATAGTGCCACTCAAGCCGTTGGGCCAGGGCCAACATCACAGGATGCCAGGAGCAGCAGAGACAGCTACTGCTCGTATTTCGAATGGCCCTGGGGCGGTGGCCTGGCAGGACCACCAGATGCAAGGGGTGTGTGATGGGTCCACACTGTCCAATGTGTGGTTTATTTTTATGTTTTGGATTAACATACATTGATTTCTAAGTTATGGCAGAATTATTCAGTATTTCATTTATGTAATATGTAACTTATGTGATGACAACACTTGTTTTTTTGTTGTGTGTTTGTTGTTGATGTTTTTTTTTGTGTCGCCACACTCCTAATATGTTTTCTTCTGATCAGACAAACGTGTGTGATTATTTTATTTGTAGCTGACCACCATATCACATAGCATTTTAGGGTGTGCTCTGAGGTGTGAGATTACAATGTTATTTGAGGGTCCCTGCACCATTGTGTGTGTGGGGCCACACTATGTAGGTGCCACAAAAGGGGTAATGCACCCAGAAAAGCGGTATAGTACTCCACTGCAATTGGGACTATGGTCACAAGATAGGAGCCCTAGAGCTGACACCCACACACTAGGAGAGTAGGTGGGAGGGAACCCTGTGAGGATATATAGTGGCCTCTAGGGGGAACTAGTGAGACACATGGGAGAGAAGAGAGAAAGAGGAGTTGGAGTGAGTCGGAAGGAACCAGGCAGCCAGCCTGTGAGGACAAAGGGTCCCTGAGGGGCCCTGAGAAGGAACAGATCCCAAAAAGAAACAGAGAAAGCAAGGAAACTCAGAATTGAAGAGTTAACTTGAGTGGGGAACGAGTAATGGATAGAGTTTGCCCCATAGGAAGAAACCCGGGACCGGAGCCTGCACCTGTGAGTACTCTTAAGTCTCACAGAAAATCCATACAACAGGGATATTGCAAATACAGCCCTGACTCCCAAAATCCCACTAGAGGGAAGCCAGGACTAGCAGGGCACTGCAGTCCAAACAGAAGGTTGACCCGGCGGGTACAAGGGAGGCGAAGAAAGTAGAAGCAGCAGGAGGCCAGATTATCTACAGGAGATCAGTCTTCAAACACTGGGAACAGGAAAGAAGGAAAGGAAAGGAACATAAAGGAGGGTTCCATCTCAAGCCAGAAATCCCAATTGCAGCCTGGAGTATTCGCCAGTATACCATCTAATGAACTGTTGAACTGTAAGGCTGAAAAAAGTGTAATAAGTTACCCGGTGAAGTGAAGCTTTGACTCTGCTGCATCCTTTCAAATATAAACTGTTTGCTTTACAGCATCACTGCCCCAGTGGTCCAGTCCCGCCTGGGGGACTATTCCATCCAAGCCGCAATACCACCGACCACCGGAGGACTGTGGCGGTGCTGGTGGTCATCACCAGACTCAGCAGGTGGCGTCACGAAGACATCTTGCAAATAATCTCTTGTAAATAGACATTCCCCCATTTTTCAGTTGACCCCCAGGGCCACGGCCTCGGGATGGCCACCCGTGACTTCCCTGACTGAAAAGCCCGAGAGCCGAGTAACCTGAACCCATGGGGCGCTTCATGTGCACAGGTACACTACACATGTGTTTGTGTGTTTCCCTGTCCAGATTGGTGCATGTAGTCATGGGTATGTGTCCACACACATGGTCACTTCTATATTGTCTGATTGAGACATATGTACATATCTAGAAACACATACATACATTTGGCAGCCACATAGTTTGGAAAATGCTATGTAATGTGCATAGACATGTCCATACTTCCTGTGTGTAGCTTACCAATTTGTACAGTAGATGGCCAGAATGTCCACACATTTAGCCGAAACACACTGCAGTACACTAGTGTGCCTTTCTGCCAGTTTGGTGACGCCACAGTGTGTTGCTGGAGCTGACACTTATCACATATGACATCAGTTTCAAGATGATATAATGGGCAATAGCATTCCCATGTCGCCACCATGTTGTCTGAGGTGGCTGACCAATGGTAACGGTCCTTCGCCGTCCAATTGGAATGTTGTGGCGCGGTTAAAATTTAACTCAGGTACGCCTATGTCCTAAGCTGGGTGAAAAGTACCCCACATTGCTTATGTGGTTGTGCTGTGTGACGGCGCAACTACGATCTAAAAAATCGGCTGGCCGATCTGGCCGCCGACTTCCGGGATGCCGGATCGTCGCAGGTTGGAGGTGTGATTGCTACATGTAACATCTACTATGCGATCTTGGACAAGTGCAAAAACCGTGTGATTGTATGCGATATCAGAACGATATTGCGACGTGTAACGGTAACCTAAGGGTACTGTTACACGACGCAATATTGCTTGCAATTTCACTGGCAATTTGCTGGTTGCAGTGAAATCATGGACACATTGTTATATTTTGTTGCCGTGTCCAAAATGGAACAATGTGCCTATGATTACACTGCAACCAGCAAATTGCCAGTGAAATTGCATGCAATGTTGGATCGTGGAAAGGTACCCTAAAGACTTGCTTGAGAAAGCCTTGGTTAAAGCCAAAATGTCATGCCACTTTTTGCGATAATATAGTTCTCATTTTTGCATTTATTTTGACTTCTGCCTGGATTTATTTTTTCTAAATAGATAGATACATACTTACAAGCAGTTTCACTTGCAAAATTCCATAAGACAAAAATAGGGAATTCAGCACTCCTTTATAGTTGCATAACAAAAGCAACCTTATATTGGCCCATAGTGCAATCACCACATTTCGGTTCTGTTGACCGTTCTCAAACAGTGCCTGAGAAAGGTTCAACAGAACTAAAATGTGGTGATTGCACTATGGGCCAATATAAGGTTGCTTTTGTTATGCAACTATAAAGGAGTAGCTGAATTCCTTATTTTTGTCTCATAGATAGAAATAAGATGGAGAGTTACAAAAATCTGAGTCTAGTGCCTCTGTTTGGCCCCATTATGTAGCATTGGGCTTCAGCACTACAAATCAAATCGGTCGCTTCAAAATCCACTGACATTAAAAAAGCCTGGAGCATGCCTTCTGCATGGGGGCACAATTGTCCTTCTATTTTATTCCTAAGGGTCTCTGCAATAAAGACATCAAAGGAAAAATCTGGGACTAGGGCAAAAAAATATATATATGCTAGAATTATGATGGGGGGCTGTTACATGCTACAATATCTGTAAAGATATGGCTGAAATGTCACAGGTTTGGAGTCGTTCAAATGACATCGTTAGTACATCGTTGTGTGTAACACCACGATATCACAGCGAAAAATCGTTGGATCGTAATTGACAGTTATGAGGTCTGGTTCTCAAATCAGCTGATGTAGGTTATGCAATCTGCTGCATCGTTAAGTGTGACACCACAATAACGATCTCCTTTACGATTTCGCCTATTCACAACAGTGAGAAGCATCGGTCACTGGGTTGTGCGAACAATACCTGCACGCAACATCGTCGTTGTGTACAGAACGATATCTGTACATGTGACATCTCACTAACGATGTTGTCCCCTGAATCGTAGGTGAGATCGGCCACAAAATAGTAGGTGTAACGGCCCCGATAGATAAGAGAAAAAAACTGCACATTTGCTCATGAGCAAACAGACATTGGCCAATGTGTGCACTAAGAACTTCAGAAATTATAAAAAAAGAATTTTGATATTTTTTTAAATAACTAAGTTTTTAAATTTTTTCTCATATATATATAGCTTGTTAACATATGTACATCATTGGTAGTAGCTGAGTGCTGCAAGAACTTTTTTACTATAGATAGATAGAATATAAATAGATAATAGGGAGCGCGTCAGACACACATACAGAATAGATTGTGAGATGATCTCAAGTAACAATCTCAGTGGAATTTCAAGGTGCGCGCTCGTGCACAACATTTTAGTGAGGTCGACACATGTATAGATAAGTTCAGGACGCAGCAGTGATGTTACGTGCAGGTATCATTCACACAACCAGGACCGATGCTTGTCAATGATGTGAATAGGAGAAATGTAAGGAGATCGGTTATGGCGGTGTCACACAGAGAATGCATCAGATTGATGATCCACATCGTCTAATATGGGATCCGGATCTCAAGGTGGGGTTAACGTTGCAATATGTTCGATATCGCAATTCAATGGCGCGGGAGCGCGCATTTAGTGCACGTTTCTCCTGCATCGCATCGGAGGTTTAGACGTTGCGATTCTGGATCCAACGTCCGTACGATGTCTACGCCCCCCAACCCAGGAAGACCATTTAACATGGGAGTGAATGGGTGACGTTGAACTCACATCGTAGTTGGGCTGTCATCACAGCACAGATCCGACTCCAATCTCCCTTCAATATTGGAGCATTGAATAGCACGGTCATTCAATCCCCGATATCGCATTGACATCGTTCCTGCATTGTATTGGACGTTCACACCATACAACGCAGGAACGATATCGGCTCCAACGATTGAACCACGTGACTTTTCATTGAAATTGGACGCCGATATCGCAACGTGTAAACCCCCCTTCACATCTGGATGAACGATCAGCCACTTATTGCTTGTAAGATCTACGTGTCACATGCAACGACGTTGTTAGAACGACTAAAAACCTGTGAGGTTTCAAGGACATACAGTAGTTGTTGATATCGTAGCGTGTGACGGCCCCTAAAGATAGATAGATATTGATGAAAAAAAGGTCACTTTACACACACAGATATCTGTGACCAACTTCTGAACAGATCTCTGGTTGCAGTGAAATCATGGACACATGGTTCCATTTTGTGGCTGTGTACAAATGGAGCAATGTGTCCATGATTTCACTGCAACCAGAGATCTGCCAACAATATCTGCACAGATATCTGTGTGTGTAAGCTAGATAGATAGATATAGATAGATAGATAGATAGATAGATAGATAAATAGATAGAGATAGATAGATAGATAGATAGATAGATAGAAATAGATAGATAGATAGATAGTAGATAGCATTGTAATCATATTGCATCTCAGACCTGTGTGCTATGAAAAGGTTAATGCTGCTTACAGAGGTAAATAAAGCAGCATTGTCCGCCTATCAGAAGTATTAGAATCTGATTTATTATGACAATTATTATGATTGCTATAGCTCACCTGCCCAATTTCCTGCTCGGCTGGGGACTGTGGTTTAAAGTTCAGAATGAGGGGTGTGAGTTTGTTAACTTTTCAAACAAATGACAAATTAAACCCGGCAAGTCTGACATTGATTTTGTATTTCGTTACAACTTTTCTTTTGTGCACAAACTGTGGGTGGAAGAGCATAAACTGCAGCCCTGACACCGGACAGCCAAAGAAAGTACAAGGACAGCTCTCCCACTGGATACAGGAAAGACGGAGCAGGGAGGAGGAGAAAAGAAGTCCTATATATATATAATGATATAATCTACTATATATGTGCATACACCTATATGTGTGTTCTTACATACCTAATACTTTTTATGACTGCATCCATAAATGGTGTGTCAATATGTAACATGATTCTCTTCTTGTACTGCAATTATAATGAATTAGTATCAAACATAAAATAGATTATAACTATAAATTTGTAACCTAAAACAAAAGGTGACATTTGTAAATAGACATATATGTAAATAGTAATATTTATTTCTATCCACTCTATAGACATACATATACAGAATTATACATACACGCACATATATATAAACACACACACACAATTACATTTTTCTACATTTTTAATATATATATATAGCATTAAACACTAAATGTGTGTAGGTATATATATGTGTGTGAATATATATAGATATTTGTACAGTATATATATATGTATACCTATATGCACGCATCCTCAATGTTTAATTCTGCACATATTCATATATATATATATATATATACACACAATATTATATATAGTTTATTCTGCATTGTCCTGTACAATCCTTCATGATTAGAAATGATTTGTACTCTGTATATTTCATGGCTGTAGAAATGATTATTGTATAGCTATTATTCTTACATTTTTGTATTGCAGTGCATGGCCGTAGATATTATATTGAATTGATGCTGTTATTATTACATTTCGGTATTGCAGAGCATAGTTGTAGATATTATATATCGTAGAGCTGTTATTATTACATTTTTATTGCAGAGCATAGTTGTAGATATTATATATTGTACAGCTGTTATTATGACATTTTTGTATTGCAGTGCATGGCCGTAGATATTATATTGAATTGATGCTGTTATTATTACATTTTTGTATTGCAGAGCATAGTTGTAGATATTATATATTGTACAGCTGTTATTATGACATTTTGTATTGCAGAGCATAGTTGTAGATATTATATATTGTACAGCTGTTATTATGACATTTTTGTATTGCAGAGCATAGTTGTAGATATTATATATTGTACAGCTGTTATTATGACATTTTTGTATTGCAGAGCATAGTTGTAGATATTATATATTGTACAGCTGTTATTATGACATTTTTGTATTGCAGAGCATAGTTGTAGATATTATATATTGTACAGATGTTATTATGACATTTTTGTATTGCAGAGCATAGTTGTAGATATTATATATTGTACAGCTGTTATTATGACATTTTTGTATTGCAGAGCATAGTTGTAGATATATATATTGTACAGATGTTATTATGACATTTTTGTATTGCAGAGCATAGTTGTAGATATTATATATTGTACAGATGTTATTATGACATTTTTGTATTGCAGAGCATAGTTGTAGATATTATATATTGTACAGATGTTATTATGACATTTTTGTATTGCAGAGCATAGTTGTAGATATTATATATTGTACAGCTGTTATTATGACATTTTTGTATTGCAGAGCATAGTTGTAGATATTATATATTGTACAGATGTTATTATGACATTTTTGTATTGCAGAGCATAGTTGTAGATATGATATATCGTACAGCTGTTATTATGACATTTTTGTATTGCAGAGCATAGTTGTAGATATTATATATTGTACAGCTGTTATTATGACATTTTTGTATTGCAGAGCATAGTTGTAGATATTATATATTGTACAGATGTTATTATGACATTTTTGTATTGCAGAGCATAGTTGTAGATATGATATATCGTACAGCTGTTATTATGACATTTTTTCATAGCATGGTTGTAGGTATATATTGTATAGCTTGTGTTGCTACATTTGTGTTTTCCATTGTGTGGATGTAGATATTATATATTGGACAGTTGTTGTTCTTTCCTGTTGATATTGCAAAGCATGGCTGTAGATATTGTATTGAATGAATGCAGATTGATTGGCTGCACATATGACAATTATTAACTGAATATACTCCATTGTCTAGCTGTTCTGAATCTATTTTGTGTGTGTTCATACATGATATGACTGTAGTAGCTATTGCAGGGCAGTTGTGCTGTTCCCTCGTTCTTTCCTCGCATTTTGCAGACCTGGTCTGTGCCTTGTACTCAGTGGAGTTGTGTATGTACAATGGGATTAACAATGGCAGATCTGTCTCCCTTCTCCCCACATTTAGCCGCTTCTCCCCTATAGATTATTTCGATTTTGCAGCAATCAGTAGTGACTGGAATACTCAGGCAATTTCTTCCTATCGACTTTGTAGCCCCAGACAAGGCTTATGATGTGAGAAGGTAACGTGTGTGCCTTAAATAAGACTCTGCTGATCAATGAAGAAGCTAAAGAACAATAACTGAACATAAAAAACAACATAAGTAATCACAGGACACTAAAGCTACAGGACTCTTCACCTACACAAATAACGAGGAAAATGACATGGTTTCTGTCTCCTTCATTTTCTCTCTATTTATATATATTTTTATACCTATATGCATTTAGTTCATATTCATATAACAACTTAGCATTTACCTAAGGGATATCTGTCGTTGTATTATCCATCCACATAGACTGTAGGGAAGGCTTGCTTCGGGTTCACACTACTGTTTGCCTTCATTTTTTTTGTACTGATCCAAATGAATAGGACAACTGTTACCGTGTATAATCTGTAATTGTGTAATGTGTATAATGTGTGTAAGTTTAATGTGTGTAATGTGTGTATTAATGTGTGTGTAATGTGTGTAATGTTGTTGTGTGAATGTGTATAATGTGTGTAATGTGTGTAATGTGTATAATGTGTGTAATGTGTGTAATGTGTATTATGTGTGTAATGTGTGTAATGTGTATAATGTGTGTAATGTGTGTAATGTGT